>VXAZ01005292.1:12576-73258 GCA_013399875.1 Gymnorhina tibicen | reverse complement strand
GGCTAGCTCTTTCTTATATAGGGTGTGGGTGGATTGAAAAACAACCAATGGGGGAAAGGGAAGGAACAAGACGGGATTGGATAAAAGCGACCAATGGGGAGAGGGGTACAAAGAACCAATGGGATTACAGAACTCAGGGAGCTTTCTGGAACTTAGGACTTAATTGACAAGGGGGAGGGTACAAAAGCATAACAGACAGCTTAGGGGGAGGAGAATGTCGTCAGCTCGTGGGCGGAGGCCTTGGGAGTGACATCATACCACTTTATGGCATTTTAAAGGCTCTGTCACTGCAGGGCACACCGCGACAGATTGCCTCCTTTTGCAGCACAGAAGTGACTGTTGCTTTCTGAGCAGCTGGGGTTAGGAGTGGGCAGACAGCACCTACCCAAAAGCCTCCAGCTGTACAGGTGTGGATTTTCTTTTTCTCTAATCCCACTTTCTCTCTTTGCGCACACTTGAAGACAATGTGTGTGAGTGACTTGGTATTAGTTTCAATACTTGAGGCTGGGATCTTGCCAGAGAAAGGATGCAGAAAGTTAGGAAGGGAGAGAAACTTCCCTGACAAATGTTCCAGGGGAAGTGCGATGTCCCCCATCTATTCCCTCCTCAGTTCTTGGGGTCAGGTGCCATGTAACAGTGTTTAGCTTTCAGACACGTAATTTTTATTGTCAGTGGTGGTGTCCCTTAATTCAAGACACTTCAGTTCTTACACTCTGGCATCCCATTAGTAATGTACCACCTGCTTAAAGGGTTTTTGCTTCTCTTGGTCCTTCCTGGGAGAGATCCCTCTGAAGGAGTGTGCAGAGCCAACAGAGAAGTCAGAATCCTTCAGCTCATCCCTGACCTCCAGGCCCATCTCCTGCCCTAGGTTCCTGGCAGCCCAGGAACACTGCTGTGCTGGAGGATGTGTCCACATCATCTGTGGCCCAGCATTCAGTGCTAGCTGCCCTGGTCAAGGATGGCAGCACATGCAGTGCCCTTTTGTTGTATTCCTGTTGGATTCCTGCAAGGGAAGGATGCTGCTACAGGAAAGAAATGAAGTATGAACATCGACCAAAAGGAAACATTTAGTTAGAAATGATCTTTTAAAAGGACTGCATGGATAGCTCAATTTTCATAGTTTTTAATTTTTGGGTGTTGCTCTGTTCCTTATCTTCATCCCAGTAACAAGAACGATCACTCTTTCTTGCCCTGGGAAGTATAAAATAGGGCTCTTGCTGCTAGGAGACACATTACCTGGCATGCACCTCACTGTACAGCCAGAAGTGTTCTGGATGCGTGCAATGCACAAGAACTCTGTGCAGAAATATAAAGTTAAAAGCAGCACCGAAAAGGTCAGCCAAGGCTTTTTCCAATGAGTTTTCTTTGAGTGCTTGGAAGAAACATACAAGAGAACTTCATGGTCTGGATACCTTGGTGATGTCTTTCCTTAGACTCTATATTTCTGTGTCCTGAGGAAGGAGAGAATGAAAAACAGCTTATTCAATATTATACTTACCACCATTTTCTCTGGCATTGTCATTAGTTTTTATCAATTCTCTTTATATCTGTTAGCTATGTGAGAAATTTTCACTTCTAAAAGCTTTTTGCTCTCTTTTGTGAGACAGTTTAAGCAACTGTGATTCAAAATGACTGTAATGCACCAGTAACAGGAGTTTTTTGTGAAGCATGCTTTTGATTTCCCCATCCAATTAGCTCTTGGCCTTGAGTTTACTGATATATGTGCCAGGCATAAGAGAGCATTTTTACTAGCTGGAACAACACAACTTGCTTGGGAAAACAGAACTTCATGCCAGGGGCAGTGCCATGGAAGGATTTGAGGCTTGAGAATGGGTTGAAAAAATCCAATGGATTTGTGCAATAAATTACTGGGCACAATGTGCACCTGTGCTCTGGGCCCTGATAGAGATGGGGCTGTTGGGCTGTGGTTGTTCATTGATGTCACATTTGCCTCTCTCCTGTGCTGGCCTGGTTAGATCTGTCTGGTGTTTGGAGACACAGAATCACACACAGAATGAACTAGACTGGAAAAGACCTTTGAGATCATCAGGTCCAACCTATGACCTAACACCACCTCATCAACTAAATCATGGCACTGAGTGCCACATCCAGTCTTTTTTTAAACGCACCCAGGGACGGTGACTCCACCACCTCCCTGGGCAGATTCCAGTGCCCAGTCACTCTTTCAGTGAGGAATTTTTTTCCTGATGTCTAACCTAAACTTCCCCTGGCGCAGCTTAAGACTGTGTCCTCTTGTTCTGTCAGTCGTTGCCTGGGAGAAGAGCCCGACCTCTACCTGGCTACAATCTCCTTTCAGGGAGTTGTAGAGAGGGATAAGGTCTCCCCTGAGCCTCCTTTTTTCCAGGCTAAACAACCCCAGCTCCCTCAGCTGCTCCTCATAGGGCTTGTGTTCCAGGCCCTTCAGCAGCCCTGTTGCCCTCCTCTGGATGTGTTTGAGCATCTCAATGTCCTTCCTGACCTGAGGGGCCCAGAACCGGACACAGCACTCCAGGTGCAGCCTCACCAGTGCTGAGTACAGGGGAAGAGTGACTTCCCTGGTCCTGCTGGCCACAGTTCCTGATGCAGGCCAGGATGCCATTGGCCTTCTTGGCCACCTGGGCACACCCTGGCTCATGTTCAGTCGGCTGTTACCAGCACCCCCAGTCCCTTTCTGCCTGGCCACTGTCCAGCCACACTGTCCCCAGCCTGTAGCACTGCAGGGGGTTGTTGTGGCCAAAGTGCAGGACTCGGCACTTGGACTTGTTAAACTTCATGTTGTTGGACTCGGCCCATCTATCCAGCCTCTCCAGGTCCCTCTGCAGAGCCTTCCTACCCTTCAGCAGATTGACACATGCTCCCAGCTTGGTGTCATCCGCAAGTTTACTGATGGTGGACTCAATCCCCTCATCCACATCATCAATGAAGATACTAACAAGACTGGCTTCAGCACTGATCCCTGAGGGACACCACTAGTGGCCACTGGAGCTTGCAGCCACTGCAGCTCCTGAGCCCACTCTGATATCCATGGGCACAGTGAGAAGGTGCCATAGCTGCTCCAGTGCTGGACTGACCGCTTGCAAAAAGATGCTCTGTAAAGTGCCCTTGCTTTTGCAATTCTTGGCAGATTCTGAGGCAGCCAGTCAACTATATGTCTGATAATGTCCTTCCTGAAGGCTGCACCGATTGCCATAGCCATAGGGCCACATCCTTTGCTCTTTCCTCTCAGCTTTTCTAGTCTTTGGCTGTGCCAGAGAAGTTGTGAAAAGGAGTTGCTGGGTTTTGCCTATACATATTTCTGTTTGAAAATCTGGGTAGTCTGGAAATAAATCTGGTATATATTCAACTTTGCAGCTGTCCTGGGGTGACTGTATGATACTGTATTCCCTATCGTCTGCTCTATGCCCAGACATGAATCCTGTGCCTTTCTGTGTCTTTAAGCTGGGTCCAAGAAAAAGGGAGAAAAAAAACCCCAAGCAGTTTTGTGTTCAAGGATACAGATATACACTCCCCTGCATTCTGCTGCGGTGGCAAGAGGGAGGAAGCACCCTTCCTGCTTTTAGCCCGCTCTCAGCTCCTTTTTTCAGGAGAGAGACAGCCTGCTAGCTGAGGCAAACTTTCTGTTCCCTGGAACTTTGGTTTCTTTTTCTTCTCTTCTGGACTGTTCATCAACACCAGAACATCATCCGGGAGGCCCGGAGGGCCCACACCGAACCCCAGCTCCAGAGAGGAGAGACACCACACCCACAGAAAGGACTCTGAAATTTACCAGGTTCTCTCCACAGTGAGAGGTTTTATTATTTAGCATTGTTCTTTTCCTGTGCCTGTGTGCACTGTGTTTGTTAAATAAATAGTGGGGGTTTTTTTCACTTTTTTCCTCTGAGGATTTTTTTTCCCCAAACCTGGTGGGGGAGGGGCAGCTGAAACCTGCCTTCTATCAGAGGACATTTTTCCTCCAGTTTATCTCAAACTGGGACAGTTTCCCTCTGCAGCCTTCCCTTCATTGTGAAGAGAGGTACATACCCAGCACAGGCTGCTGTGAAACTGCTGCAGCTCCAGTTTCGTACGGAAAAGAAGAATAGGGAGCAGAAGCTATATCTGGGTTGTCAGCAATATAAAGCAAAGTCAAAATTCTGTCTGTGTCCCAGGTTGCCATGACCCTAATGTGCCTAGCTGATATGAATAAACATGTTCAGATTCTCTGCTGGTCATGGATCAGAATTAAAAGCATCCCCAAATGACCTTAATAATGAAACCTCTAGTAAATATGTGTAATCTCACCTGGGAAATTGTGTGCAAATAGATGCAGAGGCACACAGCATTTTACTGACCTGCTGCACCAAAACACCTCTGTCTCCGGTGTGATTAAACAGGTCAGTGAATTCACCTTGCAGCAAATGCTGGGACTTCTTCAGCTTCAATGACTTTAGCAAAACCTTCAGAAAGAAAAGGAGAAAATATGTTTTGTGTCTCTGGCTGCAATGGGAAGTCCTAAAAGATGATGAGTAGTCTCTTTGTATGAGTGTGCAGGTGAATGATAAGCTGAGAAGTGTCTAATGTAATAGTCATGAAGATGAGGAATGTTTGATGGTATTCTGGGCATGGCTGAGTGTGAGGACTTCGTGTGTAGATCTCGAATCATAGTCCAATATGTATTGTGTGTAAGTGCTTTCCCTGGAAGACACACTCTGTCTTTATTGCTCGTTCTTCTGAGGACAGGCAAAGATGAAGAGTAGACTACATAATTTGGAAAGTATGTGTTGTTCCTTCCCTGGTGCATCAGCCTGATGAAATTGTTCAGCCGTGTTTGTGGCGTGATCGCTTTTTCTGCTGTGTCAATTTGGGCTGTTCTGTCTTCAGGGATGGAACAGCCCAAGGGCTTCCAGCAGATCCTGCAAGATAAAAGATCCTGAGGCCATTTCAGCCTTCACTAGGATGTCGAATGGGCATCAAATGCTGCAGGAAGAGGATCTGCAAGTTAGCTTGGTGTGTGTAGCAGGCTGCCCCTGGCTGGATGCCAGGCACCCACCAAAGCCTCTCTGTCTCTGCCCTCCACAGCTGGACAGGGGAGAGAAAATGCAGCAAAGGGTTCATGAGTTGAGATAAGGACTGGGAGAGATCACTCAGCAAATACAATATAGGCAAAACAGGCTGGAATTAGAGATATTAATTGAATTTATTACCAGCAACATTAGAGCAGGATAGTGAGAAGTAAAATAAGACCTTAAAAACACCTTCCCCCCACCCCTCCCTCCTTCCCAGCTCTACCTCCTACCCCAGTGGTACAGGGAGTTCTGGTCAGTTCATCACATGTTGTTTCTACTGCTGCTCAGGGAGGGGAGTTGGAGTCCTTCCCCTGTTCCAGCGTGTGGTCCCTCCCACGGGAGACAGTCCTCCATGAACTTCTCCAGCCTGAGTCCAACCATGAACTGCTGCAGCATGGGTCACTCTTCCATGGGGTCAGTCCTTCAGGCACAGGATGCTCCAGCCTGGGTCATAAGTCCTTCCAGCAAACCTGTTCCAGTGTGGGGTCCTCTCTCCATGGGTCCACAGGGGTCACAGCCCCTTTTGGGCACCCCCTTGCTCTGGTGTGGGCTCCTCCAGGGACTGCAGGTGGATCTCTGCACTCTCGTGCCCTCCATGGGCTGCAGGGGCACAGCTGCCTCACCATGGGCTTCCCCACGGAATCTCAGGGCAGGTGCAGCTCCTGCCCTGTGGCAGTGAGGTCTGTTAAAAGGCCATATAGAAAATGGACTGTCTTACCCTCCCTTGTTGGTTGGTATATTCCAGATATTCCTCCTCTCTCTCCTGATGCTTGTCAACCCCAAGCCCTACCCAGTTGCTTGTTAATCTCACCTGGACCCTTCCTCCCCTTCCAGAAAGTTCCTTTGTACTCAATGCCTCATTGGATGAACCCTCCCCTCCTACTCCCTGACCGGCTATTTAGCTGTCATTCCTTGGTTTAACCCCTCCTAAGTTCTCTCCGATTGGTTAATGTTTTGTATCCACCCCCTGTTCCTCCTCCAGTTAAAAGTCAGTGTACCCTTCATTTTCTTGGCTTTTGTCCTTGCTCTCCATCCATGAATAAACTTGCTCCTGGGTACAGCAAACAAGGGTCCCTCCCTCCTTCCTCGTCGCAGTTCTCCGACACGACTACACAGCTGGCTGTGCTGTCAGGAGCAGCTGCCTTCCTGCTCCGCACTGCTGCCTGAGCCTCTCCGGGCTTGGGGGCAGCCCAAGACTCAGCACGGTCTGTGTGCCAATCTGAGCTAGCAGAGAGGGCTCCCAAGAGCACACAGCCGCGTCACTGCCCTTCCTCCTGCCCTGCCCTGGGTACCTGCAGGGCTGTTCTCTCACATATCCTCACCCTGCTCTGCTCTGGACCCAATTACAGCTGCGCAATAACTTTTTTTTCTTCTTAAATCTGTTATCCCGGAGGTGTCACCACTATTCCTGATTGGCCCAGCCTTGGCTAGCGGTGGCTCTGTCCTGGAGCTGGGTGGTATTGGCTTTACTGGACATGGAGGAGGCTTCTGGCAGCTGCTCACAGAAGCCACCCCTGTAGCCCCCCCATACCAAAACCTGGCCACACAAACCCAATACACTTGAAAAGTGGTGTTTCTCTACAACTTCCACCAAGACTGCTGGTTTTGTGGTGTTCTTCCAATGTGCAACAACAGCAGGGTTTGCATGCTTCTCCCTGAGTATCTCAACACCCGAGAGTATGGATTAATGTCTGGAACATACTCATAGCACTTGTCTGTCATGGAAGGAACAGGCAACTACCCAGCCCACAGTTGCACGTATGGCAATATGCTTAATTATGTTTTTTAGTGATTATTTACTCGTTCAATGTAATTTGGAACAGTTGCTATTCACTGGGCCACACTGAAAAAAAAAGAGCATTAGCAAACACAAACTCTTCCTTCTCTCTTTTTCAAATGCTGCATCAGAATTAAAGAGGTGCTAGTAAACTCTATAAATGTATGGTATGAAGTGCTGCTATGGCTAGTTGGAGTTAGGCCTTCACAGCCACAGAAGTTTAGTTTAGTTAGCAGACACTGAACAGCAACAGCCCCCACAACTTGTTAATTGATCCCTTATCACTAAAGTGCAGCTGTTGATTCAGTCATTGCTGCTCTGTTTTCCAGCAGAAATTTAAGTATGCCAAGATATAGGAAAACCAAGATAAAGAAGTAAAAGCCACTATAAACATTTTTGCACAGTAAAAGTTGTTTGTGAATCAATAAAATTGTGAATTAGGGTTTGGATGTTCTTCATCGTTACAATTGTTGTTTGCGAGTCAATGAGCTGTTCCAGCATGCACCAGAAATGGTGTAAAGGCTCCCACTGATTTCCAAACAGACTTTGGATCAACTCCAGATGGTTGTTTTGAACTCCTACAGAGAGGATCCTGATCCAAAATCGACATGGAAGCAGATGTTTGTTCCTAGTTCCATCCTGGCTCTGAAATGCTGCAGAAGGAGAACACTTTATTTTTTTTAAAGGAAAAATCTTTTCTTTAATTTTCCCTGTCTGTCACATCTGGTAGGGCTAGATTTGTTACACCTTGGGTTGTTTTTGTCATATTAACACCTGACTTTTCTTCACCTCCATTATGCATGCACCAAAATCATTCCATGTATCAGAGAAGTTTAAGTGAAAAGGTAGGTTTTGTGTTGCTGGTTTTACCGGGGGCGGAGTGAAACGACACACTCAATTCAGGAGTAAAAAGGAATTGATTTCTTTATTCAATTACAGATGGTTTTTATATGTTAGTTTGCTTGAATGGCATAAGGTCATTGGTCCTTGACCATCCACCTCGTAGCATGATTGGTCAAACACTACAACACCCATTTCAAAATATTTCTCTAGTCAGTAGCAAAACAAGACTGCGTAACAACTTTGCACCTGCAAGATAAAGAGACTAGTTTACAAAACCTCTGACTGTTTTCGGCCAGCATCCGTGTGAAAGCAAGAACTTCCACACGGACACTGGCAGAGAGCTGGAAAATCTTTCTGCAACCCAGCTCTCAGCATCTACAGGTGTTGTGCAGTAGAAGCAAGAGCAGAAGTGAAATCAAATGTGCATTCCTAATTTTCCCAGAAAGCAGCAGGATTCATGCGATATTGCCTGGAACAACATTGCTGATGTTTGGGGCCAAAACATGAGCCAGTAGGTTAATGTCATGCAAACATTTAGCAAGGGTCCCAACAAATAATTTGGGTGTGCAGCCATCATTTCTAATGTGACTTTTAAAGAAAGAGATAAAAGTGGCGAGTCTGTGGCTTTCAGAATTTGCACACTGTTGCAGAAGGCACTTCAGAGCAATGGAAGTCTCTGGAAAAGGAGGTCCTGCAGCCAGTGGAGCATGGTGCCTTTCTAGGGAGGATGGCACCTCCTCACACTGACCCTATGGGCATGACCTTCCATACTGTGTCCTACAGGCAGAGACCAGCTCACACCAGAGAGGGGCCTGTTACTCCTTGAGATGGATACAAAGCACATTTAAGGTCCAGCAGGAATGTAGCAGCCACAGAGCTCGAACATGACCCAGCTGTTGGTATGGGTAGGTTGTTAGGAGAAGGTGCTTTGTAAAACAGGATAAAAGTGTTTACGTAAGAGGCATGTCTCGGTCGTGCCATCTTTCCTGGTTGCTGCCCAAAACAGCATTCCTTCATCTCTCTGCCGGCTCCTTTTGCCCTGAGAAACCGAGGTGAGCACCCAGCAGGGCTAATCACCTGGGCAGCCCCATGGAGGATGAGCAGATCCTGATCCAACAGTCTGAGACTTGCTTCCTGACAGCACCAAGAGCTTAGCTGACACATGCCTGTTCCAGGCAGTGCAGATTGCACACTGCACCCTTTATTCATGCCACTTGCATCATGGCTGGTTTTATTTCTGCTTAAAATACTTGAAAGAAATAATCCCCATCATGGGCTAAATGCTGTGTGACATTTGAAAGCTTCAGCTGACAGCACTGATTAGAAAGGGAGGCACTAAAAGAGAGTTTCAGCCTGCAAAAGTGGAAGGTATGGAGAAATAAACTGATTTAAGCCAGATTTAATTTTGCTGCAGGATATGGCTTTCTGCTGTAAGTTGAATGATGAAGTACATTATTAGTCATTTGACAAACTTTTGGGAAATGGGACCATGAACCATTGATACCTTGAATATAAACTTCTGATGTAATAGCTTCCAATAACTTCCACCTAGAAATGAGAGAACAGCTCTGTTTGGTCTTTCTTTTCTTATACCATTACAACTGCTTCTAGCTTCAAAAAAGGCAGAAAGTCTGGTTTTTATCAGCCATTAGTTGTCACTGTAACTAGTGTCGCCCTGAGTTTTTCAGTTTCTCCACGTTTTTCTACTGTAGATAAGAATTCTCAGGCATGTTCTGTAAATATAGCCATGTTTTGCTAACCGGTTGTAAATGTTTGCATTCTTTCTCCTAAGGCGGAGACATTTGATGGACTTTTCCTTTGACCAGTGTGATTTGAAGGTGGTCACTTCATCTTCCAATCCACGGGTCTTCTCAAAGAGATATAAATAAAACGTGAGCCCCCAAGGGGGGAGCCTTTTTGGCCCGAACTTGAACCCAGAGACTCCGTGTCGTTCTTCCGTCCCCGACTGCGACAAACTAGTACAGTTACTAGTAACTACATTTACAAGCAATAACTATAAAAGCAATTTTTTCCTACTAATTTCTACTCCTTACTGTAGGAGAGACTAAAACTATCATCCCAGCCAGCAGCACTATGGCACTATGAGTAAAGATGTTGGAGTAAAAAGAACAAACTACTAGCCTACAAGTCTGTGAGGCAGCAGCAAGGCTTTTTCTGTGTTTCTGTACAACTTAGCATAGTAAGGGCTTGCTCCTCATTGGAGTTTCTAGGCACTCCACAAACATATTTTAAAAAAGTGCTGCTAGTGTAGTCTGCTCACGCTCTGACAGCAGTGGTGCCATTTTTGAACTCTTCTTCCATTTATATACAACTCTTACTTTGAAGGAGGGAAATAACATATATGGATGAGTTAGAATTTGTAAGCAAGAGAAAATAGAAAATAGAAAATAGCCACTTGAAAAGTTTGAATTCCTTATTTTGCAGAATAATTAAGAGCCTTCCAGGGGCTTTTTGGGTGCTTATTTTGAGCCAGTCCAATTAGAAGGAACATCTAGAAAATGCGAGCACACCTGAGCTGTGGCTCAGGTAACTTCACTTATGTAAAATCAAAAGAGAAAATAATTAGTAAAGCTGGCTGGGATGGTTTAGGGCTCTTGGATTTCTCTGCAAACACTGTGTGGAGCTTGTGCTGGAGATGACTGATAGCTCCAACCTGGAGGAGGCTGCCGGGCTTGTTACCAACTCAAGAGTATTTTATCCTCATGGCCAAACATGGAAGGGTGCTGGGAGCTACTGCCTGTCATTCTCACTTCCCTGCATGTTCACAGGACAAGCACAAGGAGCCGGGGTTTTTTCTGGGCCTCGTTACTTTAGTTGCACAAAATTCCATCCTTGGGATGATAGATTTTCCTGCAGCTTCACCTGGGTGTGGGCAGACTGTTGGGGCTGTGCTAGATCTGAGCACTCCCTCAAAAACAAGGGGTTTAATTACGTTGAAGTGTGGGAAAGGGGAAAAAATACAACAGTGGGAAAAGCTGTGAACTCTTGTACCTCTCTGCCTTTGAAGCCCAGAGTGTGAGGCAATAGCCTTGCATTAAGAGCTAATCTGAAACCATGAATATATGGATCAAATTAGCTTAAGGATTTCTTATATGAAGGGGAGCTGGTGTGACATTCATAGCTGTCCACCTGCTACCAGCCCTTGGAATATGTCACAAGGCTCCTACAGAAAGTCTTAGAAAATGAAGGTGAGTTTCTGTTCTTTTCCAAACAATGAACAAGCAAATTACCCAGACTACTGTGGTGTTTAATGGAGGAGCAGGAGCGCCCAGTGCTCTCCCATGCATATGATATTATCAAAGGAACAAACCAGATCACTCTGCTCCTGATGATTAAAAGAAAACCTTGCAATGCAGTGTTAGGGAGATGATGCAGTAATGGCTTTGCACATGGGAACACACACTGGAATCACAGCAGTAATATAGCTTGATTGCAGCACTTGAATTTGATTGGATTTGCCACCATGGGGTCCTTTTGGAGGCAAAAAGAAGAAAAAAATGTTGAAAACATACAGCTACAAAACAAGAAAGCACAATAAGTGAAGCTGTGACATGTTCTGATGTAAATTCAGTGCAGTGTTTCAAAGTGAATTAACAAAAAACCCTCTAAATCTGGGATTAAAATTGAAGTGATATCAGGTTGTCCTGAGGGAAACTAAAGTGAAAAAAAAGAGAAGAGTCTTGGGGACTCTGCTGCTGCAGTGCACAGTGGGGGGACTGGCCAGCAGAGTTTCGTGTCACATCAAATTAAGAGCTGTGAGTTTCTGCACCATTTTTCTGTTTTTCCTGTTCCTGTGGCCATCAGAGGAAAGTGTGCTGTCCTGCTCTGTGTGTGAGAAAACTGCAGTGGGAGCTCCAGGGCCAGGAAAGGGTGAGCAAGAATAAGTCTGCTTTCATGGCTTGCTGCTGGATGCTCACATGGATGCTTCAGTGAAAATCAAAGTCCTAATTCCCAGGGAACAGCTGTGTGTTTTGCATGAAAATCACTGTGTAAAGTGCATTTGGATGTCCACTCTTCCATCCCTGCCAGAGAAAAGCTGGGATTTACCTACTGGCTGTCAAATACTGCAGTGCAGAAGCTCAGGAGTGACTTTCAGGTATTGAAACAGAGTTTTATGATAGCAGACTTGGAGTTCAGGGTCAAACACCAGAAGAAAGGGCTGGGTCTTCAGACACATCGTTCCTTCATGTTTTCTGTTGCTTGCTGCAGTTCTGAATCATGGCTAGTGTGCTGGCTCTAGCAATTACTAGAAGATTATAAGAAATGTAAGTGTTAAAATCAGCACTTTGATTGTGAGGCCCATTCCTGGAGGCTCAAAATAAGGCGGTCCAAACGTAAGGAGCCCCTTTGTAATTCTGGGCCTTCTCCTCTTTTCCTACCCCACATACACAGCAGGGTGGTGGTTAGTTTGAAGTGGGAATGATTTTTTTAAAGAAAAAAAATTTTGGTTTTTCTTGTGGAACAATGGATCCAGCAGCCACCTTTTGAATTGAATGTGTATCTCTGTTACTGCCTACCCAGAAAACCTTCTGCGGATGCTCTCAGATGCCCAGTGATCTAGAAAATCTGCACTGATTCTCATGAAACTGAAATTTTTGGGATCCTTTTCTTGCAAAAACAAGGAAGGAGGATAGGGGAGGAGGTACCTTTTGTCTCAGCATTGATTTGAAGTGGGAAGTTTCAAAATTGTTTTATTTCCCCATGAATAGGGAGTTCCATTTTCTTCTCTATTCTAGACAATGAGATTTTCCAAAGCTTTTAGATTTGCTAGGAAGACAAAGGCACTGAAAGCTTTGAAATGCTTGAATATTACAGCAGCAAGGTCTTAGAAACCTCAGAAGACTTTATATGGTATATGGGATAGCAGCTATTCTCCCACTACTAAAAAAGAAAAGCAGCTAACTTGGTGATAAATGTCTGTGCTTGAAACGAATGTTTCCATAATCACCTTGTGATTCCATTAGTGGGTTTTGTGAATGTTGTTCATTTATTTGAGTACAGGAACCTGACTTAAATTTGGTGATATATGATCATCCCTTCAGATCAGAATGCAATTAGCCCACCAAAATAGTTTAAATTTTATCTGTCTCTAGTAATAACTGTATCAAACTAGATGAATTTGAAAACACACTGTTCCCCTTGAACATCCTCCCTCTTTCCCTACGCCAGCCTCCTCCTCCTCCTCCATAAAAATGTGCAGTTTAATTTACATTCTGTTTAAGCTTTGGGGAGAATTCTTCCCGGAACACAACAATCCTTGGTGCTGGTTTTGTGAGAGAGCCGTGGATATTTAATTGCAAGATTAGGGATCTTGTTATGGGATGGGACACCTACCACTTTAAGACTAAATAATTATGGCTGGAGAATTCGTAGACTTTCGGCAAGGTATGACTTGATGCTAGTGTGGGAGGAATCACTTGTTGTTTTGGTGTTGTGGTAGTTTCTCAGGATCAGTGGAGACCCCACAGCCAGCCGGCCCTGGCTGTGCCCTGCAGGATCTCACCCCCAGGATCTCCTCCCCATGATCTCATCCGCAGGCTGCTGCCAGGCTTCTCCCCCTGAGCAAACCAAGGCTGTAGTGAAGGCCAGTGTGTCACACAGTGTCCCCAAGACTCAAGACTGATGGGCAACCAGGCAGCAAAGCAGTGCTGCGAGTGCAAGGAACTGAAGCTGCTGCAGCGGCGACAATGTTCCAAAGCCAAGAATGGACCCTCAATCCATGATTTTATATTTTACTGCTGTCTTCATCCTTTGCCCCTGAATTAAGAGGTGCACTAGACAACTTAGGAAAAATAGTCCTGCCCTAAAGGCATTGAGTTGAGAGTTGCTAAGGAGCTGTGGAGCTGCTGTTAGAGAATGGTGCTTACATGTAAAAAAGCAATTGTAATTCTGACATTCAGATCCTCAGCTCTGAAGACCTAGCTACTTTAAAACTTGACTTACAAACTCAATTATCTGTTAAATGAAAATCACTCCTGTTCAAAAGTTGAGTGCTGCTTCCTTACCCAGAAAATCAAATTTGTCTTTAAATTATGATGATCCGTATGTTTTAAGGACAATATTGCACTTAAAATTCTGTGTGCAACAACTGAAGCATTTTGAGGATAAATAGAAAACTTAGAAAAAACATTAGTGTGTTTTGTTTACCACTTTAATTTGTTTGTTGTTCAGTGTGCAGGTTTTTTCTTTTTTAAATCTTTGCAGTAGGAACAGGATTTGTCCTGTTTCTCTACAGAGGGATCTTTACTGCAGTTTTTCCCCTGTAGCACTTGCTTATGTGGCAGAGAGAACAATGGCAAATGAGCGAGAAAGAGAAATTTCTTTTCTTTAGAGATAGATTGGAATAGGGACGGCATTTTCTACCTGAAGTGTGTATTTTCTAGGATGTTTGCTAACAGCAATAACTGTTCTGCAGAGCTCTCCAGACGTGGGCATCCATAGGACCGTCAGCAGCAGTGTTTTTTCATGTTGATACCATTGCATCTACTGGGAGAAAAAACTGAGACATGAGTGATAGGGAAGCAGTTGGGATCTCTGGAAGATGATGTTGCTGCTTGAGATCTGCTCCCAGGTGGTGATCAGGAAATGTGGGCATGGAAGATTCACTGGGGTTTCTCTCTGGAGCTTGGCCTCCAACTGAGATTTATTGGCATAGGGAAGTTGCGTAAATAAGGCCTATAAATCTTCAGAGGATTCTGGTCTAAGAGTTTCCCTTAGGATTTGTCTCAGGTTGTTTTCTCTGACTGTCAGCAGTGTTAAATGTATTTGGCCCTGTACTAAGCTTGGATGAGCACAAAATGCATAGATAAGACTTTCAAAAAGTGAAAGCAGAGAGTGGTTAAAAAAGTAACGATTTGTTTATTATTACTGAACTCATGACTTACTGCTTCTCATTTTGATGGATTTTCAGTTCCAGGACAACTGAGAGGTACAACTTATAAACTTCTCCAACTAGAGGCTCAGCAAGTATTTTTGTCACCAAAACATTTCTTCAGCATAATAGAAGAGCAATAACTATTGCTGAAGAGTGTCCTACACGCAGCATAGTGTTTGTACCAGGATTAACTTCCTACGGATTCAGGTTCTGGCACGAAAGAGAATGACTATGACTTTTGGTGGGGAAGTTCGGTCTTGTCATGTTAGCTCCACTTGAGTGTTTTATTTTCATAGTAGTGACCTGTATTTTCTTCCTACATACACTTTGATTGTATTTACTTGCTTTCTCTTTGGCATTTTCCCTTTTTCCCTGTACGAATAGTACTGGTGAGTTCTGTCTTTAACAGATCATTTAAAAACTGATGAAAAGCAAGACTGTATGTGTGCAACCTAAACTGTTATCTGCCTTTCCAAGGAAAGCATCCCCGTGGCTCCACTGGCACTGGTGTCAACCTGGGCAGAAGAGACAGAGGGCAGGGCCACGGTTTCATTTCCCAGCCTGCAGCATCAGGGGAACATCCTACATCCCTGTGCTTATGTTGTGTCATGCCCCCACCTACCAGGACGCTCATGGCCACTGATTGCTTTTTTCTCAGTTGAGTAGTATACTGCAAATAATGGAGATTGCATTTTGGTCTATGCTGCTCTCTTGGTCATGTAATTACCAACTGTTTTCGAGGATTTCTAAATAATATAATACTGATGGTTAATTAAAAATAGTATGTAACACCTTTCAGCAAAGAAAGTCATGCTGAATTATTCAAGGTTTCATTTTGCATTCTGAACTAGCAAGTGCTCATGTATTAATAATGCTTTATAAGTATTGCTGAATTTCTGGTTGCTTCACAGTCTGTATTCAGCCCCACAGCGAGCAGGAATGGGGGACCAATAAAGCGGAAGGGCAGCTGTGGCTCATGGTATTGCTCTGTTACCAGATGAGATATGTCTCGTTAAATATCCACAGGAGAGACTTGTGCCATTAAGGAAGTACCAGGAAGAACAGAGCCTGGCTGAGGATCTCTGAACTCAGCAGGGAGCTTTGCCTCTCAGCAGTGGTCAGTACTGGGCAAGGTGGGCATTGGAGCACCCCAGGGGCTTGGAGTGAAAAGGGTGCAGGATGCCTGCTTGTCCTTCCCAGGAGCTAGTCATGGCTTTCTGCTTGTCCTTCCCAGGAGCTAGTAATGGCTTTTTTGGAAAGGGGCTGGGACAAACCAAAAGGTTTCACTTTGTGAAATGCAGTTATGTTGCATTCTGTGACGATACCAATAGGCCCCCAAAGCCCACAGTAATAGAGAGCTTGCTGCTGGGATGGCCCCAAGCCAGGAACATCCCCCAAAGATAGGGTGAGCTCCCAGGAGGCCTTGCCTTAATATTATAATGTATGGATCTCCTCCATTTAGGATTGGTTCTCTATTCTCCACCCCTTTGTTCCATCTATGTATCCCATCCAGAAATTTCTTTTTGATTGTACCACCCATTGGCCCCTGTCCCTTAGTCCCACCTTTCCTGCCTCTCCATTGGCTCTCTTGCCTCTACTCCGCCCCCTGGCCCTCATCCTACTGGCCCTGATGCTCTGCCTTCCCCTTCCTCCCCATATATAAGCCTTGTACCCTGCCGTTCATCTTGTCTTCTATCCCTGGATCCCTCTGGACCTGGAGCCTTCAATAAACCCGGTTGCTGAACCCCATATAGAAGACCCTTCTCACCTCTTTGCCACTGGCCATCGCTCCTGTCTGTGTGAGTGCGTGCGCCCCGCACCATCGGGTGTGTGCGTGCCTATGCCTTCGTCTAGCCCCTCCGTGCCGAAGCAGCTTCCCCCCCAGCTGGGGACCCTTCTGGAAGGCTGCGGCAACTCACCACCGCTCCACGCCGTGGCACAGTCAGAAACATTTCCATTTTTTATGCTTGCTGCGAAAACTGATTATGTTAGCAATGAAAATCTCTGTGAGGAGTAGGGGTGCCTGGGGGAAAACAAAGCCTTAGATCTGCTGCTCAGACTTCTCCTTGGTGAGGCTCTCCAAGACACAGGTAACTCCTTGCAGCATTTAAATATTGACATGTTTTTGGCTTTCCCTTGCACATCTGTCTAATGGGCAGATGGCCATGGATTTGTGTTCTTTCCCAAGCAGTCCCTGTGGGTTTTCTGCAGGAGAAGTCAGCAGCAAGACAGCAGGTAGTAATCCCTTCAGCCGGTTTGAACAGGAAGACATCTCTTATTGCCATGACAGGTTCACTGAGCAATCACTTGAGAACTCCTTTAAAAATTAAAAACCAGTATTGAAATCTTTTAGGCTGCTCTGAGACCGAGTGTATGTAGCCCTCATGCGCTGAAATAGAACTTAGTGCTGGTATAAGTAACAGAAAGAAAAATGTTATCTTTAAATACTTGTTCACCAGACCCAAGTGTATAAGTTAATTCAATACATTGTGTGTAAATATAACAAGTACAGTGGCAGAACCTGGAGAGAATATTTTCCAGATGCTCAGTGGTTCAGCTTGAAAACATCCTGGGTGGAAAGCACCTCATTTTTCCCTAGGAAATGATCAACAGTCTTGTACTTTCCATATGGAGAACATATGCCTTGCATCTCATGGAGACGTAACACACAGTTGGTGGGTTGGACCTATATCCAACTCTGATTTTTTAGATTATTTGGGATAAGAGAAAGCATGAGCAGTAACATTGGACGTGCACAGAAGTCACAGTCCTTCTTCACAGAAGTCCCAGTGACAGGAAATTTTCCTGCTTTCTTGGGGGCTGTGTTGGCCCCTGGTTTATTTCTGTGCATGGCACTATGTAGTGATGTTGAGTTATGGTTCTCTATGTGACCAGAGATTTGGCTTAAGCACTTTCCCTTCCCCACCTGTACTTGCCGTGATTTATGGCTGGGATCAGAGAAGGCTGTTCTGCTGCCACTCTGGGCTGAGCACTGGCCATTTCAGGCCTCTTTGGCAAAGACTGAAGGTTTTGCTAATAGAGTTGGCAGTGTTCCAGCTTGGAGGCCTCCAGAATGTATTCTGCAAGAAGTTTTCTTAGTGAGGAAAATTAGCGTGGATTGAAGGGAAAGAAAGAAATCTAACCAGAACTGTAGAGGAGACACACTGGGCTTTGTGTTTGGGCAGAATCACCAGTGCAGCCATGAAACTGTGTAAATGAGTTGCTTTTCAGCAAGTTGAGATATGCTTGTGTCACTGTGTCCTGGAAAGGCCTGCAGCACTGTCTAAATTAAACAGCTCAGTAGTTTTTCATCTTTGTGGTCTTTTGGAGAATTAGCTGGAGATGCTGTTTCTCCTGAGGCTTGGTGTCTGCCCACACATGCACCCCCACATGTCCGCATACACACAAACCCTGGTTTTGCCTTTTCTGTTCCTGGGTAAATACAGCCCAGGAACCAAGGTGACATATTATGGGATAAATGCACAGCCACAAACTGCAGAACTCAAGATACCCAAATGTCTTCAACTAGGACCTGAATGTAGAGGTAGAGGACCTGTGGCTCATAACTCACATGGAGTTTGCAAGCATTTAAAATCAGTCAGTTGTCCACTGTCCAGATTTGTTCTGGACTCCCTGGAGTTCTTCCCTGCCATTCACTGGAAGGAGACAAGCCTCATGCGGATGAATGATACAAACAGAAATAGGAGAGCCCACAAGAGCCTCCAGCCACCCTCTTTGTGAGGAGGAAGATGTGTGACATCAGCTGCCATGGACTGATATCCTGTGTGTGAACTCTTCCTCCCTGCCATGTAAGACACATCTCCTCTTCCCAAGATATCCTGTGGGAAGAGATCCTGTCCAGGAAACACTATTGGCCTGTAGCTGTGTGGGAACTCACTTGTGTGAAGCTGGGTTTCTGGATGGAGAAAAGCTTTTGGCCTGACATTGTTTGTGGAAATGGTGAGAATAATAGGTGTGAGAGGGTCAAAAAGTTTGGGCATTTGTTTAACAGAGGTCCAAACTAACTCTTAAAGCCACTGACTCTGGACTTCATTTCATATATATATAAAAATATATATATACATATGCCTACCTACATACATATATGCATTTGTATCTACACACATGTGCATGCAATGACTAGGGAAAGAGCAATCTCTAAAACCTCCAAGGGACTGATTAGTAGAGGTACTGCTTTTAACAAAAATTAAAGCACTGGATGTTTGTGGAAGCCAGTAATAGCACAAGGCTACCTAACTCCCCTGTTAGAGAGCACAGCATACAGAATAGCACCAAAAAAAGGCCACATTTGAAAGAAGACACTTTTCAGTGTCTTAAGCAGTGCTAAACTTCGAGTAGGACTTCTGGGCTACAGGACTACTGTCTTTTGTTTTTCATAGGAACGTGATTAATTTTTCTATTATAATTAAGGATGGTCCCCACCATGGTTGTGTCATGCATATTCTAGGCTGTTAAATTTACTAACTCCAAGATTAATTGTTATATACTAACTTGAAGTGTTTAGATCTTGCTGACATCTTCATATGAACAGAAAAAATATCATGCATATAAATGGTATGTTGACACTTCTTTCACAAGTGTAGTTATCTAGCTATTGGTAGCCTGCAGAGCGAAGACTTGTCAAAAATAATCACTTCCAGTTCTCATTTGTTGAAGTTAAATAGCCTGAACAGGGAAAAACTTGTTCATGCTCTTTAACACTCATATTATTGCAGTGTGAAAAGTCAGCATATAAATATGAGGAAAACTGAAAATAAATCAATAGGATAACATATTAGAAAACTGAGGAATGATTTCTGGAGAAGGCGACATAACCTTCCAATAGAAGGTTAACTACTCCAACAAACTCTTAACTTGTAAATAAAATCAAATCTCATATGTTCTGGAAGTATTTTCTGGGCATTGTGATTCGACAAGACCGTGGAACTTCTCTATTTCTACACATGATCTATGGGGACAGTCTAAAATTTGGCAAAACCAGAAACTGAACAACTTTGTGATGAAAGATGTTTGATCTTTATTGGTATTTTGATTCATCACAGTGACCTCGATGAACAGCCCTTGTGATGAGCATAGCTTTCGTTTTCCTGTCCCTTATCACCACTTCCCAAGAATCTTCTGCCTTGCCTTTTGTTGCTTTTTATCTATTGCACTACGTGTTCATTTTTCTCCTATTTTAAAATAAACTCCTCTTTATTAGACTGTCATTAACATTCCTGACCAACAGCTCTCCCCTGGCAGTACAGAGTCATTCCAAGCAGGAGTGACCAATGCAACACCCAAGGGAAGGTAATTTGGAGTAGGTTTCAGTAGGCTTTATATATAACTGATTTTCCACAGAGATGGAAAATTAATAACTTTGTCTCTAAGAGGTAAAAATTACCCATTTAAACTAAAGGCAATTATTATACTACATATCTGAGCCACCTGATGTCCCATGGGAAAAACTAGATGCCATTATAGTATGCTAATCATGACTGGTAGCTGGTGGCTATGGACTTCCTATAGTGAGCTGAACACTTCAGGCATGGCATAATTGGAAAATGACTCTTTTGTTTCCCTCTCTGGCCGGTAGCAAAATCCCCTGAGCCTGTTGTGATGTGTGGGAGAGGCTTCAGATAACACTGAAGAATTTGTAAATTGGATTCTAGTCAGTACTCATGAGAGGTATATTTCAGGGTTTTTTGCAAACTCATTGTTTTTCTCTGAATATGGAATTCCTTTCCATTGATCATCTTTTGAACACATGGCATGAGGAACTAGGAACTTCAGAAATACTAGTTTTGGTGGCAGTTCTTGAAGAAGCTTGAAAGAACGAGCTGCCCATGTGGTGATGAACGTTAATAAACAGATGGGCTCCCAATTGTCTCAGACTCTATAGAAATAGATAATAATAATCCTCTCTGTAGAAAAGAATATCTCTATAATCCGTTTTGCATAAAGACCACTACACTGGTATTTAGCTTGCAATGATCCGGGTGAACCTCAAATGCCTTGGGCAATATGTGGAGTTTCTGGGTCATTTGTCTGGATTAACCAGACTTTCAGCCTTTTAATAGGTTCTTGACATTTCATGGTATGAAAAATCCTTTAACGGTACTATAGAACTGTGTTTTTCAAACACAGACTGGTTTTTGCATCTAAATATCAGAGAAATTTTCTATAGAGTTGCAGGCTCAAGTTCTCCTTCCTTTTCAGACAAACCAAAATCCTCCCAGCTTGTAACTGTTCCTGTTGGGTACTGAGAGCTACAGGTGCAGGGATGGTCCTTTGTCACTTTTACATCAGCATGTGGGGTCAGGCATTGCTCTTCTATTCCCTTTCTCAGTACCTTGTGAGAACAGAGCAACCTACTCACCTTGAGCATGCAGAGATGTCAGTAATAAGGAATTTCTTACATACTGGAAATGCTCTGAGAGTTAAGAACAAGGAGATACTCCAGCAGGAATGGCATTGGAAGGCATGCCTGCTTTTTTGTCTGAAAATTTATGTTTGAAATCTCATCCTTGGTCAGTATCTGCTAGCTCACTCAAGATTTTACCTCTTACACCAGACAGCCTGGATCTCGTCCCTGAACGTCACAGTCCCCAACTGAAGGACTAAATCCAAATGTCTTTGAGCTTAGCTTGTATTTCCCAGGGTTTCAGGAATGGGCAGCTCTTCTCTAAACTGCCTGTCTGCTTTTGTGATGTTTGGTTTTTAAAAAGTAAAAGGTGTCTATGTCAACATTTTTGCTAACCAAAATAATCTGTGTACAGTATGAAGGCAACCTTAGCACCAAGCCAAAGGGATCTGCCACAGACTTTATTTAACATATACCTGGATTTCAAGTACTACATTAGGAATGTGTTATAAATACTTTGCCAACTAGCTCGTTAAGACAATTGTAGTGTCTTTGCTGTGTAAGAAGTACAAAGGGTTTACATAAACAATAGAGAGCCTGTGAGCCTTTACAAGAGTCCTGTGGCGCCTGGTTGTAAAGTCTTTCTGAGAGTGATGAGTGAACGTGTTATCCTCTCTCTTAAGTTCCTCCCTCTCACTGATCTGAGGGAAAATCTCATTGTAAAGTGACCTTCTGTCCAGGTGGATAAATGTTTATTCAAACTGGGTTTCAGGCTCTTTATCCTCTAATTAGAAGCTCTCAGGAAAATCAGAAAGTCTTTCTGTGGCTGAAATCTGGGGTGGAGGTAGTAGGCAAAGGAAGACCCTTCTTTTTTCTGTTCAGTGAAACTTTTGGCACCTTGTCACAAGCTGACACACCCTACAGTAAGATTTTCAGAAGCATCCTTGTATCATTCAAATGTCTTGTCAGGTCTAGCTGACACTTTTTAAAAAAAAAGCTGTTTTAGGAGCAGAAAGCATATCCATTCACTTCCCTGACACTGAATCCTCTCTCTGAAGACAGGCTGGAGTAGCAGTTCCTGCTTGTGCTAGGAGAAATGTCTTTTGCTGCTGATCTGTACTTCAAGGTTTTCCACTCAAATGAGAAACTTCACTGAAACATACTTTTTACTAGGAAAGTGAAGAAAATCTTATTGTTTAGGCAGCATCATCCTGTGCCTTTAGAAATGTGCTGCTGGCAACCTGCTTGAGGCAAAAGGGCAGCTTTACTTACAACATTGCTATTGTGAAATGTCTCACTGATCATCACCAATAACTGAATCACAGAATCACAGAATATGCTGAGTTGGAAGGGTCCCACCAGGATTATCGAATCCAACTCGTGGCCCTGCACAGACACCCCAACAATCCTACCCCTTGCCTGAGAGCATTGTCCAAACACTCCTGGAGCTTAGTGGCCTTGTGGCTGTGACCATTCCCTGGGGAGCCTGTTCAGTGCCCCACCACCCTCTGGGGGAGAAACCTTTTGCTGATATCCAACCTAAACCTCTCCAACACAGTTTCAGTCATTGCCTCAAGTCCTGTTACTGGTCAGGAGAGTGAAGTGTTTGGTACCTGCCCTGCCACTGCCCCTCAGGAAGATGTTGAAGACCTCAATGAGGTCTGACCTCAGTCTCCTCTTCTAAACTCATGACGAGTTTGTGCGGAGCAATGACATCTCCTCTCAGCATCAGCTTTCCTTTCCCTGATCACCCCTGGAGCCTCCTCCTCTTCCAGTATGATTCCTCTTGCTCAAAGATGGCTGACCAGAACTGAGCTCAGAAGCTCTCAATACATCTTTACAGGATGTTTTCATCACTCTGAGATTGAGATCTTTTGCCTTTTCCTTCTCTCCCATTTGGCAAATTTCTTTTCCATGCTTCTGTTCCATTAGTTATACTGCCCCTGATAACCTTCTTACCATTCCTGATACTTAAAACAAGGGATCTGTGTGGTATTTGAGCCAGGGTTAGATTATCTTTATGCTCAGCTCAATCTGCATCATTAGTGGTCCTGTTTCACCTTTTTGGTTTTTTTTTTTATAATAGGCCTATTTCTTATAAACTGAGAAGAAGCCCTTTGCTTTGGCAGAAAACATGATGGCCCTTTTATCTTGGGGGAAAGGGAAGGAATGGTAGCAATGTGGTTTTGGCACAGTTTCCATCCCTCACTTTCTGACTTGGTGAAAGTCACATGAACTGTGCAGCATTAGACCTACCCCCCACCAATTGTGACAAGGAACTGGAGTGAATACTTAAGATTGACTGGATAATATGTAGTTACATCTTTGCAAAGTGGAAGCAATTCACCTTTGGTGCTCTATTTTCCTAGGTGTGAAAGTCTCAAAGGATCAGACATAGCAGGGAATTGCATTCACTATTTGTAGCAACTAACACTTTAAAAACACTTTACTACTACAATCATTCTCTCCTCTTTTATTTGTCAGGGAGATTATCCTGGAAATGGTGACTTTTTTTTCCTTTGACTGCCACTTCAGGTCACTTCTTTATTTGTCCAAATAAATACTTCAGTATCCTGAAGTAATGCTATCTTAAAAAGAGAGATCTTCCTCTCATCTGCCATTCAATGAAACAGAAAAACATTCCCTATTGCTGGAACCTCTCCTCACTAAGGGGAATAAAATGAGAACTCTCACAAGCAGTCAGAAGTAATAAAGAACATCCTAAACATTTGCTAGGTAAATCATCATTAATTTATATTCATCCAGCTGAAATTGTCACCATAGTTTTGATAAAGAAATGTATTCTTGTCTCACTTTATCTAGCTGAAGTACTGTATATTTGGGTGGATTTAAATAGCTTTCATTGCGTCTTATGAGTATCTACTTTTTAATATGGCAGATAAAATCATTGAGAAGAACTTTTTAACTTTTTGTTTATGCCAGGCTTAGTGTCATAATGGGAAATTATGTTGCAGAGACATTTCTATTCTAAAAATGTTAATTTTGCAGGGATAATGTTACTTGAACACTGCATCTGATAACTACACTGCCAGCGATGTTAACAGTAAGTCAGGAAAAA
Organism: Gymnorhina tibicen; assembly: GCA_013399875.1. NCBI lineage: Eukaryota > Metazoa > Chordata > Aves > Passeriformes > Artamidae > Gymnorhina > Gymnorhina tibicen. The sequence goes on along the minus strand of VXAZ01005292.1, from coordinate 49,258 downwards.
GCCTCATTTTAGCTTTCAGCTCATGAAGAGCTGAAAAATGTCTTCTCTCCTGTTTGTTTCCCAACTGTGTGAATTTCCAATAAAAACTGATATTTCTTGCAAGATGCCAGTGCTGGGTTAATGGTTGGACTCTATTTTAGAGGTCTTTTCCAGCCTTACTGATTCCATTCTTTCCAGGGTCATTTTGGGGATTAGCTTTTCTACAGTAAAGGTTGCATTAATGTTAAGTGTAATTGCTCTTTTATTTTTTACTCTTTACTGACTGACATGGTTACATTTTTCCCCCAAAATTAATTGTGGCGATGCCTATGTATTTCTCTTTGTTTACCTGCTTCTTCCCTGTCATTTATTATCAGTGAAAAGTAATAAAGTAGTTTAATGAAACTTCAAAGGGTTGAACACACATGAATTAAATTGTCAGGAAATTCATTACAGGTTTTTAGTGAGAGGCTGGGATAAAACAGCTTATATTGCTGAGCTTATGGAGAGGAAAAGACTCTGATCTGATTTGTCCCTGTGGTTTTAAATGAAGGTCAGGAGTCATCTGCAATCTCTGTGTGGAAAAGGAAATGAAGGCTGTGTACCTTGCTTTTGTCAAACTTCTATTCCACTTACGTGGCTGTGGGCAGGTCAGAGCAGCAAGCCTTTCCCTCTGATCCAGACCTCTAGAAAGGAGCATGGTCCAGTTGGGCACAAGCTTTCCTCATTGATCCACTCCACTTTTAAGCGTATTAAGTCACCGAATCTACAATAAAACTGTGTTGACATTTTACATACTGAACAGATGTATTCTGCATCTTACAAAACCTGTTTCTGCAAACTGCTGTGTCCTCAGGTTTCGTTGACTTGAACGGGGCATTAAGGGCAGGAGTAATGATGTAGAAATCATTCAGTAAATCTGAGGTGCAATTTTTACAGTCTGTTAGGAATTTCTACTATCCTGACTTTGTTGGAGTGGAGAGAACTACAGTTCTTGCTTGTATTTTGAGAGAAGTTTTATGTTTTGTACCAGCTTGCTATTAAGGCATGGATTGTATCAGCTGTGGAAAAGCATGCTGTGAGGGGGAGAGGGAGTTAATATAGACACTAAAAAGTGATCTGTAGGAACAAAGGGTAGATTGACTGACAGAGATATGAAATTGCAGAAGTCAGGTTCAGGATGATACAAACCAAAGGGACAAGTATGAGGTACTTCTCATTATGACTTTCTTAGTATTGTCTTGGGTATGTAATTTCTTGGGTATTTTAACTGTGTATGGGCGTTTTTTGTCCACCTTCCCTTCTCTCTCAGAACCCCCTGATGAGAAGACAATCCCCACCTTCCAACAGAATGAACTCAGTGAACGTGCTGGGTACATAGGCTCTGCTGAAATGCCTCATGTAGCACTGGGATACAAAGCCAGTGCTCCTCCGGATGACAAGAAACAGTGGAATGGGAGCAACAATCCAGATAAAAAGTCAGTTTAAAATAAGATGGGGCATGCTGCAGTCTCAATTGTATCTTGGGGTGATTTTATGATTATACTCTGTTATAAATGAATCGATTAATTCATGCTCAGATATGAAATATCATACTGTTAAATTGTGTCTTGGATCCTGGTGGGGGGGGTGTTCTTGGGCTCAGCCGAATGCGATTCCGGGAATCATGTATTTTTTCACAAAAGGGACATTTACATCTTAAAACTGCAGACCCGCCCTGAACAGGGTGTAGTCTCTGCCCGCTCAGCTTTTGCATTCGAATGGAGTATGAGTCCGGGCTGAACACAATGCCGTGCTCACCGGACGACATTTACATCCGAAAGGGACGGCATCTGTCCAAAAGTAAGAAAATCACTTCTACCAGGAAAGGATCTGAATTACGCTGAAATATCATACAGCACCACCTGAACATATACATCTCTNAGCAGCTCTTGTTTTTTTCTTGAACTGTTTGGCTTGGTTTTGGTCCGAGATCAGACAATCGCCAGGAGACGGCTGGCCGGGACCTGCGGGGAGCCGCGGGAACCACTCCGCCCGGCCCCAGACCTCGGGAAAAGCTGAACCAACAAGTGAAAGGACACCAAAATCCACCAGCTTCATCTGCTGTGAGGAGGAGACCAACGCCAGAGGTTCAACAGGTTCCCGTCTGTTTTGCCCGAGCTCCTGGGTGAACGTTCTTTTCCTTCCCTGAGACAAAAAGCCGGTGCCATTTTGTTCCCCCCTGCCACGTGGCCAGCTGGTTTGTTTCCTCCCCTGGTATTTTGGGTTTTTTGTTCTGCTGTGGGTGGGGGTGTGTGTGTGGGGGGTAATGTTCTGACGGTTCAATATCTACCATTTATTCATTTTTTTCCTGTGCCATGTAGGCACTTTGTCAATAAACAGTTGGTTTTTTCCACTTTCACCCACTGATATTCATTTTTACATTGGCAGAAAAGGGATTGCTGAAGCCCTTTTTCTTTACAGGAAACACTTATTCCAGAGAGTTTTCTTCTAAACTTGTCTCTGAACAGAGACAAATTGTTTTCACTAACAGGAGAAAATACAAAATGAAAGTCAAAGTAAGAGGAAAAATGGAGCAAAACTGCACTGCTGCTGTCCTGAACTACAAAGGCATGTTGGCAAAATATTTAAAAAATGCTAAGAGGGGCTTGCGCTTTAAAATGGAATCCTCTAAAATGGGTGTATAATTTAAAATGGAAATGCACTGGAGAGAATCCTGAGAAGGGCATATAAGCCCTATTTCATGACCTGTAATTGTGCTCTTCAGCAATAAATTGGTATTTACCATACTCTTAGTGCAAAGTAAAAATAAGCTAATAGAAAAGCATATGTTGATTCTGCAAATCACAGGAAAAATCCATGACCAGGAATACTTCTAACTCTGCTTGAGCCACTGCCTGTCCCTATTTTCATCATCTCCTCTCTGCCTTTGGTGTAGGGTTGATCCTCAGCCTCTCCTTCCCACCCAGTTTTCAGTCTCTTTCCTGGAGTGTGAAACGCAGCATTTCTCACATGGGACTAGTGGGTGTCTCTCTCCTCCTCGCTCCCATCCCAGTCAGGTGTCTGGAGGTCACCTGGATCTTGCAGATGTGTCTTTGCTGCTCCTCTCAGTGGTTGCTGAAGCGTGTTTGCAGCTTCTTTACGACCCAGTTGCTATCATACTCCAGAAGCAGTCAGGAGAAGACTGGTGTTCCCTTTCTCCACTCCTCCTTACTCATTTTTTTGTGCCCTCCAGATACACTGAGCAGAGTATTGCTGTGTGCTGCAGTCAGGCAGCTGGTTGCTTTTCTAGACCTACATCCCCATTACCTTGTGCCATGTTCCCTTTCCCTTAATACCTGCACAGGTATCTTCCCTTTACACATGATATGTGGGGCTACTTCTCTTCCATTTGTTATACCCCATACCAGAATAAGAGAGATTGTTTGGGGTTTTGGCAATATTTTTGATGTGGACTGAGTGGTGGCTTTTACTATACACAGTAGCATTTGGATGATACGTCAAAAAAGACTGTTTATTTGCCCTGACAAATATGCATGAGCTGTGAAAGACCAATAAATACTGGTGATAGTCAGTTAATGTTTTCGTTAAACATTTCGTTATTCCACAGATGGACAGAGTGCTTGTTCTAGCATAGTTCAAGGGCGTGCTGGCCATGCTCATGATTGTAGCTGTAGAGAAATTTATAGTGGTGGCATCCTCAGCAGCTCACATGTAACGATTGTTCTCTAAGTCTTTTGGGGGGTTTTGATAATCAACTGATATTATATGCTGCTTGACTCCATCAAAGGAGTTTTTGCTCAGTGCACAACTTGCTATTTTTACTTTTTGATTAGTTATCTGTCTGTCACCCACACAGACCTCAGTATAGCATGTCCCATACCCTCTGGACAGCTACTTACTGTGTTCTCTGTGCCATTCTCAGGGGTGAGTTTAAATGTGTGGCCGCAGCTCTGTCAACTTCCCTTTAGCAGTGTGTGGGCTCTTGCTGTGCAAGACAGGAATGCTGCATGTGTGCAGCAGAGCTGCGCAGCTCTGAGAAAACAGCCCAAAAGAAACAAAACTTCACAAGAGCACTTGCAGCACCCATCCCATGATGCAAAACAGCTATAGCAGATTAAAACCATGAGCTGGATATTGGACAGTTGCAAATTCACCCCTGTGGGGAGGAGGAGGGCTCAGAGGACTGCCCTTATCAGCGGCAGTCCTTATGGCACATGCCTTATAGTATATCGGCATGAGGACAGGCCGCGGCACTGCACAGTCTCAGGGATGCTGCTGCCAAAAGCAAGAGATGTGTCCCTACCCGGAAGCTGCTTCATGGAAATTACCAGGCAGAAATGCTCCTGCCCTGTGACAAAACAGACAGCTTCCATGGAATGGCTGAAATAACTCCAGAATTACTCTTTTTAGTTCAGTGATAACAAAGTGCACCCCAGTGGTGTCACGATCTGCTAATACAAGCGGGGGTTGTGATGGTGGTTCATTTGATCTCAGAGTGCAAAAGACACACAAAGAGGATTTCAATTTCAATCAACAGTGCACCTTTATGAGTGCCAACAACACGATTACGCGATAGTGGAGAGAGAGAGAGAGAGAGAGAGAGAGAGAGAGAGAGAAAAATAGATATAAAGAAACAGAGTAGAAAGGAAAAAGAGAGAGAGAGAGAGAGAGAGAGAGAAAGACGGGAATAGCTACCAACGGATGAGATGAAGTCCTCGTGGTCCTCTGGCCAATAGACTCGCCGGTGTCCGTGGGGAGATCTCGTCAGGGCAAATTCAGAGAGTCCCTTTATAGTCCTTGAAAAGTGGGGGTAACTGGCCAGGAGGCGAGGAGATCTGCTATCGTTGTGAGGGTTGTGAGGGCCCATTGTTCGGGGATACAGGAGCTGGTGTACAGGACAGGTCCTTCCTTCTCGTTCCAGTGAACCGTTCTCCCCACCTAGGCAGCAAGAACGGTACACCATGACCTGCACTAATTTTCATACCAGTCCTCAGTGGGCGCGCCTGCAGGCAACGCTTGGCAAACATCCCACCTCAGCCAGGCCAGGACTCCTGTGCAAAAGTCCTCTTCTGGGGTCTCTAGGGTTTTCAGTCTCTGTCCCAGTCGATGATCGTGAGGCAGATGAGGGATTTTCGGACTGTCTCTCACAAGTGGCTAGTAAATGTTACCAGTATTCTCACCTTGTGTCCCTCCCACTGGGGACATGGGTACCACAGGGAAGCTCACGCCACCTTCTGCTATGCTGAAACATACTCAGTAACTCCTTGTCTTTGTACTCCGTAATACACTGTTCTGGGATCACTCTTGAATTTGAAATGCCTGGATGGGAAAATTTAAATTTACTTGGATTCTGGTAAATGTAAGAGAAGAAATAATGTAAGAGAAGACTGTAAAGGAAGAAGTAATGGTTTTGCCCTCTCTGAGCTGGCTGGCCAGTGCCTCCAGCAGCTCTTGCTGCACAGGCTGAGTGCCTCCAGCAGCTCTTGCTGCACAGGCTGAGCCCCTGCATGGAGGGAGATCTGCCCTTGCAGCTGCCCTGCTGAGCACTGACTCCTGCATCAGCAGCACTCTCAGCAGTGCTATCCTGCCTGCCTCTGCCTGCTGCCAAGACAGCATTTGCACTTTAGTATTTACTTTCAGCCCCAAACTGTCTGCTGGCCTTGCAAGAAACAAATTTCTTAATCCAACAAGTGTTTGTTGGCCCACAGTTTATTTAATCCCATTATGGAATGCATTTCTGTTATCCATTTACCTCTATTTCTGGAAACCTCATGGTGGCTCCAAAATGACTTTAAAGAAGCTGAAGCTGTTTAGCTGGGCTGACTTGTTCAGCCTTGTAAGACTGCTAAAACAAGTTATCCTGCATGAAGTGTTTCACGTCTATGCATGCACTAAAAGGAAATGGCAAGCACCATTCCATCACTGCTAAGGACATGCTGCTGGAAATGCAAATGCAAGGTCAAGGGGCCAAGGCTGCTTGCCACTAATCATGCTGAAGGAGTCACATTGATAAAGTGTTGAGAAAAAGGCTTTGGATGAGTACAGCATCTTAAAAGACATTTGCAGTATTGGGGGTGAACACGTATTTATCATTGCTTGTTTCAGGATAATTCAGTTTTGCTCACGTGAAGAAGATTATGGAGTATTTTATGTCTCCTACTATTCTTACTGGATATTATTCTTTACTTCCATAATTGAGAGTAAATAGTCAAGTTTGTAGCAAAGGATTTGCTCTGAAATAACCATTAACTTTAACAGGGAGTGTGGGGCTGTTTCTTTTAGACATCTTCCATATAAAAATCTCAAAATATGTAATAAATAAAAGTTATGGGAGAAACTTAATAATTTCTTTGCTATTATCCTTCTCGCCCCCTCCCCCCCAAAAAAAAAAAAGGAAATGAGGGCACTTTGAGTGCAGATAAATTTATTTACATCAAGAAATGGCAACCCATTTGCTAATGCATTTTCTGTGCATTTTAAAATATGGAATAATCCCATTGTAAGAAGGGACATATCTACAGAAAATATGCAGGCACACGTGCACACACTGCTAATATGATAAGCAGCTTTCCTTATAATGTGCACACACACATGTTGCATTATCTGTAGCATTTTGCTTGTACAAGTGGTGATGGTAAGCTGAAATTAAAACCTTTACTTTTTCTTAAGGGATTTTACATTTTATAAGCTTATTCTGCTTCAAGAAAAATTGCTAAAGGACTGGCATGCAGAACCTTTTATAATATGAATATTTAATAATTAAAGGTTAAAAGCAGGAAATACATCAAAAGATGATGTTCTTCAGCAGGTTACACACAGGTTGTAACCCTGAGTAGCTCGAAAACAAATGCTATTGCATTGTGTGGAAGTAAGCGGGAAGAATGTGCCCTTTCATACCCTGCAGGGATGGCACGACCAACAAAGCCATTCGGAGTCACTGGGCATTTCAAACATTTCTACAAAAGAGAGTTACAGCACTACCATGCTTCCTTCCAGAACTAATAAAATGATTGCATGTTAAATCCTTGCACATCTCCTGTGCTCTCAGGAGGAGAACAAAACCATCCTGCTGTCAGGTGTATAAAGGCGGATGGGTTGTTATGTGGTGGATAACTCAGGCTTTTGCTGACCTTGCTTACACCGAGGGGCTATATCTTTGCAAGGCTGAACTACTTCTAAATGCTTTCTCCACTGAGTTAAATATACACACAATTTCCCAGGGAGGATTCCTAAAAAAATACTTTATTATATATACTTAATTTCTCAGTGGAAAAAGCCCATGCTGCAGTCATGACCCTGAATTTCTTCATGTTATAAAGAGGAATTTCTGTTGTGCGAGACTTGGTGCCCAACCTTTGCTGAAGTCTGTCTGTCAGATGGTGCTTCTCCTTCAAATAACACAGCATAAACTGGTGACTTTTTTTAGTACCACTGCCTTTCTGGGGATTGAGGCTGAAGTTTCCTTTTGTCATGTAAAGCTGCAGAAATGATGATTTGTTTTACTGTAACACACTGACTGCATAGCAAAGCCTTCTCAGACAGGAATCATGTCAAGTTCATGACAAGAAGGGAATGCATTGACATTGTAGGACCTTTTTGAGAAGTTCAAACCATGAAATCCCATAAACTTTCCTTATCTTTTTCACCTGAATACACCCAGATATAAGTGATGTGTCCTGGTGCTATCTTTCCATTTTCCCTGAGCTCTGATTGTTTTCTCACAGATACTCCAGAGACAGTTCATAGCTTCTTTCCTCTCTAGATCTTTACATGCAGTCTCCACTGTCCATGTGTATCTGCCTCTCATCTCACTTTCAACTTTCTCTGTCTCCCTCTTGGCCTTCCTTCCAGCTCCCACTGCCATTGTTTGTTTCAGAACATACCTATTATACTCTGGGCTGGTTTGGTGTTTTTCCCCCTCTGTTGCTTCCATGCCCTAATTTCTCCTTTTCCATCCTTGTTTCCACTTGACTGGTATGGCTTTTTTAATTTTGCCCTTCTCAAAGGGTGAACATTTCACCTTAGTCTGTCTATACTGAAAATACACACAGTTGTAATGTTGCTTTGATATTTAAGGAGAGCCCTAAATATAGATGAGTGTGATTGCGTAGCATGTTCCCTTGTATTTATATAGTGTAGTATAATGCACTAAGGCCACGGTATTATCAAGTCATTAGGAGATGAGTTCTCATACTATGTAGAGAAATGTTTCTTCTAGTTTCAGAAACTGCAGAGAAGTCAGTATCTTGTAGGCCAGGGCTTCCGTGTGATCACCTGGTTCCTTCTCCAGCAAAACAAGAGAGGAGCAGGGTCACTGTAAACTCTTTAAACCCCTAAGCCCCTGTAACAGGTTATGTTAGTGTGCTGACTCTTAGGGGAATCACAGCAAAGGCATAATTCTACAATAGAAAAGTATGTGGATGAAGAAGAAACGTCTCTATGGATGTACCACGGAAGGAAAATGATGTTGTCTTGGCATGACAAAACATGGTGAACAGGCTTTAGTCATAGTTAAGGGATTGCCATATTCAATAAAGATGTGAAAGCATTTTGGCTGAACTCCAAGGAGAATATTGTATGTGTAAAGTAGAAGTACACTGCAGGGTCCAGCAATGTTTAACTGAGGCTTAGCTGCTCAGAACACAGAAGGTCTCTGTGGCCATCAATCTGCAAATGCACAGCAGTTTCCCAGTGGGAAATACACAATAGGAAAGAAAAAAGCTCTACTTGAATACATGGCTTTTTAGTAAGAAAGTATGTCACCAGCTGGGAAGTACAAATACTCTGATCTGCCATCGCCCTGCCAAATCACTTCTTCGTGCCTCCCGCTTGCACTGCTATGTGGAATTTATTACTGATTTCCCTTGAGACCTAATTAGATGACAGTGATAAGTATTCTTTTCTTGCCCTTGTCTGAAGGTGCTGACTCTTTCCTCTTACCACCTTCTCTTCTCTGACCCGGGAATACTTTCTTCCCTTTCCCACTTATTTGCAATTATTCAGCTCTGCAGTGAAGTGTTGACAACTCCCAAAATATTGTTTTCACTTGTTACTGGAACTTGTGATAACCTAAAGAGCTCTATTTTTTTGTGCTGATAATGTGTCATTTGGAAAGTTTTGCTTTTTAGCTTTAAGCCCTTTATGTGTGCTGAAAAGAAAGCCCATGAAAATGTAAACTTTATAGAGTCAAACACTGGATAGCATGAATTCAGAAACCAACTGCTCTCTCACCTGAGGCTCAGAATGATGTGGTTTCTCAAGCGTGAGTGCTTGGGACAGTTATCGCAGAACAAGTGAAGTCCTGATGAAGTGGAGGGGATGAAAACTGCGTTCCGTGTGAGGTTTCTCTGGCCAACACAAATTAAGCAGCCCTTCCTCCTCTCAATGTGTGAGTGCTAGCATTAGTGAGGTGTATCCCTGACCACTGGCCCTCTCCTCAGCAAAGTCTCTGCTTATTCCCTTTCCTTTGGTAGGTAAATGGTAGATAAGAGATGCTTCACACCTTGCCTAAAATCTAGTACTCTAGCTTGTCCTAGGTTTTCCAAGAGTTGGTAGTAGTTCTTTCATGAGGTGATACAGGCAATTACTCATAAAATGGGGATCATTCATTCATATGTGATTAGCTCAGATATTTTGGTGGGTTTTTTTTCCCCCAGCCCCGTGAGCACATCCTGTGTGGCAGGAGGCCTGTCCTTGCATCAGGGAGGGTATTTCCAGGCTTTCTGCAATGGCCAGTTTTCTTTCATCCACAGGGTTACTGAGAAAAAGCATGGAAAAGAGAGCACTAGTCTGGGCCTTTGGTAGGCTTATCCTCCACCTGACTATCACTCTCTTTAATTAGCTCAACCTCCTTTCTATGGAGTGGAAATGATCAGGGATGTGGCATATATTGCAAGTAGTTTAGCCTTGCAGTTCTGGCCTGGGCTCAAGATCATGGAGAGATGTTTTCCTGGATCCCCTGGCAAACAGCCTGCTCTTGAAAAGGTGGATGTTAGAAGATGAGGGCCTGCAAAATTAAGGAGATAAAAAAAGCTGGAACAGACTATAGAGAAGGTAAGAACCGAATACTAAGAGTCTGCATGGTAAGTGGAAGGTCTAGATGGAAAATGCTTCTGTACACGAACACCAAATTTTTCCAGCAAAAGAAGGAACAACTTAGCATGCGAGTAGTAGCTGGTGTCTCCTGCCTCTGAGAAGCATTATTTTTCTCTCCTCTTCTGTCTGTGAAGAAGCCAGTGAAGATACATAAAAGCTGAGACTACTTGAAGTCCAAGGAATACCCATCTCTTATGAGCATCTAAATAAAAGTATTTAAACAAAGACAGGTGAGCCCTATTTATAGGATGCTGTTTAACTCACAGCTCTGCTGATTCTCTCCAGACAGGAATAAAGGGAGAGCTTTTACTTATGTTTTTCTTTCAGTTTATAAATTTTGCATGTGCAAGTGTGATGATAGCCAGGAAGAAAAGCAAAGTACATATAGGAGTTTTAAAAGAATCCAGAAAATGAAATTTTTTCATGAAGAATGGATCAAATATTTTCTAAGTGGGGAGAAATAGAATGGGGAAACTTGAGGTTGTTTCTCTGGCTGTATTTGCTGTCTCAGTTATTTACACAGCAGTGGCTCTTTCAGCTGGGGAGCACAAACACGTATGTGAAACCAAAATAAGGTGACTGAATCCCAGAATGGAAAAGCTGTCTTTTAGCTTCTTAACTGGCTGCACGAATAAAATGGAATAATTTTAACATGTACTGGAATGCACCAAGATTCATGCTGACTTCACAAGACTCTGGCTCTTAATAATCCAGAGGAAGGTCTGTACTGAGGATAATAGTCTTTGTGAAACTGCTATGGGAGCTGAACTATTACAGGTGCTAATAGTGCTATGATGGTGTCATGTGTATTTGTAAATGAACATACTTGGTGGTTTTCTTTACTTTGTTTCCTCCAACTTCAAACTAATGGAATTTTTTCCAGTTGAAAGGAGGTAAAATGCTAATAAATGTGTCTGTTTCCAGTTTTAAATTTAAGTAAGTAAAAGTAGAAAGTAACCTGTCTTCAAATGAGAGCAAGATTCAGTTGTGTCCCAATCAGAAAAAAACTACAACCTTAAACCATATTTTTTCCCTTCTTCTGAGCTTACTGGTAAAAGAGTCATAAGGAATCCGTGGATTTATAGAATATATATGGATAAAACTGCCCGCTGGATATATTATGGAGGAGTCAGGTATATCTCTAAAAAGTATCTTTTCATATACTTCCTCATTACACCTGACTGCAGATGGTAAAGGAAGATTATGCAGTTTCATTTAAAAAGCTTATCAAATGTTTGTGTAGAGTACAGGTTTGGGTAGTATTCATCTCTTTAGTTGAGGAGGTTCTCTCCTCAGTCTGGGACAGTTTGGCTTGTGAAGAGCAGGATTAGGTGACTTTAAAAACAGCCACACAATTGTAACAAATGGAAAACCAGAACTGCATGTTAAAAGACCGAGTGATACTACATGTGATCCAAGAAAATCCCATGTCTTGTGGATTTGACATGGCAGTGTATCAGTCCTTTCAGAAGCTAAAGAAATCAATTTGCTTGTCTGATTTCCTGTGATATTTTAATAAGTATTTCAAGATCCTATTATTATTTTTAGAAAAATAGACATGCAAGGGACAACTTTGCCATAATTTCCATGTGAAACCTTCTAATTTAGCAAGGGAGCCATCACAATTTTGAGTATCATTCTAAATTATTAATATGAAATTTTATGGAGGAGAGTAACCCTCATGGGCTTAATTACTCTGTTCTAATGCTTTGCTGTAGTGGAATAGTGGAAACGCTGCATTCTCCTGGTGAACTGGCACACAGAGCACGGTGAAGGGTGGCACAGACAGGGAGGAGGGGGAAGGTGGAGGAAGGTGGATCGATGCCCGCAGCCGGGCTCGTCTGTCCGGGGGCCAGAGCAGCACCCGGAGCAGCCCCTGCCCAACGGCGGCCCCGGCACGTCCCGAGAGAGGCGAGCCTGGCCCGGCCTCGGTTTGTGCGCAGGAGGCAGAGGGAGGAGAGAAGACGTTTGGTGTTGTGCAAAAAGATGGCAGCGGTGTGTGAGGGAGGGTGGCGGTCACTCCTGGCAGCTTTCTTGTTGAGGTGGCTCTGAACAGCGGAGTAACTTCGAGCTACTGCATCATTGCTCATCCAGCAGTAAGAAAAGCACTGCTGTACCTATTTTCTCTCTTTTTTTCTCCTCAGGTATCCATGGGATCGTTGTGACACTCTGAGAAGCTAAGTAGGGTGAGCAGCCCCCTCAGCCAAAGGCCTGCCAGCAGAGGTAGGGGACCTCGGCCATTAAAATAGGCAACGTTACACTGTATTTTAGGGTGCGCCAGATCTCTGGCACACTTGGAAGGTCACGCTGTGTTCTAGCTGTCTTGCACTCTGTGAGGGTCACGCTGTGTTTTGGCTCTCCGGCACACTGGGGAAGTCACGCTGTATTTTGGCTGTACCTTCCCTGTGTGGGCTCAGGACTGTGCTGGTGACCGCTGCCAGTCCCCTGCCAGCCAGGTCTGGGGGCCGTGACAGCCCCACTGCACGTGGGTGGAGAAGGTAACTTCCACCTAGCACTGTGTGGTGTGAAGTGTCCTCTGTGCTCGGGGATCTGGAGCGTGGTGCCAGGAACACACCTCCAGCCATATCCACATGGGCGGCTGCTGGCACCTCGAGCTGTGATGCACCCCTAGAGTTGCCTGTCCCTGTGGTGGGTGCTGCTGCCCAACAATCTGGGATCCAGCTCTGTTCTCATCCCCGAATCTCTGTCCAAGGGGAGAGGGTGTGTGTCCTGATGAGGTATTGATGCTTTTCTTGATTTTCTCTGAAAGACCTTCATCAGTAACCTGTTTCTTGCAAGCATTAATAGAAACAAACCTATGGGTTTCCAAAAAGATTCCTTAACTAAAAAGACCTGCAAAAAGCAAAAGCATCCGTAGTACATTTGCTGAACATCAGGGAAAAACAGATCCTCAGATACCGCTATATGTTTTTTGTATACATAATACAAACAACATTTTTTTATTTTTAGGTAGCCTTCCTAGCATTTAAAGCACATATGTCATAGGCATAACTCAAACTGCTGTAAATCAAAATCTAGTGGAGAATTGCTACTTTAAGTAAAGTTACAGTGTATGTTGAAACAAGGGTATTGATGAGATTTTTTCAAGGAGTCTAAAAGAAATAGACAAGAACTCTGTAAAACTTCAGGGGCTTGTGGCTCTTGCAGTCTCTCAGGACTCCTCAATGGCCCATTCTTGGTTTCTCCTTGTTGTACTGTTGGCACAATAAAAGCCAGCAAAATTCAAGTTCTCTGTTGGTTTGTTTCTGAAGATAATTGAAGGGGAGGATGAACCTGAGTAATTGTGATGGAGCAGTGAACTGCTTATTCTGTATAGTAATGAGATACAGCTGAAAAGAATTTATGTTCTAAATTAGCATGCAGGAAGGTATGGAATGCAAAGCAGCTCTGGAAAAATAAGTGACTTAAAGAGCCTGACAGCAAATAATTATTAACTGTTGTGCTCAATAACACAATAACAGTGCTCTTTTAGAAACTTTCTTATCTTTGTGACATAGGTGGTAGCAGTTCTGAAAGCAGCTGGTAGATTACAGCCGGGAAATTACAGCTTCCAGAACAGAGACACATGAAAGCGGGGGATCAGTATGGACTTTGAAGAGCTTTATCTTAGTGTACTTTTTAACCACGGTAAAGAGATCTGAGGCCAGATAGTCCGTGAATAATCAGGGAGACAGCTAAAGAGATTTAAATATGCTTTATTTTCAGCTTGAATCTTCAGATGTGGCTGAAATTTCTGCAAGCTCTGAAGGCTGTAGGCTGTTCCAGCAGTTCCCTGAGGCTTGTGCTTTCCATTCATTGCTGCATAGAGCTCTTTGGATTCCTTCTTTTGTCCAGGTAATTTAATATAAGGAAGGTTTGAGCCATTAACTGACAAGAACTGTAGAATTTGGAAGGTGGTGGTTATAGTGTACCTGCAGTGAAGGAATAAAGAATTTTGGTGTAACTAATGCAGAATTGATGTTTTGAGGGAAAGAGACTATTTGAAGAAACAGTTGTTTTTCTGTGTATGGTATATATTGGCTTTTGAGGTAACAGTATTGAAAACCAAAACAGCACCTACTAAACTAAGGACTGCATAAGTGACTGGCAGTTGCCAAGCAGTAATTACAAGGGGAAAAAATCGTTATCCGAAAGGACTTTGTGCCTGTGTGAGGCTTCATTTATTTCAAATTTCTGGTCAAGTTTCACATCTGTTCTTCACTGCCGTCCTACCTCCTCCATGTGCATTCTCCTCCCTATTGCAGAGTCCTACGTTGCCGTTTGGCAGCTGCCTGAAAATTGTTAATGAAATGTACTCTGTTCAAGCATTGAGTATTTTTGTAAACTAAAATGGGATAAAATGCATCTTTACAGTTACTTTATTCTTTTCAGTCAACTGTGAAGATACATCTAAGCTGTGGGGTGTAGAACCAAGTCAAGGCTTTGATCACTGCATGTCTCGGGAGCATTGGAGTGCTTGTTAACTCTGGCTTGTCTCCTGTGTGTAGTTTAAATATTTCCAGTCTTCTTAAGTATAGATTTGTAGTCTGTGCATTTGTGAGGTCAGGTGCTTAGGCATTTGTGTCTTTGCGTCTTTGTAGATTTGATTCTCTTTATTTTTTCTGATCTGATGCAGGAGGTGTGGGTGGTACCTGTTCCAAATATCAGTGTGCCTTCTATCAGCATTCCTGGGAATGCTGGCTGCTGGAAGTAGCAGTAGAGGTAGCTAAGAAGGGAAGTCCTTTGCTCAGCTGTTATGAGCTTGTTTCCTTATGTTCAAGTCCTAGAATTGATTCTATGAAATCATCATAATTTCTCAATAAATTCAGTCACAAATGGATGTCCGTGGAACAGGCATGTGTTTGGCTGTTAATGCTGTTCTGCATTTTATCTGATTCAGATTCTTACACATGGAGGAAAAAAATACCCATAATAAGATGTGTAGAAAAAAAGAAGAAATGCTATTTCAAATGCTGCTGTAGTCTGCAATCAGTTGGAATGCATTTAAATACAGCAGCTAAAGAGAGGTGTTAGGAAAAAGTGTTTTGCCCCCTCTGCCTTGGCAGCCTTGATCATAAGTGGTTTGTGCTCATGCTTGATAGTTCTGGGAGCAGGATGCTCTCTAAGGTATCCTCTGTCTGCTGGAGTAATGGGAAGCATATGTTCCCTTAGCATCTCTGCCAGATGTTGGCAAGCACTCGGGGACCATAACCTTGTCCCTACTGCTTGGGCACGCTGCCACTACTGCATGCTACCAACTTGTACAGTTCTCAGGCTGACTGAGAATAGTACTTAGGTTTTGAATATTTTTAGTTTGCTCCTGGTTTCTCTTGACCAAGGCTGCCTAAACAAGTGTCATCACACCAGGACAGATGGTCTTAGCTTGATGGTGCTGCTTGCATGGTAGAACTTCTTTTCCCTTATACCTTCTTAAACTGATGCTGAAATAGCTAACAGTGTTCATCTGATAGATTCCCTGAAGAAGCAGCAACTCTGTATGAGATACCGTTCTGCTCAGACCTTCCTGCAAGGATCTGTGGGCTAATGAGACTTTGAGGAAGCTCCAGGCTGCATTCCTACTCTGTATACTAAATGATACATTATTATCTTCAAGCCAGTGTAGTGAGTTCATGCATTTCTACTTCCTAACAACTTAGAAGGAAGAATAAAAGTTGGGCTTCTTTCATTGTTCTCCTCCCCACAGGCTGATGTTGGAGATGCAAGCCTCCTGCTGCCATCCTCCCTCTCCTCCTTTACCTTGCCACTTTTTTCATAATGACTGAATATGCTTATTTCATGTCTTTCATCTCCCAGAAGTTCCCTTGAAATGCTCCTTGAGTCTTGTAAATGGAGAAGGTAGGGAACTAAATTCCATATTTGTTACCTGTAATTGGAACTAACGAGAACTAAGTATCACAGAAGAGATGATGAGAGTCTTTGTGTGCTATCAGTTACAAGCCTGACCTTTTCTGAGGGCTTTTGTAAAGCAGTTACCAGTTTTCATTGGGAACTGTGTATAGCAACAATAGCTGTAACTCAGTCATGCAAATGGTCAGAAAAGCATCAGCTGAAAAAAATCTCCCTCAGAGAAATTTCTTCTTCAATACACCAGGATTTAGGTTTTCTTCTAGACATTAAGGTTTCTAACATATATAGTAAGTTTTCAATTGCACCTCAGCCACCTGTGTTGATTTATTGGCAGGGAGAAAGGAAAAGCTGCTTTGTGAATTCTAGCATTCATTTCATGCAGCAAATACTTAATTTGGGATGTATGACTATTCCCACAATATATTTATACTTTGGTAAGACATTATGAAATGCAAAAGAGCATTTCTTTAAAGAAATATATTTCATATCAGACTTCCTTTTGTGTTGCTGTGCGTGGGTTCCTTGCGGTGGTATGGCAGGCCGCAGCCTTCCTGAGAGCGCCACAGGGCATCCCTAGGGAGAGTGGGAGAACCACTTTCCCGCAGCCTTTCGGCAGCCCGAGCTAGCTCAGTTAATTGTCAGCTCACAACAACGCGGTGGCAGTAAAGGAGGCGAGAAGGCTCTCAAGCATGGAGATTGCAGGTCTTTATTCCATGCTAAATCCCCAAGGCCTAGGACCAGCACATGTGGTAGGCAGAGGGCTGGCACATGGCATGGTGCCCAGGGCAGAGAGAAGCTAGTGGCTGCTGATCCCCGAGGCAGAGAGAGCGGGCACATGTGATTCAGAGCCCCTTATCCTGGGCAGAGGGGGGTGGAGAGAGCACATGGCAGGGCATAGGGGCGGTACAAGGGCGGAGTTAGGATAACAGAGCCAATAGGGAGAACCTGAGGGAGTGGTTAGGACTGGAGATGAGGGAAGGGGGTAATGACGTGTAGACGGCAACAGGCATATGGAACAGGGGTACACCACACTTATGTGATAATCCAGAGTTGATGTCTTAATTTTACCACTCAAACTCTGAAATTAAACTTCTATGTAGTACAGTGAAATCATGGTCTTTCTAGGATTGTTCCAAAGCATCCAGCTGGATTTTAGGGAAAATCAAACATAGCTTTTATTTTCTGCTCATCAGATGAAATAATTTGCTCCTGTCTATGATTACTGGCAAATTGCTAATCATAAGGTTTTTATACTTTGGGGGTGGAGGAATGACTGAGGATAAAAAAGAGGGAGGTAACTCAAAATATTTGGTTTTGTCTTTGTAAATAAAGCATATTTTTCTGCTGTAGGACTTTGCGTTTGGTTGCTCTCCTGCAAGAGTACTTGCTGCTCCTTGATTTAAGAGCTCTTAGGGCTACTTAGTGATACAAGTGAATTCCAGATGATTTTTAAAAAGATTAACATAATATTTGCATGTAATAAAAGCTAACTGATAGTAATTAAACATTCTTTCATCTTGATGAGGGGTACAGGCTTTTGAGGTAAATACTAAGAGTTATATGACTCCATGCCTCAAGGCTGGTTGGATGTTCGTGTGGATGAACTTAAACCAGCACTTTCCACCTTCGTTTGGCCTTGAGGACGTAATTATTTTCCCTCTCAGTGCAGGCATTGCTGTCATTCTCCATGTTTTACACCCTCATAACTTGATTATTGCTTGTGGCTGTATCTTAAATCAATCTAGAAACTTTGCCTGGTGCAGAATGCTTAGTAGTGTACTGGATAATGAAGCTGGAGCACAGCAGAATTTAATGTTCTTGATTCTATTCTAAGTGAATTCCATGATATTTCTACAAGGTACCAGGTGAGTATTACTGGTGACAAATGCTTCTCTTGTCACCTGCCATGGATGGTAACACAGCAGGCTTCCCCTACACAGCCCTGCAGTCTGATTTACAGAGATCTTATGGGTGGGCAAAATACCCTTTTAGTTGTGCACAAACCCCTTGTCTTTCCCGTGCTGGTAAAACTTGTCAGCAGAGGCAGGGAGTGGGCTGAGCATGTGTATCTCATAGCCACTGGACTAAAGTTCTTTAATGTCCACAGGGAATGGAACAGGCTTCACTCTTTATGGTCTAGATGAAAACTCCACATTGGCAAACAGCAGGAGATGCAGTTTCTCCACTTTTAAGCTGAAAGGTTGCTTTGTGCCTGGCTTCAGTTTGAAGTTAAAACTCCAGGGAGACTAAATATTTGAAACCTTAGTTTTTGCCCTGCTAATCCATTCCCTACAGTAATACCAGAAAGCTCTACTCTACTTTCTTTTTTCTTGCTTTCCCTAGAAGATGCATCTGTGCAACAGTATTTCCTTATCAGCATATATCCTGGGAATACTGTCTTCCAAATGGAAAGCAAGAAAGTTTGCATGTCTTAGTTGGAGACAATTTAAAGAGGTGGTGCTCCGAAATGAGTAACCTCCCCCTTGATTCGAACCAATCCCTTTCCACCAATAAGGAACAAAGTACAAGTAGATTTAAGTGAAAAAAATAACAGTTTATTAACAAACAGAATGCCAACAGGCGGGGGTGGGGGGGGAAAGTAAATAACTGCTAGATACCAAAGTGCTAAATTTCAACCCCATGGGAACATGGGATGGGGACAGGACCGGTCTGTTTGCACTGGCAAACAAGGTGTCCTGTCCCCAGGACCTTGCTTGCTTATTTTTTGCTGATGGCAGGGTTTGCAAAGTTCACTTTGAAACAGTTTCTAATTAAGAAACGCAGTTTCTACGAATGGCTACAGGTGCAAACCCAAAGCTGCCACCAAAGAAGGGAGCAAAGCGCTCTATCTTCTCTCCTGGAGTGGGAGATTGATCTGGGCTGGCTCGCTGGAGCAGGGCCGCCTGCAGTGACCTGCAGGCACCCATGGAACTTGCCCCAAGGCAGCTCAAACCCACTGACTGCAGCCTCCCTGTAGCAAGGAGAAAACCCCAAAAATGAAAAGAGGACCCAAAAAAGGAAAGAAAAGAAGAACCTTTGCCTGAGCAAAGACCAAACAGCCTGCAAAGCAAACACCATGCAGTGAAAAGCAGGGAGCTGTCTGGGTGGAGCGATTTTAAAAATGCCCACGGTAGCATCCCCCCACACAAGGTCCCTGCTGCAGGGTCTGAAAGAGACAGGAACAATTTTTGGGTGCAATAGCTGTGGAATACAACATAACATTCTGGACCACTCCAGCACACATGCACAGAGACTTGTATCCTGTCCTAAGCAGTCTGCTGGATAGAGCTAGTCAGGAAAGTTTTGGTTTTTTTTCTTTGTTAAAAATTTATCATCACATGTGCCTAGGATGTGGGAGGGCGAAACTCATGCATGTGATTTGGAGCAATCACTTGAATTTGGGTCTCGTACTGGGTAATGGCTAGTTTGCAATAAACATCCTTTTTTCATGACTGTTTCAAAAAAGTGGAGATTGGATTTCATGCTTCAAACATTTCAGTGTCCTAGGAACAGATTTGTTGTATTTCCATCAGCCATGGCTTTCTATTTTAAGGGTTATTTATTAGGATGGAAAGAATGCAGTGAATTGGAGCAGGTGTCTTAGCTCAGTGGAAAAGAGCTGTGAGATCTCTGGGATGTGCAGCAGATTTGAGTCTAGATTGCACGTTTTTTCCCCCGTGATCTTTTATGTGAACAGACTGTCTGATATGATGCTGCAAGTGCCTGTGCCTCCATGGTTGCAGAAAAATGGTTTGTTACGACCTACTGAACAATAGGTCTGCATTTGTACAAACTAATTTTAGTCTGCTGGACTCCCATCAATGTCCTTATGTGAGGTTAAGGTACCTAATTAACAAGGTGTAAGGAGTCTGTAGTTATGAGTTGAGTACCTGAAGGCAAAGGAGAAATAGAGAACTTAGTTATGAAGTATAAATCTTATGTGGGACTTAAAAGATGTGGCGAAGCTGACTCAATACTCTCAGATTCCATGCTGGAGCTGGCTGCACAGCAGATACACAGAGTAAGCAGGGTGGGCAGAACGGAGTTTGAGTTAGGAAGGTGCTTTGCACAGGTGTGTGTTCACTGCTTACGTTACCTCTCAGTTGCTGTTGTAAAATCTTTTGAAGCTGCTTTGAATGCCTTAGAAGGATTTGTTTGTAACGAAGCATCAGCTGGTATAATGGCTCTTGAGACATTTAGCAGCGCATGTCCCCAGGTTTCTGTAGGTTATATTCTTTCTAGGACTGTTTGTTTTCTCATGTTTTTTGGTGATCAGCTTGTCTCATTCACTGTGTCCCTACAGCAAAACCTCTGCCCAAAGGGAGCTCAGTTTGTTTGAGGTGCTGAGGGTGGTGGCAGGCACTGTTCTGGCTGAAGGTGTTGCTGCTGTAGGCTTAGAATCAAACCGAACTTAACATTTACTGTATGCTAAAACTACAGATCCTATTTTCTAAAGAGGGAGAGAAAACAGTATCTGATAAAAAACTTCTCATGTTTTTTGAAAACAATCTAATGCAGGAAATCTCCTTGGCCAATGATGTGATAACAAGAAGTACTGAATTTGCTTTAGATTGTCTGCTAGTTCAAAGCCAGTACTGGCTTCCACAAAGGTCTTTGCTTAGCCTTTTAACCTCGCCAGAGAACTCAGCGTGCCAAGATGGGAGGAATCTTATTTATGGAGCAGCAGCAGCAGAGGCTTCCAGGTGGAAATGAAGGTGATGTCCTGGACACTGGTAGCCAGGATCAAAGGTCCAGTGTTCCCCAGAGAATCTCGGCTTTTGAAAAAGTTAGAGCAGGCATCCAGGAATTCCTGGAGTCAGATGAAATGCTAGGTCTAAGTACACCTTTCAGTACAGATGGTTTGGTAGGATCTTTCCTGAGTAAAACGAATTTGGGGTGGTTCTGAAGCTGCTGGAGTGATTTCTGTGTGTGCACCGTCCTTGTTGAGAAAACAAGGTGCAGATAGAACCATTCAGTGTAAGATAAAAAAGGGAAAAGCCTAGAGAAAAATGGCAAGTGGCAAAGCTGCAAATGATAAAAAGCTAAACTAAAATGTATTCCTGGGAAGCACTGGATAGATTCTTTTTCACAAGCAAAGCAACTCTTTTTGTGAATAGGGACGCAGTTCCGGTCTGTTATTTTGTCCCCCATCTGTGATTTAATAAGTGTTTTCCATCTTTTTTCTCTGATCGGAATGTAAATAAACAGAAAGAATTAAGTGGTGGAAGTGCTGTATCTTTTCACAGAAAAAGTATTCAAGGTGGGTCACAACGAAGTGACTTCCCTTCTCCTAAGAGAAGGGCAGGGATGACTTAAGTCGTGAGCATTCATTATGTTTCAACAGTGTGAGTGTGTCCCATCTCAATGTGAGCAGAGTAAATGTTCACAGTACAAAGTCTTTGTCTGTAGGTTTGAAGTCAACACTAATGATTGTTGAGTATATATTTTTCCAGAGAGAAATATTTTTGAGATTGGATATGGTTTTAAGGTCATTTGCCACATGAAGTCAAACTTTAATAGTTAAGTTTCCAGTGGTACTGAAGTAAAACTGTTGCAGACCCTGTATCAAATACCACAATAACTGTATGGGAAGTTATTGGGTGAATTTATTGCAGGAAATCATAAAATCACAGAATGGTTTGGGTTGGAAGGGACCTTAGAGACCATCCTGTCCCAGCTCCTGCCATAGGTAGGGACACTTTCCACTAGACCAGGTTGTTCCAAGCCCTGACCAACTTGGCCTTGCACACTTCCAGGGATGGGGCAGCTACAGCTTCTCTGGGCAACCTGTGCCAGGGTCTCCCCACCCTCACAGGGAAGAATTTCTTCCTAATATCCAATTTAAACTTAGTCTCTTTCAGTTTAAAGCCATTCCCCCTTGTTCTGTCATTCCATGCTCTTGTGAAACAGTTCCTCTCCAGTTCTCTTGGAGCCTCTGCTACTGGAAGGCTGCAGTTAGTTCACCCCAGAGCCTCGTCTTCTGCAGGCTGAATGTGGGGCTTGCTATTCTTTAGATAGGTTTTCCTCTTATCACGTGACCTAGATAGGAGCAACAACTCTGTTCAAATTGTGATGTGCTACTGATGTGCTTCTGCTGTTGCTTCATTATAAGGGAATCCCTAAACAGGATGCTGCTTGTATGCAGAATTCCCAAAGGAAACTATGGGAGAGGGTTTAGCATAGTGCAAAATCCACTGTGCACTATAGCTGGTTGGGGAACAGGCTGCACTGCATCTTGCAGTACCAGAATTCTGTAAAAAACCCCTGAAATTCAGAAATTAAAAAAAAAAACTTCTAGAGGATATTACAAAGTCTGGAGAGTAAATTAAAAACTAATCTTTTTAGTGTGAGCTTGCTAGTTTTAATGGTACCCTCTGGCTAGATGTGGTCATGCTATTAGCCTGTAATTCTGGAAGATGAGAGCTGCTGTATTCTTGTTCTATTTCTGTAGCTGCCTTTGTTTTTTTGTTTCTTGCAGCCAGAAGATAAGAATTCATTAACTCCCTCTCATCTCAGCATCTACCTTTCAGGCTTTGTTCTTAATAGTCTTTAATAGTTTTGGGAGCAGTTGTTCCTTTTCATTTATTTGTTTTCCCTTCTTTTCCACTGCAGTAAGTATGGCAGGTCATGCCCAAATAATACTGACCAATTTAACAAATTATGACTTTATTATTGGAAAAAAAAATCCAATAAATCCAATTTCCTTTTTATTAAGGAAATTAGATCCATCAGTGATCTAAGTGCAATTCAGAAAATTAGCCTTGCAAATCCAGTAGTGACCTTTGTGCATCACTGAACTTTGAGCAGTGGGATATAATCCAGCAATATAATCCTGGAAGGTTACCTGCCAGCACCAATAGACATTAGCTACAGAATTAGGAACAAACAGCTTGGTGTTTGTTGGACTGGTGGGTTTGGTACCAGTGAAATGATGCTTGTGCAACCTGAAGGAAACCTTTCTGGTTTTGCTCTGCTGTGTAAGGACTCAGACCAACTGTCCTAGGTTAAAATATAGATGTATTCAAGTATTCTATTACCACCAGCTGTGGGCCATTAGCTGTTATCGCCTGCTAATGACCCACCCCTGATAACAGACAATGGGCCATCAAGAAACCCCCACATGACTCATGGACTTATCTCATCCTACTGTGAGATGCTCCACCCAGGAGGGAGGAGCCAGGCATTCCCACCTGGATATAACTTGCCCTCAGAACTGCCTAATTTAGCCCTGTCTACTGAATTACCAGCGGACAAAGCTACCACTGGACTTTCATCTGGAGACCTTCCGTAGGATCATCACTCCAACTGAGCTACTTCATCTGGACTGCTACCACCACTCTAACAGGGTGTCAGATCCTGACTTGTGATCTCCCACTGGTTTGTTTTCAAACCAACACACCAACCTACTTTGTTTTCCTGTCTCCCCACTTCTTGCTTTTTGAAAATATTTTTTCTATCTTTCTTTTGCTTCTTTTTCTTTTTTTTTTTAATTCTTATTTGTCATTGGCCACAACAACTGGTCATCCACTGGCATGTCTTAGTTTTATCTCATAGCAGTGATTTACAGAAAGAAAATGCTTCTGTAACATGTCTGCATAAGTAACTCCTATTGTCCCTCTGTATTCTCTACTGGAGCTCTTGTGAGTAGCTGTCAGTCTGTCCAGGTCTAAATCATCTGACTGCCTGACAGGTAGTGCTTAGAGGCCATTCAACTTGCATTAATAATTAGCCTTGTACTCAGTAGGATTGTCTCTGGCTCTGAAAAGGTGGGTGAGCTATGCAGAGCCAGGCAGTACAGTCTTCCTCTTGGTGGAGTAGCTCTCGGCAGGGATTTGACGCTTCACAAGGAAGGGAAAAACCCAGCAGTGTAGTGGTCTCATGGCACAGCCTTGGACCTTCAGAGTAACTGCTGAGAATCCTGGGGGGCTGCTTGAAGGGAAAAAAAAGTGTTGAAAGAACTTGATTCTTTCATCTGTCCTCCTTTACTTAGAGTAGGTTTTTATCCTGCTCCTTGCCTCTGGAAACAGGGCCTGAGTTTGTTCTTTTTACTCACTGCATTGATACTCCAGATGGCTTAAAAAAGGGCAGGTTACTTTCAAAAGTTCATGCAAAATTCTGGACTAATTTATCTGGACCCTGCAGATTTATCTGGCTGCAGGGATGATCAGCAGATGCACCTCTGAGAGCCCTCCCCATGTGTCTGTTTCTCAGTACATCTTTTGGATCAACTTTCTGAACTCACAGTGAACCAGGTCCCTGTGAAGGTCTGAGAGAGCAGAGTAATTCTTGGCTGCTTTGTAAGGAAAACAGACTGTGAAGCAAAGGAGCAAACCACCGATGCTTTTGGCTCCTGCCTCCTTGTTAGGTCCTGGAACAGTGGTACTAGGAGTTCCCAGTAGGGCAGTTTTGTCAGAAATGTGAAAATCAGATGTTTTCTGTAGACATTCCTATTTGGGTAGTTTTTGTGACAGAAGATGTTATAAATAACTTAAGTGCCCCTTTCTAAGTAAGAATGCAGTAAAGATTCATTATTGAGTCATGCTAATTGTTTTGGTTTGAAAGACAGGTGTCTGCCAAGGAAGGTGGGAACCTCTCTTGGAGTGGAAAATATGACCCCTTCCTTCTGAATTATTACAACTTTGAAATTAAGGGGCTTTCAGGCAAAGATATGGGAAAAGGATTAACAGTTCTTTACTAGTATGTAAATGTATAACAAGGCAAACAAACAACAACAATGGCAGCAACAACAAACAGAAGCAGAACCCAGTGCCAGCCTCTCTCGGCCGCAGGCACTTTCCCCTTCGGTGCAGTTCCGGTCACAGCCGGCAGGGGGCGCTGGTGGCTCCCGGCCAGGCAGGGGGGTGCGATGGTTCCCCCGCGCCTGCAGGGGGCGCTGTGGCGCCAGCTCAGACGCGTCTCCCTCACGTGGTAATGGCGGACACGCCAGTGGACGAGATAGAAAAGGGGTTTCTTTTACAAACTCACGGGGGGCAGCCGATCCCAGTGCCCCTCTGTATGGCTAAATGGGCTGTAGCAGGAACCTTGGAGCAGTGACTGGAACGGCAGAGGCGGGCAAAACCAGGGTAGCAAACAAAGTGCAGCAGAAACTCCCCAGCTATAGTAGGAGCTGCAGGGTATCCCGGCAGGCAGGCGGTATGGTGTTACAGTGGAGCCAAAAAACCTGGAGCAGTGGCAGAAAAATGGCGGGGCTGGGCAGCGACAGCCTGGCTCCCGAACACGGCCAGGAGAGGCTCCCTTGGAGGGGCTTGGAGCTCGGGATCCTGGGTTTTCCCCTGAGGCACCCAAGTAGATGGTGAGGGTCCTTTTCAGTGAGGTAGGGTGTTAATAAGGTCCCAGTTCAACTGCTGCTCTTATGAGCAGAGCCTCACTCACGGTAGCAGAAAATAGTAGGAGATGGAACACTGCGGTGGTGGTGAATTCTTCCTACAGCGACTGCAGCCTGTGTCTCCTCTGATCCCAAGACTGAGCAAAAGAGAGAGGAGCTGAGCCCAGCCCCACATCCCCCAGCCAAAATCTCACCGTATCTCTGCCCTTCCAAAAGGAAGCCCTTCGGCTATGAGAGTGTAGCTCTACCCTTCCCCACCTTGGCCACTTCTTTTGTCTCTCTTAAGTACCAGCCATTACTTTCTCTTAGGCAACAGATGGGAGAAAATTCCCTGAGAGAAAAAGGAAAAAAAAAATCCTAACCTCCAACACTAATGCACTTCAGAGTGTTTAAATAGGCTTTCTTGCCCTTTAAGATTAGCAGTGCTATGCAGGGACCAGGGGACCCACTTTAATAAAACCAGTATTTAAGTAAAAGTTTAAAAGACCTTATCAAAAGATGATAGAATGCAAAAATTCTGCCCCTATTTTTCCATTCTAAAAAGCTTATAATAACAGGTATGTTTTGTTGCCTTTAACTGATTGCCTGTACAGTTCTGTCAGAAGTCTCAAACAGGTCTAGGTTTCTGCAGTCTGACATGCCAGGATTTTAGGAAGGTGTACAATTTGGGGCCTGACCACAATGCTCTTTTTTTATATCTTCCATGCAATTATTGTTGACTTCTGAATTATCCTTTGCTGTCTAATTGGAAGTTGAACATGACCTGCATGATCCCATTATATATAAAGAATTAATCTTGTGAAAGTAGACAATTCTACTCTTCCTATTCTGCCACTGGTTTTCAAGGTGATATTTTGGCCATCTGCTGCTTCATCCTGTTCCTACGTAGTTTTATCTGCATAAACTACTACTTTGCCATTGGCTTGTATTTGAGAGGGCACCTTGGATCTTCTAAACATTCAGTTACTATGCTGAACTTCATATAGCTAAAATTGAGTCTGAGTCGCCTTCTTTTCCCCTTCTTTATGAGAAAGTTGATCAATAGTTAACCCCTGTAAGCACAGTTAACTTTTTAGAGACAGCAAATGTTAATCACAGAAGCTAAGAAGCAGGATTCGCCTTAATCTTGTCAAGAAAAGAGAAACAAGAATTTGTTTGAACCCAGCACAGAACCTGCTGAATCGTTCCACAAAGGACTATGCATACTCCAGAAAGAAAGGTGAAAAGTGCATTGTGATGAAGACTACTAGCCTTCATCAGAATGACTCCCAAAGAAGAAGAGGAGCCCTCCTCAGTGCGACCACCAGGATACACCACGCATGCGTGGCACATATGCTAATATATTAATGACTTCTGAGAAGTAATTTGTATAACCACTCCTATCCCAAGGAATGTAATGAATATTCATAAATTTTACCCATAATACTGGACTGTATGGAGTGGTGGGTGTGTGTGTGTGTTTGGAGGAATGCTGAATAAAGCAAATACCTGCTTCTCTGACTGTCTCTGAAGTGTCCCTTGGCCCGATTCACTTATCCCATGAATAACAATCAGGCAATTGTTTAGCATGTTCCAGTTGTTTCTAAATCTTGCTGAATTCCTAGAAATTTATCCATTCAGAAAAAAAAAGTCCTCTTGCATCCTCTTGTCTAGTTTTGACTCTGTCCCTGTTTTTAATGCAAACTGAACCAAATTTTCTCTCTTCCACTCACCTGGAAAGGTGATGCCACATTACTGGAACAGAAGAGTCAAGGTTCTGTCACTAGCTTCCTTTCAAATGACAATCTAACCTTTCTTGTCTTTGTTTGAAAGCCTTTCATAATACAGCCCTAAACTAGCTAAGATAAATATTGCATTAACATTTTACTGTATCTGCCAGTTCGTTCTTTCCTTCAGTTTCTCTGCTTGTTTGTTTGTTTGTTTTTTTTTTCCATTCCCTTTGTTGTCCTGTGTTTCCAGTTCAGGGCTTTAAACATTTTTTTTCTCATCATTCTATATAGACTGTCTTAATTAGTTGATAATATGGGGAGAATCATATTTAAAGGATATGGTGGACATACAGGTATATGTTTTTGTTTGTTAAAACTATTGTGGGTATTTTGGATGATGAAAGTACACGTTTTGCTTAGGTTGGCTTCTGATGCCTATTTTGGTACCTAGATAAGGACGCAGTTGTGCTGACTCTCATGTCCATACTCTAGGCAGTATAGATAATCTAGACACTTTCAATGTTCTGTTTATTTTTTTTGCATTACCACCTTTTCTTATTCTCGAACATTTTGTATTGTGCGGTCTTCTCCTGTGGGTTACTATATTTACATGCCTTTCATTGTTTAAAGCTTGTTTGTTTCCTTGGAATTAATACAAACTGTGGTAGTGTCTTAAAGGTACTGATTGAGAGGTGGCCTAAAATGTGTGGTTTCACTGGGCTTTCTGCTGTGTTTGGTGATGTTCCAGTATGTGTAATTTCTGTGTGCCAAAATGCCTGAAAATAGTTTTTGAATTTCTGAAACACAGTGTTGAAGTTGTGATTTTTCTCCTTCTTTACTTTGAGTACTTTTGTAAAGACTTCTCTCCTTTGGGAAAGTTGCTTTTTAAAATCTGAGGTTTGTGCGCTGGAAATTTTTGCTTTGGTTGATTTGCTTAATAAATAGTTGAATATTTGAAATATTCTCTTATCTCACTTATTTTTGTTGGCCTGGTTAGTGGTTGTGAAAGTCAGTTTGTAGAAGTGCAGCTAAATACTTACGAATGATGATGATAATGAAAGACACCTAGAGAGAAAATTCAGTGTTTGCAGAATAGCTGAACATTGATGTCTTCAGTGAGCACGAGGGTTTGAGTATATATATATTCATACAGTCACTGACCTGCAGCTTGTAATTTGAGGACATGTAGTGAAATTATTTTGAATATGACAATATGTAAAACTTGCTTTCATGGTTTCTTTGAAGCACTAATCCACATATATAGTACAGTTGCTTGTTTTCTTGCAACTTTTATCATGAGAAAAAGGACAGTTGGACTTCATCCATACCTTGTATTGTTGGATAGAATTGCCTTATCTGACCTATTTTTTTCATAGTAGTTATCTTCCATAGAGAAATGAGAATATTGGTATTGAAAGGAATGAGAGAGATTTGTCTTTACAAACTGTGGGTCTGCTGATAGATAAAGATAGATACTGAGAGATGAAAGAAACAATGGGAGGACCCATAAATTCCACAGGAAAAGAAAAAGGGGGGGTATACATTATAAGGGGGTCTGTATCAGGTGATTTGGGAAGCCTGTATCTCTCAAGTACCTCAGCCAATGGGGAAAGAGAGAGGGAAATGCGGCCAGGATAACAAGGAGGCTGCATGCTCTAACAATTTGAGAGACCCCAGGGGAATGCCCCGTGGCCTCTCCCTTTATTTAAATAAAGTAACAGAACTCCTCTGTCTCCTTTTTGGACATGAATCTCTGGTGTTTGTGGATTACTTTTCCTGTATTCAAAAGAGGATTACACAGATGCATTAAAGTTTTTTGGTAATTAAGGCAAAGCAGATGGTTGCTTGCTACATTTATA
This sequence comes from Gymnorhina tibicen, assembly GCA_013399875.1. NCBI lineage: Eukaryota > Metazoa > Chordata > Aves > Passeriformes > Artamidae > Gymnorhina > Gymnorhina tibicen. The sequence goes on along the minus strand of VXAZ01005292.1, from coordinate 20,399 downwards.
ATATTGCTTAAATTTTATTTTGATGCATTAATGGAAACCATAAAATCCCATAATGAAGCAATAGTGACATGCCAAAAATGGAAAACAGAGTAGTAGAAGTACTTCTTTTACCAAACCAATAAAAATTAACAAGTAAACATAATTGTCACATTATGTATATAGCTTTCTTTTAGCATAAATAGTGTTGAATATAGTGGGTAATATTGCCAGTAATGCTGGATGAATCAAAGAATTTCCTAACAAAGTGAATTTGGATGACTGTTACCAAAAGTTTCAAGGAAAAAAAACTACAAAACCAAAACCCGTTTTATTTTCTGTTTTCCTAAGTGTACGAACTCTTTCTGATACAAGGTATTTCTACTGAGTTTCTCTGTAATTGGACTGCTTCCTGTAGCAGCAATAAGAAAGATTGTATTTAAAATATATTTAATTTTTGATTTATAAAAAGTATGTATGTACTGTACTCTTCTCCCCACCTAAGCCATCTGTGTCCCAATCCTTCTGTGCCTGCTATTCTGTGAAGTTCAGACCTTTAAAACATAAACCAGCATGTTTTTCTCCGTAGGTGAAATGATTCCTCTAAGACAATACTCCTCTAAAGGCACATATTTCCCGAGGCAGCCAGAGCAGGGGCCAGGCTGTTGCAGGTGCTTCCCCTTGCTAGAGGAAAAGAGGTGCCCTGCCAGCAGCCCCACTTGTGCCTTCGGTGGGGATTTGCATAGGTTGTGAGTCTCAGCCAGCTCTTCACAAAGGCTTTAGGCTAAGTTTTATAGCTTTTGGAGTTTTTCAAATGTCAGGGTATAAAAATGCTGTAAAATGTTGTTTGGATTTGATAAAACATCACTCTTCCCCATATGAAGTGTCTGTGGACTTCTTCCTGTCCTTTGGGCCCCTGTTCACGACAGTTTTTTCCTGGAACCTTTCACCCACAGCCTCTTTGGGGCCACCCCAGGTTTATGTCAGGGACTTCCTCAAGCTGCATCGGCTGTTGTGCAGCCCCAGAAGAGCTTTTCAAATAGTTTCTGTTGTCTCCACTTAAGCCAGAGGAACAAGTAGTCCTTCCTTAGCAGCCAATAGCAAATGATTGTGTATTTTGTAATCTGATTTTCTGAATAAGACTATACATTGCTTTTGTATAGTAATAATAGCTTATTATGGTTGTAAATACACTGCATTTTATAAAAAATATATTGGTTGGGGATTTTTTTGTTTTGTGTGGTTTTTTGTGGGGTTTTTTGTTTTTGTTTTTGTTTTTTTTTTTATTTTTTTGGTTTTTCTTTTTGTGGGCAGTATTGCTCCTCTCTTATCACATTCTTATTATTTTTGTGCCTCCCTTTAATGCTTGTAAGTGGCTAAGTAACACTGTAGAGGACGAAGTTATGACACAATAATTTCTTTTTTATTGTTCCATTATCTTGTCTTTCCAAGTTGAGCATAGGGCTCTTTGTCCTCGCCCTTTTCGCTGTGAATTCCAGAAGCTGACAGGTTACTGCAGGTTTGACGTGAAGCACGTTGCTCTTACTGTGCATCTGACATAATGGGCTGTCATGTGTAAGACTTATTTCTGTAGCCCCACTGTTTCTGAAAGCAAGTTTGTATACTATTACTGAAACTAGGCAGCTAAATTGTGTTTAATTTCTACTTATGAGTCTCTACGGCGATTGCAGCTACAAGAGTTAAGCATTTTGGAATTGCAGGCACTGGGCAATACTTCTGGCTCCAATGCCATCTGTATTCCCAAGCACACTGTTGTTTCTTGTCTAGGTTGCCTGCTGCTTTCTGGGTCCTGCAGATAAACTCTGGGCTCAGCAGAAGCCCTGCAGTGACCACATGAGCACGTTTCACCAGGATACCCCGTAACGCGCTGTTGTAGGATTTTGAAAGAATACAGGGTCGCAGGTTCACCCTATGATATGGGAATTTCCTGTAAGACCCTTTTCAAACACAGGCTTGGAAAGCAGCATGTACCTAGGACTGTGCCAGGTCCCCAGGCATGTGTGGGCTGCTGTTCTCCAGGTGCTGTGTCTACATATACCTGCAGGGAACTTCTCTTCTCCACACCATCCTTTTTGACATGCATGTCACAGGCCCTGAGGTGCGACGGTGCCAGAAGCAGCTCTGGATGGGGTAGTCTCCAGCTGGAGAGGAGGAGAGAGGATGGGTCTTGTCTTTGTATACTAAAACTTCAGCAAAACTTTTATGGAATTCTACTTTTGGCAGCTGTTGTCTTCTGAGTAAGGACATTGGGGTACAAACCCAGCGTTTGCTTGTTGTTTGCAGAGTATGCAGTTGTCACTGCATATTGGCAAAAAAATGGGATTTATTGAGACATTTTGTCTGTAATTGTTGTGATATAAACAAAGGAATAAATATATTAAATATTTTATTTTTGAAAGTTAGGGAATGATGCCATAATGCAGGAACAGCTGTGGGATCTAATGAAGGAGGATGGATGCTATATATAAAATCAGTCTATATGTGTTGTTTATACAGTGACAGCAGTAAAATGCAAAGAAGCTGCCAGTCAAAATGCTGACAACATGCAAAACTATAAAATAATAAAGCAAGTGCTTCTGATGTTTTAATGATGAAATAAATGTCTGTCATCCCTTTTAGTTTAATGCAACTCTACAAAGAGGAGAAAAAGGGGATGCATTATGAATAATCCATCCATCCATCCATCCATCCATCCATCCATCCATCCATCCATCCATCCATTACTGCTACTTTGTAGCAGTCCATGTATTTCTCCTCTTTGATAGAATCCCAGGCAGAAAACCCTCCCTTCCAGCTATGCATCATGTCATTATGTTGTAAGTAAATGAATTCTTTGACGTCAAGGGTTCATACAGTTTAAAAATTAAGCATCAAAGGGATGTAGTTCTGTCGCCCCGAGTTTTTCAGTTTCTCCATGTTTTACTGCTGTAGATAAGAATTCTCAGGCATGTTCTGTAAACATAGCCATGTTTTGCTAACCGGTCGTAAATGTTTGCATTCTTTCTCCTAAGGCGGAGACATTTGATGGACTTTTCCTTTGACCAGTGTGATTTGAAGGTGGTCACTTCATCTTCCAATCCACGGGTCTTCTCAAAGAGATATAAATAAAACGTGAGCCCCCAAGGGGCGAGCCTTTTTGGCCCGAACTTGAACCCAGAGACTCCGTGTCGTTCTTTCGTCCCCGAGTGCGACATAGTTCCAGCTTCCTTTTATTTAAAGGACTGAAGATCAAGACAGTTTCTGCTTCCATCTCCACTACTTAAGTCTTCAGCAGATCTTTTATTTTTACTGTTCCTGAGCTTTCTGTTGCTAAAGGGAATGTTTCTGCTCTATCAAATATTGTAACTCATCTGTAAGCTTTCTTGTTCTTCCTCATTCTTTGTTTCTTAGCTCTTTTCTACCAGCTATCTTTAATATTTTGGTGTTTGCCACAGTAACAGACAAAATAATTTCCATGTGTTCTACAGCCATGTGGATACCCTGCAGCATCCAAACCATTCTTACCATCTTGGTCTGCAGTACAGTTCCTGGAGTTCACCTTTCTCTCTTGTGTGTGTGTATGAGAAATTCACTGCAGCATGAAGGCAGTACGTGGTAGCACTTTGTCTAGGATCTGCAGGATGAATAATGGAACCACTGAGCTAAATAATATCTTTACAGAGAGCAAAATTAAGAGGCAAAACAGGAAATGAGTTTTAGCTTTAACAGGGGATGGATTGATAAAGCAAAGCAGCTTTAGACAGCCAGCTTTCCACTTGGGTCTGGCTAGATCATTCAGCATGAGCTGTGGTAATAACAACTGAAATGTTACTCAAGCTTTTTGTTCACATCTTTTAGAAATCTGACCAGGTGGTTACAGCATTAGGTGAACTACAATAGAGCCAGAAAGCTAACCTTACTAGAGCTGTTCCTCCAGCTTTGCTTTCACTTGTGTCTATCACAAAGATACAGGATTTTAATGTAACTTTTGCATTTTGGCATATTTGGAAAGCATGAAACTGGAATTTTCCTTCTTTTTTGTTCTCTCCCCACCTCCCTGCACCTCTGAAAAGGAAGATGATTAATAAGGAGAATGGATAAGGGGGGGAGAAAAAGAAATTGAAATCTGAAAATCATGCTGGTAAGCAAACTTTGAACTCTTCAGCTATATGGGTTGAGAAAGCTTGTGTTACACAGGGCCTTCAGGGTGAAGGTGAGAAGACTGCATTAAAGTGGAGGTAAAAAGTAACTGAAATGAAGACTGGTTACTTCTGATAGCCAAGAACATAGTGTTATTTGCAGACTTGGCAAACATACCCATAGTTGTGAACTTTTTCCAGGAAGTAGCAGGATTGTTGTTACTTGGCTATTGCTGTGTTCCACTTCAGTTTTTGTTCAGTGTGAGGTGCAAGAAGGTCTTACATACAGGGATGCAGTGCCATTGCAGGTGTGCTGCTCTCTGGAATATTAATGTGTTCACCTGATACTTTGTTTTTATCATGCTTTTATTGCTGCATTATAATTCCCAGCAAGGTACAGTGAAAAGAAGAGAATTTAAAAGCTTCTCAACTAAAACTATCTGTCATGGTAAATGAGATCTAATGCTCAGGGAATTGTCACACCTGGTAAACTGGTGGTAGCAAATGGAAGCTGATCCCTTCTCTTTGCTCATCCTGCATGAAACTGGACTGTTTCCTGGTTAAACAGTGAAAGTTATTTCAAAGAAGAATGAGTGATCTTCGTGTGACTAGGGATGCATAAACATAGCTGTTAGCAAGGCAAGCATATGAAAACAGGTTTTCTCTGCAAAGCTGTCAGAGGTAGGAAGGAGGGGATTTTTTTTTTTTTTGAGATCTCACCCACAACCTTCATCAGCTGTGAAAGACATCAAAAGCGGAGTGGAAGAGCTTGTTGTGAGTCTTCGAGGCAGAACTGTAATTTAAAATGCTAAATTGTGAGTCCTGTGGGTTTGAATACCAGATATTTTATACTGTGATTGATAATGCAAAGAGGTTGTCTTATTTATATTACAGAAGCATTCATGCAGCAGGGAGCTTAAGTATCTTTCCCTTCAAGCAGCTGATGCTAAAATACAAAGGAAACAAAATATGCCTTGAACTGATTTTCTTTGTCTGTTAAATTAAGCTGTTACATAGCAAGGAAAAGCTCTTCCTCTTAGAGCTGAAGATGAACTTGTTTGGGGTTTTTTCTTTCTTTGTTTTTTGATTACAACTAGTGAAGATAAATTCTCTTAGCCTTCCTTCCTCCTGTGTTCTCTGAATAACCACAGGAGTCCAGTAAATGACCCCTAAAACTCAGGTGCTTGGGTTGTATTAAAATGAAGGGAAAACAAAGGGAAGGTTGGTGTCATATTGGGATTTTCTTCTAACTGAAATACCGAAACAACTGTGCAGATACTAATTTTGTGAAAGGCAGGTGCAGGACCGTTCTTTTTTGGGGAGGGGAGGGCGGGGTGGGTATTTTGCATTTTTAAAAGATGGAGTCTCTTTTTAAATATACAAAGCTTCGTGCAATATATTATTAGGGTAGAAAACTTCAATGCAAATGCACAGTCTGACTGAATAATTCATTCTGACAAATGCTAAATGATGCTATAATCCCAGTCACCTGAAATTAAAGAAATGCACGTATAGACATTACTCCTGACATTTTGAAAGCTTTAACAAGCAAATTTTTTTTGCAGACTTTAATGAAACTTTTCTGAAGGTCTGGATGAGATCAACTCTTGTGTAGCAGAGCTGCAGCTGAAGTTCCCACTCCTGAGTTTCCCAGTCCTCTGGAAAGTAACATTGTAAGGGTGTCACCACAGCCTCTCAGACGCTAAAGGGTATTTGCCACAGGCTTCAGTGACAGCTGTGCAATTTAGTTTCTGAATCCATGCTTCTCTGGTCCATACTGCAGAGGGGCAGCAGCTGTGTAAACCATGGCTTCTTACTAAGTTCTAAGCTCATTTTGGTTTAGTGACTAGAACCATAACGAAATGGGAATAACTCGTATTTGTTAGTGTTTTGTAAGCATCAGTTTGGATGATTTATTTGTGATTCATCTAAGTTTCCTTAACTTGACTTTGTAGCCCTTCTGGGAGACCAAAGAATCCGTTGCATGTTAGAGTCTTAAAAATCCTGCAAAATTATCCTGTCTGCAAAACACTAATACAATGAAGTGACTGATGGCTCTGTTCTCTGAAGGCTCTGAGCTTTTGTGAATGTTTTTCAGTATGCTTAAACTTTAGTTATTGGACCTTTGCCATGTTTTGCTGAACTGAACCTATGGTGTGGAGAAATTGTCAGCATCTTGCATATGATATGAGGCAGGCAGCTCTGTGTCTTGGGAACTGGTGCTCCATTGTAGGATTTCAAAGCTGATAAAGTACAGGCACAGGATAAACCCAATTCTTCTGTGGTAATCGCCCCCCAGGAATAGCTTGCTGTTGTGCATGGTCATGTTCACAAACCCATCTCTTGAAGAACATTTATTTAGAAAGCACAGAGATAAAAAGCTATCTAAATTCCAGACCAGAAAACTTGAGCTTTTTTACTGAAAATATTTGAAAAAAGCAGCAGATGTTCTGTGGCAGGGTTTCCTCTGTTTTCACTCAAGTCTCAGCTGTGTTGTGCAGGTTTTCCTTTGTTGTGTGCTGAGTTCCTCCTTTCATTAAAGGAGCTTCAGAAGCTGGTATGAATTACAAACTACCTAAGATAAATGGAGTGGAAACAAGATCAATGTTGCCTTACCACACCACATCTTAGTGCAGTTGGATACAAAGAAAGATCATTCTTTGTCCTGTCAGATGATCTACCAGTTGTGTCACTGTTATGTTATCTACAAATGGGCACTTTGTAAATTCGGTGTAAACATGAAGAACAGCTTTCCTGACAAATAAGAACAAAAGCCACAAGCACTGTGTATGTGTGAGGGGGAGGGTGTGCTGAGTTTTTTGGTGGGTTTTTTTCCCTTGTTGGTTTTTTTTTTTTAATGCATAAGTACGAAAATTAAAAATGGCACAAGTAGCATTCAGCTTGGAGAGTTTTTCCAGTGAAACAATAGTGAGAAATGGATGGGTATTTTTAGAGTTCCATTGCTTCAGTTCAGACACATTCCATTCTTTTCTCCAACAGCTGTGCTTTTCTAACCAAGCTACACTCTCATTGTTACACAGAAGCTTCTAAACTTGATTGCAGCATGAAGAGAATGTAATGAACTATTTAAGCCTTTTAAAGAAGGTCAGTGAGTTTTAAGTGATTTACTGTGTATGGCAGTCCAACAAAACTTGCTTTTTGTCAATAGTAAAAAAAATGGCTTTTTATTTTACAACTTGCTGTCCTTCTTTCCACTGCTTATTGTTTCAGCTGCAAAGTCACATTGTAAAGAATGAGTACTTAACTCCTTTTAAATTCTTTTTTTTCAGTAAAGAAGCTTGCGCAGAGCTGCTCCTTCCCGAAGTTTGTCCCCTTTGCTCTGGCTCAATGAGATGGCACCTGCCAGTTGCTGTTTGACTGTAGCGGGTTTCAGTTAGAAACACCAATTAGGTGTAGTGGGTTTGTTCGCGTTTCTTACTTTCTATGAGATAAGAATTAGGAGGAAATGCAAAGCAGGCTCTAAACTTTAAAAAATATAAAGATGTTTATTAACAGAACTAAAAGAAAAAGGAATAATAAGGGTCAGACTAAACCATCAGAACACTTCTCTTCCCCCCATCCTCCTCCCTCCTCCCAGTTACAACATAAAGACACAAACTTGGGATTATTGCAGTCAGTTTACCACCTCTGTAATAGTCTTTCATCAGTTCACTTAGGGAGAGGAGTCTCTTTTGCCCATGCTATGGG
>VXAZ01005292.1:0-12461 GCA_013399875.1 Gymnorhina tibicen | reverse complement strand
TGGCTAATTTGAATGCTCTACCCCCCATGCTTGTCACGAAATTACAAGGGGTTCTCTGATGTATCATAGTCCATCACCATAGCTTTACAAAAGAATTTCAGCTTTAAATTTAAAGCATCTCCTCTATCTCCTCCCTCTCTGGTCTTCAACTCTTTCTTCTTCACTGACTTTTGGTGTCACTATCCTGGTGTCTATTCACGAGCCTTTGCCTTTCCCTTTACCCCTGACCTGGGAGAGGATTGATGTTTGCAGGTTTCATCTCTTCTGGGGAACTTACAGTGTTGAAGGAGTTACTCTCACTCGAGCCTGGGCTTTGAACTTAGCTGGTTGGTCACACGATCTTTGCCAGGCAGGGCCAGTCTCGGTGTAGTCTCAGTGTAAAGTTTCAGTCCATCAGCCGCACCGGAGAAGGGGGGTGGCGGGGGAGCCATCCCGGCCCGCACAGAGCTGCGGGGCTGTGGCCCGGCCCCCACCGGGCCTAGCAGCCAGGCCCGGCCGGGCCGAGTGGGCAGCCCAGATACCTGTCCAAAAGCCGGAAGCAGGAGAGAATTCCCGCGCCACCACGCGGTTTAAATATGTAAATTTTGAGAAGCGTTATTGGTCTAAATAACTGTCCATCAACCGAGGTTCAAACCACCACAATGACCCACCAAGGGCCAGCCTGTTTGAGAGCAGCACTTGAAAAGCTCCTGTTGCGGAGCAGCAAGAACTGCAGTCCAAGCCTGCTGTTCTTTCAAAGTGGTTTGATTCATGATAGTTCCAGCCTTTCTGGTTCGTGAAGATGACCTTTCATTCCCAAGATTTTTCCTTTTTTTCTCCTCAGCCCCCCTCCTAATACTTTGTGAGTGTGGAATTCTCTTGCAGCATGGAAAGGTGAGAACTCCTCCTATCAAAATATAGTGCACAAAAAAAATACAGAGAAATGAAGGACGGCAGAGATGAGTTTGATTAATTGACTGAGGGGAGAATATGCGATTATACTGAGGAGGATTTACAGGTGCTTTGTAAGTGGTCTATGTTGGTTTCTTCATGCCCATTTACTTTCCTTGCTATTTTGACCTTCTGATTTAAAAATCGAGGATGTTTTCACTCCAGCTAAAACTACCAATTCCAGAAGCTGTAGTTAACCTTTGTGCTGGTTAACCCAACAGAGAACAAGTAAAACATAATGGTCTGAGTTAATAGAGAATAGCAGGAGAGGTATTTTTTTCCTGCTTTATTTCTGCTTTTATATGTATAAATTATATTCATTTCATCTAAAATTTGTTTTCAAACTTTTCCTCAGAGATGACAGACTCTTTTTTCCCACATTTCCCCATCTTGTTGAAGCATCCTTGATTTATCACCTTGGCTCTGAGAGGCAGTAGATTGAAGTGCTGCTGCTGTTCTTTGGTGATTGAGGATGTTTGCATGCTGCGGGTACTGATGAAGCTCTGCCTTGAGACTGTGTAGCAGATATGACAACTCTTCCTCCCTGGTAAGCCCAGTGCTGCTTTTTGCCACAGATTTCTATGATAGCGATAACACTGCTGCAAATAATAAGACAGAAATTTGCTTTTTTTAAGGCATACATATTTTGTGGATTTAAATGACATTGGTGGCATTGTGTGACTTGTAATGGAATTTGTTTCTGTAAGAAATGATGAGCAAACTTGATGTGAATTCAGACGTGTAGGAAATATGCTCTAAGCTTAAAGTGACTGACACCCCCTTCTTCATTTAAGAGATTACAGTGTGATGCAGTGTCTGCCATGTTCACATTTTTATTTAATTCCTCTTTAGTATGCTGAATTTTGTATGAAGAAAAATCTTATTTTGTTCCTTATTCTGGTTGTCACATTTAAAAAAAATATGTAGGAAAAACCAACAGGGCTACAGAACAGCCTTACTTATGAAATACAGCCTGTATGTGCCTTAAAGTAGGAAATGTTTAGTTTTTTACTTTCTAAGTCTTGTCTGTCAAATGACTATAAAAAAAAGGAAAAGACGGTTAATAGCCCAAGGATTTCTCACTGAGCTGGATAAAAGATTAAAAAAAATAGGTTAACTTTGTCAGGAAAATTAATCCACAAAACCAGAGGTTTATGTCCAAAAAGGAGACAGAGGAGACCTGTTACTTTTATTCGAATAAAGGGAGAGGCTATGGGCATTTCCCATGGGGTCTCTCAAGCTGTTAGAGGACGCAGCCTCCTTTTCATCCTAATTTCCTGGCCGCATTTCCCTCTCTCTTTCCCCATTGGCTGAGGTACTTGAGAGGTACAGGCTTCCCGAATTGCCTGATATGTAGACCCCCTTCTAATGTATATCCCTCATTTTTCTTTTCCTATGGAATTTATAGTTCCCCACTTTGCTTCTTTCATCTCTCAGTATCTATCTTTACCTATCAGCAGACCCACAGTTTATTTTTAAAGACTAAACCCTATCCTTTCATCAATCAGTGGAATTTCTCCCATTGTTTCTTTCACTTTTCAGTATCTAGCTTTTACCTATCAGACCCACACTTTGTTTGTAAAGACAAATCTATCTCATTTCTTTTCAGCTTAGAACTGAAGTGGTCTAATTAAAAATGGAGAAAAGGTGTAAACTGAAATTCATTAACTTGTGTAGCAGTTACATTGGGTTGCTAAATATTTTGTGGTACTGGAAGCAGCTAAGTGAAGACTCTTTTTAAAGGACCTAAGACTTCAGTTTAAGTTGTATTTGGCTTCTTGCAAAAAAACCCTCCAAAACCAAAGTGGTCTTTGTGACGTGGGATGGACAGTAGAGGGGATTATAAGGTCATAAAACGTAAGTTTCTGATTTGTGCCTTTTCTTTTCCTGTTTGAGAATTGACACAAGTTGAGTTTGGTTTTCCAGCTAATCCTAACAAAGGGAAATAATTAATTTCAGTACTGTGAGGAAGCAGTTGTCACAAGTCAGAGTATCCTTCTATTGGAGGTTAGGATTTTTCCTTTTTTTAAAAATTTTTCTTAGGGAATTTTCTCCCATTTGTTGCTTAGAGATGATAACTACCGATACTTAAGAGACAAAAGAAATGGCCAAGGTGGGGGAAGGGTGCGGCTGGCTACTCTAACCTGAGGGGCTTTCTCTTGGGAAGAGTAAAGATACCATGAGATTTTGGCTGGGGAGTGAGGGGCTGGGCTTAGCCCCTAGCTCTCTCTTGCCCTTGGCATTGGAGAGGGACAGTTGAGCTCTTGCTTACCGCGGGGAGAATCCACTGCCACTGTGGAGCCCAGCCCTGTACACTGCTTCTCCTACCATGGGTGAGCCCTTACTCATAAGAGCAGATGTTTGAACTGGGACCTTAATAACACCCAATCTGACTGGAAAGGACCCTTACCATCTGTTATGAGTGGACTTTGGGGGAATGGCTTTCACACTTAAATAGAATTAATCATCCAGTTAAGAGCTGAAAAGTTATAAGAAGCGATTATAGTTGGGATGGTTAAATAAGGTATTTTATTAATTCAACCGTTGCAGTTTAATCCCAGTTGTTCTGTCCCCCCCCGTTCGTAATTTAAAAGTTTAATATTTCAAATGTTCAACTGTTAAAAATTCCTAAATCATTATTATACCTAATAGGAGTAAATGTGGAACTTTCTAGAAATCTATGAGGTAACCTACGAGGTTGGTGTTTGATAAGTGATTACCATAAAGGGATGAAACAAGGAACAGCACTGGACAAACAAGGAACCAACCAGAAGACCCTAAACATCAAGCCAATGAAAATGAGCCAATCAAGATAGCCAAGACAGAAGATGAGCCAATTATAGGGACTTTGGTAGGCAGAGGAATGGGCGGTCTGGTGGTGTGGCTTTGGGGTCTAAAATGTATCACCCTCAGGCTACCGGCATGCCTCTGGACACAGCTGTTCGTGGCTGAGCACTCAGCGCTGCGCTCTGTTTTCTGTTACGCAGACCGCTGCAGTGGTTTCCAATCTTTAGTGCTTTAGTTAATTGGTTCAGTGTTAAAGTAAATTATGTAAAAGACCAAGGTTGTAAGTCTCTTTCTTACACCATCTACTCGGGTGCCTCACAGGAAAAACCTGGGACCCTGACCCCCTCCCCCTTCCCGGAGGGCACATCTCCCTATCTGTCTGTGGCAGCTGCTATGGAGAAGCCCAGCTGCCACTGCCAACCCCCACTGCTTTCTGCTGCTGCCTTGGGCTTTTTCGCTACACTCTAACCCAGCACCCCATGTCCACCTGACCCCCATGGCTCCTGCTAAGGCTACTGAGTTTTCTGTTACATTTTGTTTGCCACCGTGGGGGATGTGCCTGCCTCTGCTGTCCCAGCCACTGCTCCGAGGTTCCTGCTGCAGCCCATTTCGCCATCCAGCCTGCCCACCATTACCACGTGAGGGAGACGTCGCTGAGCTGGCGCCACAGCGCCCCCTGCAGGCGCGGGGGAATCATCGCACCCCCCTGCCTGGCCGGGAGCCACCAGCGCCCCCTGCCGGCTGTGACCGGAACTGCACCGAAGGGGAAAGTGCCTGCGGCCGAGAGAGGCTGGCACTGGGTTCTGGTTCTGTTTGTTGTTGCTGCCGGTGGTGGTGTTTGTTTGCCTTGTTATACACATACATACTAGTAAAGAACTGTTAATCCTTTTCCCATATCTTTGCCTGAAAGCCCCTTAACTACAAAGTTACGATAATTCGGAGGGAAGGGGGTCATATTTTCCATTCCAAGGGATGTTCCCGCCTTCCCTGGCAGACACCTGTCTTTCAAACCAAGACACCTTCAAATAGTGAGAGACAGTTTTCTCTTGTGCCTCTAAATATTTTACTCTTTTGGCTGTGCTTATGTCATGGTACATTTTTGGTGTTAGCTTTTCATTCTCTTGAAATAAGAAAGTTAAAATGTTGGGTGACTATTGGAACTAAGCAAACTTGACAGCTTTTGCTTTACCATAAGGTTTCTGTGGTTTATTGAGAGACAGGAGGGCCTAGGGGAGCAGGCAGGAACTGCTTCCTGAGGAATATCAGCTTGCAGATAGATATCTCTGTGCAGTCCTCCCAGTTTATGGGAGCAGTAGCCTGTCTCCAGGTACCTCCCTGGGGCTGGGGGTTATGTTGGAGGTATCGGGGACGGCATGGGTACGATCTGCCTCTGGCTGGTGCAGATGGGCTGTGCCAGGCTGGGGACGTGGTGCAGGGGAGAGGTGCTGAGCTGAGCTGGGCTGGGCTGCCTCAGAGAGCACAGCGTGCTCTACCAATATTTTTTACTGAAAATATTTGAAAAAAGCAGCAGATGTTCTGTGGCAGGGTTTCCTCTGTTTTCACTCAAGTCTCAGCTGTGTTGTGCAGGTTTTCCTTTGTTGTGTGCTGAGTTCCTCCTGTAGCGTGTTCCTGTAGCGTGGGCTACAGAACCTGTGTGCACACATCTGGAGCTGTGATGGTCTTTATCATCTCTATTTTCTGTACTGGTGAGTTGGAACTGTAGGGGAGGGTAGTTCAGACAAAATGACTACACTCACCACTCCAACATGGGAAGGACTGCGAGAAGGTTCTCAAGATTGTTTGCTTTTGGATATATTACGAGTCCTTTCTAGTAGAATGCTGAGAGAAAAGCACTGATGGTTACAGACTGGCTCTCCAAAAGGGAAGCCCATGTTCAAGTGCCTGATGGGGAGTGGTCTTTTTGATGCACAGTGCAATAGCTAGCACAGGCCACTGAGACAGCGGCAAATGCATGGGACAAAAAGGTCTGTCATCTTGTAAAAAAAAAAATAAAAAATCATTCCTGGAGCCCAGTTGTTCATTCTGCTCCAGTAAGAGTGATTATTTGATGTCTTAGTTTGCTTGGAGTATGAAAGAAAAAGTCACTTATTTTCTGCTCAGAAATACCGCAGGTTTAGTCAGCCAAACTTGCACATGAGCTGAAATGTGTCTGAATTCTTGCTGAAGCTGACTTTGTCTTCACTGGAATCTCTCAAGAAATAAAGAGCTTCCACTGGTGGATGTTGCAGACCAACTCTCAGAAAGGCTCTTCAGATTGGAGGGACCAGGACACAAAGCTCTCTGTAATCTTGAATAATTACACTGATCCCCTGGGTTCTGGACCTCTGTAGCCTCCCCAACTTTCAGCTGTCACACCTTTACAATCTCAGCTCTCATTTTAAGGAGTTAGAAGAAGGCTGAGAATGTTTTTTCTGAGCTCAGAAAAACAGATAGTGCTTTTTAGGCGTAAGGTTTCCTAGGTTTGTTTTCTCTTACCTCACCTCTACTTGCTGAAATAGGGAAAGTACATGTCATTCTTACTGGAACAAGAAAATGCTATTCATTTTTACTTCAATTAGTTTTCTCCAGAGAACCTCTTTATTTTGAAGCACCAAAACCTTAAAGGATAGTGCTTGAAGTTCTCTATCCAAAAGGATAGAAATCCTTTTTTAAAAAAATAAATAACAATGTATTTGGTGAAATTGCTGTTTTATTTATGTCCATGTTAAAAAACTCCAATTCCTAGATGCTGCAGGTAACAAATTTTTCAGGGTGTGTGAACAACTGTTCTGCATTAGGGATGAAAGGGAACTGTAACCAATTCCCTTAAAAGAAATTCATCACCACAAAACATGAAAGTTCCATGTTACAGGTTTAGAAATAAAGTAAAAGAAGAGAAGCCTTTGAAAAGTCAAAGCAGCAAGTGTCCTCATGACATAACATGAGCTTGTTCCATTTCATTTTGGTTTTAAACACCAAAGAGAAGCATCACAGACATGTTTACTCATGTTTCTAGTGTTTGCAGTGCGGGCACTGGAAGGTGGGTGTCTGTTTGAAGAGCTGATGTGGTGCCTGGGAAGCTGCTCTCTGCAGGGACGGAGCAGATTCCTCTACCATGGCAGTGTATGATGTGCAGCATCTCTGAGTCCAAGAGATGTTTGGAGGAAGCTGGGGAAGGGAAGTTCCTGGATTAGTTCTTGTACAGACTTATCCACTGGATGTATGTGTGCCATGGGGCTGTTGTGGGTGTTATGGGAGCTTCAAAGTTTATGAAAGAAGCTCCTGGTGAGTCACAAGGTGCAGAAAGGACCCCCTGGCTTTCTAAACTCCTCCTCCAAGAAGAGCCTGGGGGCAGCTGGATCCAGTCCTAGAGCCAGACTTGGTCGTGGTTTAAGTCACTTTGTGCTGCAGGATTAATGATGGCAAATCAGATCTACTTATATAAGAATGTATTACTTATTATGATAAATGATTAGACAAAAAGAACTCAATCAGAATTATTTACTACACAGTATAAAACTATTATTATGGTATAAGATTGGGTAGTGCACTATAGCAAAGCAATATTAAAGCAATTCTATTAAAACCAGCAAAAAGAAACAATTATCAGAGATTGATGTAACTCACCCAGACCAATGGTCATGGGCAAATCTCTTTCACGCAGCCTTGAGGGGTAGCCTTGGGGGGTGTCTCCAAAACCTGCAAAACCCATCATTTTGGAATATGGTAGGTTAAAAGAACCTACCCTATGAAAAGTGGGCTGGACTTCTATAATGTTGTGGTGGTTTCGGCCAAATTCAGGGAAACATCCAAAGGAACGTTTCCTCAAGGGAAGGCAGGTTACAACCCACCCCTCCCCCCAACCGGGTTCAGGAAAAACAAATTTTCCTCGGAGGAAAGTGAAGGAGAAAATAAAAACTATTTATTTAACAAACACACAGGAAAATAATAATAATAATGCTAAATAATAAAATCTCTCACTCTGGAGAGAAAACCTGAAAGATTTTAGAGTCCTTCTGTGGGTGCGGTCTCTCTCCTCTTCTTTGGAGCTGGGTCGGCGTGGGGGGCCCCCCCTCCAGGCCGGTGGAAGGTCCCCCGGTGGGGTTCTGATGTTCTGGTGTTCTGAACAAGTCCAGAAGAGAAGAAGGGGAAAAAAACCGAAGTCCCAGAAAAAAAACCCCTCAACTCTCCGTTTCTCTCTCCGAAGAAGCAGAGTCGAAAAGTTGATTGGAAAAGTAAGAAGCGATGCTTCCCCTGCTCCGCCGCAGAAGTAGCTAATTTCTGTGTCTTTGAAGCACAAACTGTTTTGAAAAGTTCGCTCAGTTTTTTTTCTGTCTCTTGCATCCAGTTTTAAAGGCATAGAAAGGCTCAGGAATCATGTCTGGGCACAAAGCAGTGATAGGGGATATAACAGCATAAAATCACCCCAAGACAAATGTAAAGAGGTTGACTCCAGATCAGTTTAGCAGCTTATCTACATAATTTTTGGCTCACTATTAGGATGTGGATTTGAGGCTGGTGAGCCTGATAGGTTTTAGCACAATCCAACACAAAAAACCAGCACATGATGCCCCTCTCAGCCCACCACTGGCAGCCTTGCATTGTTGGAGTTGTTAGACCACGCTGCAGGGCAGAGTGCACTGCTATAGGGCACAGTGTAGCTGATGTCAGGAGGGGAAGGGATCTTGATTGTGTTACTTGGGGCAGTAGTGCTGAGGGCTTTCCCCAGCCTTGCTCTGCTTACGCAGGGTTGTGGATTTATGTATCAGTTTTCCTGAGAAAAACTGCACAACTGCAAAGAACTTGGGGGCAACCAAAGAGATGTGATTTACCTGAGAGCAAGAGTGATTTTTGAAGTTTGCTAATGGCACAAGCCCTATTCTTTCCACTTCAGCTGTGTCTGTTGTGATCTAATTGTGGAGTGGATTGTGTGAGGAATGTTTACATTTATTAAAGTGTTTTATGTAGCCCAAAGAATACCTGATTCCTGGATTCCTAGGTAGGAACATACTCCAACACTGCTCCATATTGTCCATAAAAGAGGATTTTTGCTGATCTTGAGAAAACTGCATGTGATTGCATAAAAAATGTAACATGGGTAAACTTGGCCTATGTTTGTGCAGGCTTTGGTAGCTTCTGTAGCCACAGCTTTGTGCAGGGGTACAGACAAAGCTGGCAAACTCAGAGGAAAATCTGAAAATTTAGGTTTGTAGATAATAAAATTAATTTCCAGAAATTTGCCTGTGTGCCACCCTTACTAATTAATTTACGAAGTATTTTTCCCTGAAATGTTGCTACGGAAGGGGAGGTAATTTTTCAAGAATTGATATGCATGAGGTAGGCTGGCAGTAAGGACTAGGAGGAATTTTGGAAAAGACTTTGCATTTTAATTAAATCCATCCTTTGAATTTTTAAAAAGTAGTTTGAAAACAAAACAAAACTCATTCTCACATTATTCATTCTGAGGCCTCAGGACATTTCAGCTAATCAGGGGATTTTTTGCTCTAAGTATTACACAAGCCTTAGGTGTTAGACTGAAGACATGTGTCAATGAATATATAGAAAATTAAACAATGAAGTTAGCTTTTGTCTTCAGAAAATATTAACCTTGTTTGCCCATGGATAAAATGGAAGAACTGTCAGAATATTTCAGTAGAATGAAATGCTGAAAATGAGAGTGAGTGTTACATGATAACTAATTGTCTGAAAGAGTGAGCAATGACAGATGGCTTGTTATGATGCTTAAGGGACTTTTTTTGTCATCTCCTGTTGTCAGTAAAAATCCTTGTTAGGAGTCAGATCTGAAATGATTGTCACTGATGGGGAATTTATCAGGAAATTCATTTAGTAGGAAAGTCGCTGGTCTCTGGAAGGAGAGCATTGGAGCCAAAGCCTCAGCAGTCTCACTTAAAATTGGAATTTAATTTGTGTAGCTGCTCTGGCTTCCAGCAGAGGTGAAGTTCACTCTATGAATGGAAGCTGAATATATGTGCTAAGTGAGGCTGTAGATTAAAAGAAAGGAAAGCAGAGGCATGCTACAAAATCACTGTTTCAGTGATTTCACTGTTTCTGCTGCTAAACGATGTTTTCAAAATTGACTGAGGAGAATGTAGGAGCTGGGAAACTTCTTGGAATGAGGCGCTTAGATATCCCAATTTTTTCTTATTTCATGTGGTGTCAAAACAATGATAATTTCAAAGCAGGGAGAGGAAAGGGGATTCATTGTCTTCAAGGGAATGAATACCCCTGGATTCCGTTGTTGGTTCTGTGCCTGGCTGTGCCCGGCCCTTCCCAAGGCCCTTGTGGGGTCACCCCGAGGGCAGCCTGGCATGAGGAGGGCATGGGCGCTCCCAGGCCCCTCCCTTCTCTGGGAATGAACAGGTGGATGCTGCTCACCCCAACACTGCTGTGTGTTGCCGAGCTGATCGCCCGGCTGCCCTTTCGCCAGACGCCGGCTCCTGAGAGCCCGGCCCGGTGCGGCTGCAGGGCTAGCGGGTGGCTGTCTCACCGCGAGACGGAGCGGCTCCAGGAGAGAGACAGCCAAGGCGCTGGAATAACGGCGACAAGAGGCAAAGGGTTCGGGAGGGGGTCTCCCTGTAGTCCTCCTTTATTGAAGGGAACGAGGGTCCAGCGGCGAGGACTCCTCAAGGGAAATNAGAAGTGGGTGGGTGTCTAAGCCAAGTGGGTGGGTGTCCAAGCCACTGTCTCGCCCGTGCGGCTGTCTGGGGTGGTGCTTCCCGCCTCCGTGGCAGCGTCCTCCTGATGGACAGCCGCAGTTACTGGGGCTGAACCCACCACAGCTGTGCTCAGAACTTTCCATGGAAATGCTATGACAAGTCCTGAATTGCAATTAAGGACCCTATGAATCATTGTGAGACAGTGGAAGAGGCCCTGGATCAGTCCTTCCCACCTGGAAGGACACACACATCTCACCTTTCACCCCCCTGCCTGGACCTGGTGGTTTCCTCTTATTGTGTTTAAAACAGGGAAATCTCTGTGCACCTCACGATTTCTTCAGTTGAGGAACTTCTGTTCAGCTTCTAAAACTACTCACCAGTCAGCCTGGTAAAGCAGTCTTCTTAATGATGTGGCACAGGACACATCCCTAAATACTCCTCTGTCAGCTAAGAAACTCTCCACTGCAATTTAAAATGTACACAGATTTATATACATGGCATGTGAAATTTAAAATAAAGTATTTGTTCATGGCATTAGAATAAGTAAAGCAAGAACCAGCAGGTAAGCTCAGAAAAGTAAAGAGGAAAAAATAACTTGGAGTCCTATGGTCCTCCTTAATGCATGGAAATCTCACTGAATCTATTTTGGCAAATATGTAGGAATTTTTTTTTCAAATCTTCTGTATTTTCTGCTAATGGGAGTTTTACTTGCAGATTCTGACGCTCTGCAGTTAAGAATGACTCTCCCTTTTAATATTGTTTTAACATGATTTTCTTGTCATCTCATTACTTATTGTAGATCACCAAAATTACTGGTTTGCAGACTTTATCATGGTCTGGTAATAAAATTTAATAAGATCAGGAAACATAAAAAAGACCTAATAGATGTTACTGCAAACATTAGACTAGCAGTTACTTTACCCCTGAACAATAAAGTTTAACTCTTCTTTATGGAAGTGGAGATGTTACAAGGATGGTATTATAATGTGATGAAAATGTGCTTCATGTGGGCTTGTAGTAGCTCTTGTATTACGTGTGTAGGTGCTTTGCACAAAGGTGAGTGGTTTGTGGATTTGTTCTGTACTGTGCCTGGGCCATAACCCCCATGACTCCAGGTGGAAATGAGGGTCTTTTCCTATTGGCACAGCTCAGTCCCACAGCTGTTTGGTCCTTACCCTGAGACAGGGTATCAGGGAAGGCTAGTGATGGTCATTCTTGTTATTATAGTCATTACTATTCCCTTAAATCTGGGTATTACCCAGCAGTTGACCTGTTCTGGCACAGGAGTCATTGTCAGGGCCTAGGGAAATGCTGCTTTTGCCCTTCCACAGCTGGCTGAGGAGTGCTGCACCACTGGTTTATGCCAAAAGCCTGAGTGCAATAAGTAAATCAGAATGTTCTATGCAGCTGACTTGTTGTGTGAAAATCAATGGATGGTGTATATGAGTGCAAGAAAATTCCTAGGGTATTTTATCTTACTTGAGGAAGATGTATGTATCCTGCTGGACAGGACATTATCCTCTGCTGAAACAACACAGCAAGGACAAGAGGGTTCAGGCTGTATGACCAGTGTGGCAAATAAAGTCTGAACAGCCAATAGTCTGTTGGCAGAGTGGGGATATTGATCCCTGGCACGGAGGCAGAGATGTTCCTCAGTAGCAGGGGTCCTCTATGTGTAGTTTCAGGGTGTCTATTTTAGCAAATCATGCTAAGACAGATTATGAAACCAAGACTAGATTTCATAACATTAACATTGAGTGAATTTCTCGTGTGTAAAAAGTATTGAAATACAGAGACAAACAGACCATAAAATTGTAGTTAAAGATACTAATTCAATGAGTTTTTAACTCTTTTCAGTGTTGGGAAGAAATAATAGAGATACTGCTCTCTTTTGGGACTACTGGAGGAGAAGATGTGTCATTCCTTGCAGGTAGTTTTAAAAGCCGAAGGGAAAAGGGGACCAGATGTCCTTTGACACCTGGGGTTAGGCACACACTCCCTGAATGTCACCACAGCTTAGGACCATCAGGTGCTGGGGTGATGCCTAAGATAGGCCCATCCAGGGGG
>VXAZ01005290.1:275393-419038 GCA_013399875.1 Gymnorhina tibicen | reverse complement strand
TACAGTCACCCCAAGACAGGCTTCCAGTCCTGCTCCCAGGTGAGTGGGAGGTTGGCACTTATGTGACCCTGGATATGCATAAAAGCAGAAATTCAGGTGTCTGGGAATCTTCAGAATAAGATGTCCATGTACATGTTGACTTTAGTGCTCCTCTAATGGGTGGTCAACATCAATGATTTCCTTCAATCAGAATGTTTGATTTAGTCGCGTGCACCCTGCCCAGCTTTGAGTAATTTGTCTCGTCGAGGAGCTCAAGGTCTTGCATGATCTTTTATACACACAGTGTGAAAATGGGTATGTGTTTTCAGACTGGCCTGCATAAGCAAGTGGTAAAATCACCTCTGCTTTAGAGGCAAGTGGTAAAAAACCCCTCTGTTTAGAAACTGACTCCCAGGACAACCTAATGTCAGTTAAAAAGCTGAGGATTATCTCATAAAACATTGTACGGAAAAAGATTTAAAATATCTTACATTCACCTCCTGTTCCTGTCAACTCTCTCATTTAACTGTATGCGCAGTCTTAACTTTTCATTTATTTCATGTTCTGAATGAGGCAGTGAATATTGTTGTCTTCTCTTCCTCCATTCTCCTTTCTCTAATAAGTATTTTCAGCTGTTGCTTATTTAGGCTATTAGAAATGTCTTGTTAGAGATTTAAACCTATCAGCTGCCAGATCAATAGTTAAGATGTGTGCTGTGATACCAGTTATTTTTCCCTCTCCAGATAACTTGCCTGCTCATAAGCTGGTCTATGCATCTTATAGCTGATGCAATGGGAAAAGGGTTTCCAAAGGCTGTGTTGCTGAATAGTGAACTAATTAGCAGAACTTCTGCTGTTAAAATTAGATATTAGCCAAGCTGGTGTGCAAATATGTTCAACAAATTTCAGCTGAACATAGAGCTCTAGCATTTAGCTGTGGTAGTTTAGATTTAGATATATATTCTCAGATGATTAGCTCTGTGCCTGGTGTTACACACATCAAGGTCATCTAAATCCACTTTCACAGGCTCCAGACAGAGGTCTGCCTGGAGCTAGCGAGTTTTTAGAGCAAAAGATTAACCTATGCTGTTTGTACATGGCCAGTCACTTGTTATGGAATGCATTACTGTAAGCTCCTTTGGGAGCAAGGGGATACAGCATGCAGGAGATGATATCTAAATGGCTTGAGCTCTCTTTCCCACTTGGAAAGTAACGGTCTTGAACAGTATTCACTAGTGGGCACTTTCTGAAACTCTAGTTATATTAACTCTACTGACTTGTCAAATTTAGAGTTTGATTAATTTTGCCAATTTAAAAAGCATGTTGCAGCTTCACCTGGTATGTTTCATTTCCTGTAATAAAATACTGTTTAAAATTGATTCATGCTGTGAAAAAAAAGTTGTATTTCATTCCAAAGCAATTTCTTTTAAGGGAAAGTAAATCTTTCATTGGTTTTGTCTGGTGAAGTACCCTAAAGTAATTTTGAAGCTTTAACAATATCAGCTGAGGACCAGATCCAAAACTTGAGGTGTAAGAGGAGCATTTGATCTAGATAGACACAGCAGCTGCACATGCTCCCAACCCACAGGGGCACCAGACCCTACTGATGTCTTGCTGAACCTGAGCAACTCTTTAACTTTATTGCTTACATGGATGTATCTTCTTGTAGAAACAAACTGTTCTAGCAGAACTGATGAAACTCCGTTTTCTATGGCTTTGTAGGCTACATATTATATCTACCAAAGGTCTCTAGATCCTTCCTGCCTTAATTCTTCTGCTTCCTACAGGCCTTCTCAATAGGCCCAGTTTCCTCCTCAGTTCATTACCCACAGCCTTCCTGAAAAGCACTTGAGGAAAGGCTATGGCATCATGATTTACATCTGCAGTACTAGAATAGGAAAAGAGTTTTTTGTTTGTCTTAAAATTTAGGAGGTATAACTGGCTTGCAGGCTAATAGTAAGAGTTGTAAAATGCAAACAATTAAATTTAAAATTAAAATTAGCATGACTAAAGGATTTCATTTGCAGAACAGGATTTTAGCTGTAATTTGGCATTTGACTCACAGTGAGGATGACAGGTTACAGACTCAAGAATAATAAAAACTGCCTCTGGAATTAATTTTCTTTTACATCTTGTTGCAACACATTAGGCACATACATTATTTATCATCACATGGATCTCATCTTAAAAAACTCCAGAGCCTTGATCCAGTCACATTCTCTACTCTGATTAGAGTGCAGCAGGAGATAATTATTTCAGGAATATCTCTGTGTTGGGGTTTCACAGCTGTTGCAAACTGCTACAACAATTGAGATAACATAAACATTGACAATAAATAAAACCACAGGATCTTCATGTTTTACAATTTCTTGCAGGAGATACTCCAGACAGCTGAGAAAAGGCATAGCCTACTACTTTTTCCAAGACTGCTTTGGTATCTTCACACAAATACAACCAAGCTGACTCTAGTGGGAAATGAGAGGGAAGACTTCTCAGATCCCCTGGAGAAGAAATGCATCCTGCTTCCAGAATTTGCCTGTGCCAGGAACAAAACTGGATTCTGCTTAAACTCATTTTGCATCACTTGACCACAGCCTAGTGGGAGCAGAACTATTACAGGTGTTGACATAAAGTGGGCTGGATGGCCAAAATAGGATAACACAACCACAGTTTGCAAAAATGGCTCTGGATTGCCTCCACTGATGTTGGGATACAGTCATGATTCTGGCACCCCTTCCCAGCTAAGCGTTAAAAATAACAAGTAAAGGTGACTTCTACAGTTGAAATGTAACTGTTCAGTATTCCATTTCAGCTTGACTTTGGCTAGGGAAAAACAAAATGGGGAAAGAATAATATTGCAGTCATATTGTAAACCCTAAGTCTCATTCCCAATGAATACAAATCTCTCACAAGAAGAGAGAAGAAATTTATACCTTTTTTAGAAAAAGTGACAAGATGTGCATGACAAGAGGGGGTTTTCTCTTCACATTGTTACATCAGTCTTGCTCTGGAGTAACTCCATGGGTTCAGTGGCATCAAGCTGACAGACCAAGCCAAGAGCCAGGCTTTGTGTTAATGAGCTCTCATGGGCTTGCCTGATAAGTGAAATTTTTGGGACGAGAACATGAGGTATTTGAATACGTGCAATATTCTCTCACTTCTGCTGTTCCACTTGGACCTGGCTCTAATGTACACAAGATGAGAGCTAGGAAAGCTTTGTAATGAGGTTTCAGAACATACCTACCAGGGAAGTCAAAGACTCATCTAGCTAAAAACCGATGATAAAATCAGAGAATAATTTATTTTCATCTGCTGAACTACTGTTATCCCAGTCCCTGGCAGAGCTCAAAGAATAAGTCATATTCTAAGAAAAAAAAATAGTATGAGAATTAAATTTTATTTTTATTTTAAAAAGTGAATTTGCTGCATTCCTGACTGAAACTGAGAGACCTACTTTCTACCTACTTTCCAGGATCTTAAGGGTGGAGATTTGGGTTGTTTCTAACAACATAATCTCTTTCATCAAATTCCGGGGAATTATGGTATAAACAGGATTCCATTACACCCTGAGAAACAGATGGAACTCAATATTTTGGTGAGAGGCAAACAGCTTGGTAAAGCTTTCTTCCTCCCTAGTATCTTCTGGATCACTCCACATGCCATGATTGTGAAGAGGGAAAATAACCTCTGAAAAAAAAATACTGTCTGTGAGGAGATAGAATGGAATGGAATGGAATAGAATAGAATATTTCAGATGGAAAGGACCCAGACTGACCATCTAATCCAACTGCCTGGCCACTTCAGTGATGACCAAAATTAAAGCATAATATTAAGGGCAGTGTCCAAATGCCTCTTAAACACTGACAGGCTTGGGGCATTGACCATCTCTCTGGGAAGCCTGATCCAGTGTTTGACCACCCTCTCTGTAAAGAAGTGCTTCCTCATGTCCAGTCTGAACCTTCCCTGGGGCAGCCTGGAACCGCTCCCACAGGTCCTTTCACTGAATGCCAGGAAGAAGAGCTCAGCACCTCCCTCTTCACCTCCTCAGGAAGCTGTAGGAGCAGTGATGTGCCTTGTTTCCCTGGCACTGGCGCTCCTGATGTATATCAGCTGCCCATGCAGTTCTTTGCTCTGTTTCCATCACTGTTAATGCATGAGGAAAAGCAGTCTGCTGCCATCCTGCTCTTGCTTCATCAGGACCCAGCCCTGCTCCTTTTAAACCAATGACAAAAGTGCACATCTCATTTCCCCTCAAAGGCTTCGGACGTCTTTTACTTTCAGAGGACCCGGATGCCCCTGACATTTGCGTACAAATATCCTCTGCAGTCACCAGCTCTGTGTTTTTATCTCAAAGTTTCTAAGAGTCCCTCATAAAACAGTGTATGGGTGGACAATATTTTGACATATATCTTAATTAAAGATAAGTAAATTCCCATGGGTGAAAAAAACCCAAAACTGTGCCAATAATTTCATCTAACAAGAATTTCACTGAGCTTAAACATACAATGTTTGTGAGAAAAAAGTGTCCTTTGGCAGTCTGAGTGCAAAGAAGCTTCTTTACTGTCCCAAATAGATTACAGGACAGTGGCTTGAAAAAACCCCTATTATTTGCTCTTAAAATGCTCCCTTTTAACAGCTTTAATCTGGCTCTAACAGATTCTTTTAATATTTAGCTTTGTAAAATAGCCTAAAGAAACTGCTACTTTTACTGTTTTACATAAGAGAGAAGCTTTTGGTTGGAAATTGTTAGCTACCACAAAATTTGCTATCAGTTGTAAATATTTGGTCTGCTGGACAGGATACAAAATTGTAATGTTGATAAGCATTTTCCAACTGATTTCAACAGCTTCTGCATTTTGACATTTGGACACTCCAAGTGTCTATCTGCTGCTGATAGTCGTGAAAGTAGTTTTCTGGCTCTTTAATTTTAACAAATGCTTCTGCTCAGTGCTGAATTTTTTAAGGAGAAACAGATGAGGAACCAAATGCAACCCCAGAAAACGTTGTCTCAAATATCTGATGTACTGTGGAATGACATCATACACAATCCAAAGTCTAAAATTACACTGTCCTAAGTTGTACACTTAAATGTGGAACACTGAAAACTGTAGGTGGGCAACTATTGCAGTCCAATAATGTCTTTATTTCTATGTGTTATAAATTAATTCAGAATATTTAAACTAAAATGAGTTAATCCAAACCAATAATGTTCACACAAAGAGCTCACACTTTTAAAATTAAACTGATTAAACAGATCGAATTAGCTTAACTATATTAGTTAACAAAAAGTAAGAGTAAGGAGGATGAAAATTTCCTCAAGTCCCACAGGCAATAGAAACACTGTTATGGATGCAAGGGAGTTTGGGATGAGACCCGAAGGGGTATCAGCACTATCTCTACCTCAGGAAATCTTGGAATGACTGATGATATTTTTTGCATTCCAGGAGATTTAAAGGTATTTTGAAAGTAATACACATGCCACTTCTAGTCCGAGTCAGGTCTATAAACCAGAGTTAACTTTGCCCCTGACTGGCTGTGTGGTATTGGGAAAGGGCTGTGAACCTCTGCTGCCCTGAACATCTTCCTGTGCCCCCTGCCAAACACAAATGAGTGTTGCCACAGAAGCATGAACCACATCCAAATGCTTATTTCCAAGCACAGAGATGTTAACCCCCAAACTCTAAATTTGTTCTTTTCCCTATCTTCTGCTAGATTCAACAGGGCCACGTAGGCCAGATTTGTGCTTGCAATATCACATCAATTACCAGGAGGAAAAAATGCAAAAGAATATTTTGCACCCCCAGCACTGCTCATCTGTTGATTTTTTTTCATCTTTTTGTTTTTTGGTGTTGTTTTTAGTGGGGCTTGAAGGTGGTGGTGGGCTGTCACAGGTGGCTATTTATCTCCTTCATTCTCTTGAATATAAAAGTATCACATTTGTTCCAAGATATTTTGAAGCTCAAACAGCAGAAAGGCGGGAAAATATTCTGGAAGAATCATTATGTGCCTACCCCTCTCCCATATGCCCAGGGCATTTGTTTTGACTGTTGTCAGTCACAGAATGCCAGGCTGGGTGGACTTCTTATCTTAAAGCACATATGTCCTTGTGTAGGACATATCCTCTTGGAATTATGTTTTTACTAAGGCCTTTCTGTTGATGGAAGCTAACAACAGGCTTTTTGAAGTTGCTTTGTGTTGCAAAAATATGATTAATCCAAATATTTCATGGGTTGTAGCATCTGTGTACATTTGAATTTTGTTCTCAAACTTGACTGTGATCTTCAGAGTGAAGGAAAAGTAAAGCTTCCAGTCAGGTCAAATGTATTTATGAATATTTCAGTTTTCCAGTATTTAAGGGCTGTCCCCATTAAAAATCATGTATACATACACAACAGAAAAAGTATGATTTATTGAATTATGAACAGGTTTTCTGAACAGCTTGGCTAAATAGCAATTGAATGACTTGAAAACTTAATTTTATGAACCTCTTCCTCTGCAGCTTTCAAGCAAATACCATGATCAAGACTTTTAAGTGGTTTTCACATAAAAGATTAGAGTAACACAAAAGAAAATTATGTTCACTGTCATTTCTTTTACTCCTTGTCATTTCATCTCAGATATCCAAGTTCAAAAGGAATAAAAGTTTTATTCTGTGTAAAAGTTCTCTAATGAATACTTTCGACCATATACCCCCCCTCTCTTCACAATCTTAAAGTCATAAATTCTGAGGTTTAAGCATATTCTGAGATTGAATAGCCTTGTGGTGTCATACAGGTAACTGAAAGTAGGACTTAGACAAGCAAGTGTCAGCCCTGAGTCCTCATTAAGGAGGTGACATCAGAATATTTTAATTCAGTCTTTCATTCCAAGAATAAGGTATTGACATAAAGTAAGAAACAAAAGGAGAAGGTTTTTGTATTTTGCATGGTTTTGTTTTTTTGTGGATTTTTTCCAAATTACAACAATACCAGGCACCAACCCTTAGCAGAGTTGAGTAAAACAGAAGAAATAAATCAGGAACAAGAAACAGAAATACATTCATAACAAATGTGTACAAGCTGAGAAAAAAAACAGACCTGTCCATACTATATGAATGAATACAGTCTTCTTCTTTATACATAATTAAAAGCAGAAACCAAAAAATATCAAATAAAAATGCATTTCTATGCTTGTGTCAATTTGATGTTGCTACAGTAAACTAATTTGCTAATTTCAATGCCAGCTGGAGACTTCCACTTAGTGCTTGGAGGAGTACATGGGTTTTTGAAATGACTGAGATACTTGCCAGTGACAGCAAAAGACTCCCTGGACTTTATTACTCCCCCATCTCATGAAAGTTAGGAGTTGAGCTTGCTGTCATTATCACTTTACAACAGAGAATCAAAAACTAGGTGATTGTCTGAAACACCAGCCACCTTAAAAATTAAGTATTTTATTGATTGTTGCAAGAGCTCTCCAGGTGGGAATTTTAGACAGCCCTTGAGATTCCACTGGGCTGCTCCTGCTGTGTCAAGTCCAATTTATTTGCTTACACCTATTGATTAATGTTGTGGGTGGAGTGTCACAGAGATTCTTGCTGCAGGATCAGTCAAAGCGTACGTGGGCGAAAGGCGTAAACAGCCAATAGAATATATTCCTACAGATGTGGAAATGGTCACGTAGGACAGCTCTTTGGTTAGGTATTTCAAAGCTGTTTTAGATATAGTGCAGACAATAAATAACATTTTATCACACATGAACTGAAGTGGTCACGTACAGCCACAGGCAGGTAGATTATATGAAATGAGCAGAAGAGCATCTCAGGGAGCCTCACTCAATCCTGTGAGCAGGAGATGCTGAGATCTTCAGCAGCTGAAGTTGCTGCTGTGAGAACCCTTGAAACTGGGACTCCTGGGGGTCCACAAGACAGTCCAATTATCAAGATCCTATGCCACAATCCAAATAATTTAATTTCTACACAAAGACTTCTGTCTCTGAGAGTCTGGGCAACACCAGCAGGCAGGTGATGTAACCCGATGACTAGAAAGAATATGAATTTTTCATAGTAGGTGACCATTAGAGAAAAGCTACACTCCATTAGAGCGCTCTTGAGGATGTTGAGACTGAGATTCACAAGAACAGCTCAGCACAAGATGAGGGCTTCAGAGAGGTTGCACATTTTCCTTCTATGAAGGTTTTTAAGATGCAGCTGGATAAAGCCCTGAGCAGCCTGATCTGACTTCAGAGCTGACCCTGATTTGAGCAGCAGATTGGACTGGAGAATGTCTGTTGTCCTCCCACCCAAAATTTCATATGATCCTGTGATAAGAATATGACAGAAACACAAGAGGAGGTTTAAATCTCTATCAGAGGTGAAAGCTGCCCACAGAAGGAGAATGGAGACTCCTCAGAATAAAGGTGCTCTGAATGCTTTTGCTCAGTGACAGTGTGTGGCAGGGAAAGGGCAGCAGATGATGACTGAACCCTCTGGGACACACACAGACACCTGAATGACCAACACAAGGCCATATTCTGAAAGTTGATATCAAGAAACATTCCAAAAATATGAGTAGACAAGACAGTCCTTAACAAGGAGTGGCGGAGATTTCAGAAAGCAGTTATCAAACAATTTGACACGAGTCTGTTGTTAGAGAGCCATGGGCAGGTGTCTTTGAAGATGATTTCTTGCTGCAAAAAGAAACACAGTACCTGTAGATGATGTGCATGAAGTATTTGGGAATGAAAAGGAAGAAAGGGGAGTAAGCTCTTGGGGCAAGAATGTTTAAGAGGCTCAGGTCATTTGGAAAGGAAGACTCTGCGTAGAAGGAAAGGAATAAGAGAAGGATAAAATGAAAAAGGATAAAATTGCGGAGGAAGGAATACAATCAGGACAGATTCTAGAATGCCTCTCATGAGTTTCTAGCCATCTAGTCAAGGTTACTTCAAGGGAAGAGAGGTCTAATATCTTTGTAGAACATCATAAAAGTCCTTTGACTTCATACAGAATTTTCATTCACATTAAGTAAACTTATTATATTTAGGTATTGACTTAAAATACAAAAGAGTTCCCAACAGTGCCTGGGAAAAAATTCAGGTCTGTTTTATAGCCTTAGCTGTACTAAAGCCAAAAGAGGATATTAGAAAAGAGCTAATTAGAATTATTACTCAGAAAGAAAATGATCATATCAAAGGCATTTCAATGTTCTGCCATTTCAGAGGACCTCATAAAGTTCAGGAAAAAGTCTGATTCAGTTCATAATGGGAAATCTTTTCAAAAGTACCATAGTGTTTTTTGGAACCTGAGTCCCCTGTATAGCCAGAGGGAGAGCTGACTGAAAGGACGCACGTTGTCCTTATGGAGCATGGAGGAGTACATTAGGAACTTGGGAAGAAACATTTGTTATTATTTTACAGAGTATTAATATTTGTTCTACCAATCACACGCTTCTGTGAACAATATTTTAGATTGTCACAGAATTGATTTGTGTTTGTAATTTATTCTTGCAAGGAATACCATGGAACCCTCAGAAGAGGGGCTGTGACACAATTGTTCTGCAAGTAGGAAATACATTGGACTAATGGTTCAGGAGGTTCAGGGTGCCAGGCCTAGTCCCTGAGCAGCATGACACAAGATACACTGATTTTCAGTCTTTTCCTGTGCTCCCCTTTCTTCTTCCATGCTTTCCCTTGTAGGAGTCTGCACCTCATTCAGTGAGGGAAGGAGAAGAGAAGGAGAGATAGTGGCAGCAGATTGCTGGGACCATGCAAAAAATACTTACTCCTGCTAAATCCTCTGCTTTCTTCCCAGTCAAACTTTTCCCCTGCACTTTTAAGAACCTGCTGAACTGAAGACATTATCTCAGAGAGCACATCCTTGAGACACCAACGCATGTGCATTCCACTTTGGTATATCTAGACTGACATGGGAAATAGAGTATTTTCTGCTCAGGTTCACCTGTGCAATGAATTTCTAGATATTGTTATGTGCTCCAAACAAAGGTAAAAGCTGTCAGTAATTTTTTTTTTTTTTTTTCCCAGAAGAGATGCTCATAACAGTGGCTTTGCCTAGAATTCCTCTGGGCTGTCCTGGGCACATGGAGAGAGAAGCAACAGGTATCTAAATACCACCATAATGATTTGTCCTATGTCCTCTTTAATGTGAATGCAACGAAGATAGGAACAACAATAAATCAGCACAATCTGAAGTCGAAGAGGTAACACACAGGGAGCCCTGAGTTGCATCTTATTGGCATTTTTTTTTTTTTAGTAGTGTGTTATTTTCAGCTTCAGTGGAGTTTTGTTCTGATTTTACAGAACGAAAATTTTTAAAGTGGTCATTGGCCATTTCTTCTGCTCTCTGAACTCTGAACTTCATTTCAGAAGGTTTCAGAAATTCATTCAAACACATCTGTGATTTTTGTGGAGCAAAAGTCACAAATTCTCTAAGTATTTGTTTCCCTGTGTAAAGCATTTTAAACTCTTCTCCCCAAGCTATTTTCCACCTTGAAGTAGCACTGATCGAAGTAATGGAATTGGTACCAAAGCAAGCATTGCTGTGACTAGTTCCATCAACTAGTTTACACATGCTACCTGTGCAGAAGTTTGTTGGGGTTTTTCTAAACACTGAGGAATGAAAAATATCCATTTGTAAGTAGCATTTCCTATGTAGGAAAATACTTCTGTGGTACTTCCTAATGCAAAGAAAAATATTTTTTCTCTTAACAGCCACATATTCACCAGCAAGGCAGTATGTGGGATATAGGATATCTTCAGAACATATTACAGCAAGTCTGACAGAAGACAGACTTAGGCTGATGGTTCTGTCAGTCTAATTTTGGACATCTTTTAATTAGGATGATGATTATGACTAGCTTTCCAGAGACATTACCAAATAAGTAAACTTACTGAAATTGTATATTAAGTTCTCATGAGAGATCTTGAACAGTTTTACTGGCAGTGGGTGTTTCAGTCATCCAAGTCTGTTAGAATAGCAAGGCAAATATTCATCTTTCTGCTTTGCATTTGAATTTTCCAAGTGGGCTACATCTAAAGTAGGATGTGGAATTTCAGAAAGTTCATATGCAAAACATTATTCCAAAGCACTGTAATGGATTGACTGGCATGTATGGGTGCATGTGGACACACAAATGCTTGCATATGTGGCTGGGTGGCATCAAAATCCATCTGTATCAAAGAACAAACAAATAATCATTTTCTTCTAGCATAAAAACAAAAAGGTTGACATTCTAAATTCTTCTGTTATGAAGCATTTATCTAACATATATGAGCGGCATCTGTGCCAGCAGTTTTAGAGGCTCTGGAAGATATTTGAGACAGAAAAGTTCTGCTCTGCGTTGTTGAGGAAATTTGGTCAGGTCTGTGGAGCAATGCCTTATTTACAAGTTTCAAGTAGATGAACTCAGTCCAGTTTCTCTGTACAAATTTTGTTGCAAACCAGACTCTGCAAGGCTAGCGCAGTCTTGCATAAAATAATTTCCTTTTCTAGTCCTGAAATAAACTGTTCCTTTCCACACATACAACAGCATTACTTGCTTGACGGACAAGATACTCATCTTCTCTTAATCTGCATGTCTCTGCGGAGTTTAACAAGATGCAACCATGTATAAAAGCTGTGAATCTGTTCTGCGAACTGCAGTCTGGCAGAAATCTGTATTTGTATCTTCATATCTTCTTAGCTCAGCCTGAATGAGGAAAATTAAAAAACTTGTGAAATGAGTCTTATACTTCATGGTGACCAGATTGGTTGGAAACACTGCTGAGTTTTATAGGTTTTTATAGACCATTTAAGACATACCGGTTCAGCTGGATGGAGCTGTCATTCAGCCCCCAGCATACAACACAAGTCCTGAACAGCTTATCTTCCTTCAACTAATTTTGTTTTTAAATAAATTGGAAAAAACCCTGAGAAGTAACTTCAGACTTATCCTTCACTGTCTTGAGAGGTGATGCCATTATGTCTGCAATGAATTTTTTATCAAAAGAACTTCTTTGTTTCCCTCTGTTGGGCTCTTCTTGGTTAAAAGCATGCTTTTGATTTACAATCTAAGGTGAAGAACATTGTTCTTTTTATGTATATCTATTCAGTTCTGTGATAAATGGTACTTAAGATTTTATTGTTTACCAGTTAGTGACCTAATGTGTGTTTATTTTTGAGTCCTTTAAACTCCATGACCATTATTTTTAATTTAGACGCATTTACTTTTGTTCCTTTGTTTCACCTGCCTTTAATAGACTGCTATCATTATCTTTATATGGATGTCAGATGACGTCCTCTCTGCAGGAAAAGTGCTTTTAATCTTCATTGCACATTGCAACCTCTAGCTCTTCCTTATCCATCCTTCAAAGACAACAATACTGGAGGACTGCTAGGCTCACGTCTCTTTTAAGGGCGTTGATGGACTCTGTACCCTGTTAGGATGCTTTTTCATGCTTCTGTCATCCTTTCCAGCTGAAAATTTGACAAGATAAGAATTTATAAGGATTGTGGTGTTTTAACAGGCCCTTTTTCTCTTATGTTCTATAATCCCTGTGGAGTTTCAGAAATGGTTGGGCTGTGATGAAACACGCCTAGGCAGAAGCTGAATAACCAAATGTTCTGAGTTACATTCTAACATCCACTAAGTAAAACTGTGCATCTTTTCATCCGTATAAAATAAAAAAAAAATTCACTGAAATCTTATTGATATTCTCTTGATCTGGAGAGCTCCACAAATAAAAAATGAAATGAAATTCAAAGGGTTCTGACCTTTGAGTCCACTTCACAAGCCCTTAGTAAGCTAGGAGGTGTCTTAACAGATGTGTCCTGAAATCCAATGTTAAAGGATGTGACCCATAAAAAACATCATGTTCCCTTTCAGTGTGACAATACTTTATACGTTCAGGCTGAGAAATAGGATTAAATACAGGATTATTATGTGATCAATCCCTTGTTGTGGTTTAAGCCCAACAGGCCGCTCGTAGTCACTTGGTCACTCCCCCCACAGTAGGATGAGGGAGAGAATCAAAGGGCAAAAGTTAGAAAATGTGTGGGTTGAAGTCATCTGATAGGTAAAGCAAAAGCAGTGTGTGCAAGCAAGGTGAAACAAGGACTTAATTCACGACTTCTCAAGGACAGACAGGTGTTCAGCCATCTCCAGGAAAACAGGGCTCCATCTTGCTTGATTAGTTTGGAACATCTTGCTTGGTTAGTTGGGAACACAAGCACTGTAATTTTGAATGGCCTCTGCTTTGTCCTTCTTTCCCCAGCTTTTATTGCTGAGCACAACATCATATGGTGTGGAATATCCCTTGGTCAGCTGGGGTCAGCTGTCCTGGCTGTGTCCCCTCCCAACTCCTTGTGAACCCCCAACCTCCTTGCTGGTGATGTGGGGTGAGCAAGGCCTGAAAAGGCCTTGGTTGTGTGTAAGCTCTTCTCAGCAAAAATTACTGTGTTATCAACACTGTTTTCGTGGCAGCCCCATGCAGGCTACTATGAATAAAATTAACTGTATCCCAGCTAACACCAGTGCATTCTTGATCCCTCAGAGATCCTCTGATACTGCGTGCATTGACACTATCATGGACTTCCAAATGCACTGGCCAGGTGCCTGCTAGAGCTGTGTTGGCTGGTCAGCAGTGCCTGTGCAGCTCTGCTTGTGTGGGGATGGCAGGGGTGGCCTCTTGCTGCTGGAAAGAGACAAGGGATGCAGAGGGGCTGCCACTGGGGCCACCTCTCTAACTCTGCCTTCATAACTGAGATGGTGACCTGGGCTGTGTTTGCATGAACCTGTCTGTGATCTTTTCTTAGTCTTTGATTCTGTCTACCTGTCACTTTTATGTGAGGCCACACTGTGAGCAGAGTAGTGAATAAGAAAGCTGAATTCTCTGGTTTGGCAGCAATTGTTAAGATACACCCTTATACTTTCACCCTTCCTCTGTGCTTTGTTCTCAGTCATCTTGTCATGTCAGAAGGCTGGAGCAGAAAACACACACAGAGTGCGCCTGGACTCTCAGAGGTCCTTGCTGGGGTGCGAAGGGCTTGGAATGGGAGCACGTGGCTGTGGGATGCACAGTGGTGGACCTTAGGTCTTCATCCAGGTATGAGACCTCATGTTTGGTCACCCAGAAAGTGTAATGTGGCAACCCATGGGCCAACAGCCCTAGGATCACCCCTACAGCCTGCTGCCTGCCAACATTTCTTCAAATCCATGGCACATTTAGATGACTGAGGACTTTGGCCTGAAAACTGTGGCACAAGTTGTTGCTTTCATAGTATCAAGAAGTCAGGAAGACCATAAAGTATAGGAAATATCCACAGCTGAGCAGCAAACAGGCAGTGAAATGAAAGNTGTCCAGCCACGAAGTGGGCTGAGTCACCGCAACAATGCTCAGCATAACACTTACCCTGGTGATCACCATCAAAACTATGCTGAAGAAGTCAAACTACAGAAAGAAGCAATTCTCCTGCATTCTTTACTCTGATTTCATCATGTTTCTGGCCACTATACTAATTCTCTGTGATTTCTGCATTTCTCTACTGCTTAAAAACTCTGATCTTTCCTTTGCAGAAATACTTTTTCAAAATTCAATACCTGGTCTAACAGTTGCAGTAAGCAAAATTTTGAGCTTATTTTTACTTTAAAAGTGCAATCTCACTGGCAAGAGGTTATTTAGTAGTTTTAACCCAGGTTCTTAAAGACATAAATTAAAGTTGAAAAACTTTAATTCTTTAACTCTGGAAATCTGCTCAGCCTGGGTTTTTCTCACTGGTTTTCTCTGGCCGTTGAATTGATAAGATGATTATATTATGATTTCATAAATGATGTGTTGTAATTCAGAAAATCAGATGACAGCTTCTTGGAGAACAGTTGCATTGAAAACGTGAGAGGAAAAAACCTGTCTTCTGAAAGAAATTTTTCTGTTCAAATAAATATTCGTTTAGTTCTGACACTGCTGGAGATGCAGAAGAACACAGGACTGCTGAGATCTGCACTGCCATTTTCATCTCACCCTGTCTGTGTCTTAGTTTATAAGTATACCTCGTACACACAAACATGAGTCTTGGTTGTCTCTCCACAAACATGTTGAGGATCTTTTTTTCACATATTACTTGTTTCTGTGTCCCTAATAATAAATATGAGGTCTCTTTTGAACCTGGGAATGAGCTTCAGTATCAGATGTTTTCTGTGCTGCCTGGTAAGCAGTGAGACAGTACACAAGTCTCACTGCTCTGCTGTGTGTCCTCCAAAATGGTACTGTGATTATTTTTTTTTTAATTTTATTTTGCAGGGGAGGGGTGAGAGTTAAAGGCTGTGTTTTACTTGTTTTTTTAATGACTGAGGGCAATGATCCTTCCTGGTGTTTCTCATGTAATGCCACCAGCAATGTCTGCATGCAGCCCTTGAAAGAGGTTCATTTAAACTGGGGGTTTTAAATGATAGAAAAAGCTCAGACACATGGTAAAGCAAAACACTTGTGACTTGAAATTCTAGCCAGTGACAACATTGTTTGGGCTTAATTTTATGTTTAAAAAGCCACAAAATCTCTCACGTGAGTACAGGCAGGTATTATGCAGTTGTTAATTTTATTTATATTTACTTAACCAAACAAGGGATGGCCTTGGTATTTTACATGAAAAACAGATTTGAGCACATGAAAACACTGGGGATATGTGGCTGCAAGACTTAAAAGATATAATTTGAATTTTTCCTTCCTTGAAATGTCTGGTTTTGGGAGACTTTTCAATTAATAGGTGTCCTAGGACCTCAAAGAGAAAAAAAGTAGTTTTCATGAGGAATATTTAAATAACAGGTTAATCCTTACATGTCACTTACATTTTTTATGAGGTCTTAAAACCTGAAAGCAAGAAATGTAATTTTAAAGTTTACTTTATTGTCAAAGAAAATTTTGTTCTTTAAATTAATGATTTAGGAAAAATCTGAAATGACACTCTTTTTATTTTTCCTAGAGCCAGACTGAAAAATATATATATATATATGTAAAAACTAAGCTAGGCTATCTGTGTGTAATGAATATAAATTTTATCCTAAAACAGCAGAATTAAATTAAATATTGTAACATTTAACACTTCTGCAAAGATATACGCCATCAAATTTACAGTGCAATATAAATGTTCATAAAGAAGATTATTCATCCAATTTTGAAACCCAGAAATAAAAATTACATTTAAATGAGACTAAAATGAACATTGATTACAGTGTTTTTGCTGCCCCACTTAATTCATTCTAGTTAAAACTACAGTCCTTAGGACTCTTATTTCAGGGGGAAAAGTTGCCTCTTCTGCTCTACTTTTAAATTGTATGAATGCCGTGGTTCTGGAGGACAAAGTGGGGGTTTCTCAGGGTTAAGACACAAACAGGTTAAAGAGGATTTCAATGACCATTTTGTACACCTTAAACTACTGGATATTCTGGCCTTGGGGTTGTAATGCATTGGGTCCCACTGGAACCTCTCCTCATGGGGCCTTCATGTTCTACCAGCACATCTGTTCTGCAGTTCAAAGTGTCACAGCAGGTCATGCAGACCCGGACGAATTAACTTTACTCACTTTGTTGTTAAAGGTGGTGTAGCTCCAGCAACAAAGAGAGCTAAGCTGGGCAGTAATGACACAGATTGCAGCAGCTGGCAGATGCCCTGAACCCTATTCCATAGCTACATTATTCACCTGATTTCACTAAATGAAACACAGCTTGGGTGTGCACAGAACAGAGATTCTGAAAGTTAAGGGTGCTCATGTGTACAAAAAAAGAGCAGATTTGATCCACATCTTATATATCTTGGATTAATATATCATTTGTGGCTTCTTTTATTTAAAGAAAAATAAACCTAGAAAACCACATGTCAGTGCCCTCATTGCCAGGTAACAATGTTCAGGCAGTGAATTGCTCCCCAAGCACCAATGCTTCCTTTTAAATTTTCAATTTATAATGACGAGATGAGCTTCTCCACTTGTTTAAAATAAAACTTCTTTTGACATTAATGCAGGCCTGGTATTCTAAAGTGAACTCAGGAAAAGAGGCTGAAGCTGAAGCAATTTTACTTCTTTAGTGTGGAATTCTGTTGTGAATTCCACTTGTTGCTTTTGCTGTGCCTTAAATCATACCTCCCCTGTTGGAGGAGGATTTTGATATCTTTGCCAGGATTTCCACTTAATTAAGGACATCCAGCCTTCTCTGCTTTCAGATAGTTTATTAAGTCTTATCAGAAAAGTTAAAAGTACAGTAGAGAGATGTGAATGCTTTGAAATGTGCGCAGAATGTCCCAAAAATCAAGATAACATGGCATTCTTAAAG
Source organism: Gymnorhina tibicen (assembly GCA_013399875.1). NCBI lineage: Eukaryota > Metazoa > Chordata > Aves > Passeriformes > Artamidae > Gymnorhina > Gymnorhina tibicen. The sequence continues at coordinate 401,769 of VXAZ01005290.1, read as the reverse complement.
CTAAACTACCCAACAGGTGTTTGAGATGAAAGATATTTTCACTTTTCCACCAGTATTCAACAAATGTTTATAACACGTTTACAGGATCTGCGGATTTCTTTATCCAATCATTTTAAACAATTTTTGCCGCATTAAATGGAATAGTAAAAGAAGAAGAAGAAGAAGAAGAAGGTTTAAGAACAACAACAATCCTCCATTTTGGAGTTTTTGCTTTTTATCTATTTGCTACTTTAACAAACCCAACACCTTTGTATTTTAACCCTGTGTAACCTTACATAATATTCCATCATCTAGTTCACACCGCTGTTCAAATTCTTCCCAGAGAGTTGGCAGCTTTCTCCATGGACGAAGGTCAAAACCAGTGCTGTCCAGGGGGGTCAAACTCCTTAAAACAGGTAGGGAAATATTCCCCGCACTCTGGACTCCCACAGTTTGGGGGTAATGAATCCAAATAGGGCACCACTGCAATGTTTATGCCAAAAACACGAGAGAAGCTGGGAATCCTCTGGTAACACTTCATGTCACAGTGGAAGGGACAACCGCCAAATGAAGAGAAAGCTCTTATTGAAACACACAAATCTGTACCTTTCAGACAAAGTTTTCAGAATTGGGAAGACAGTGGCAAATTCCATGTGAGCATAATGCAGTAGCAAGGACTGCAGCCACATGTTTAGCATCAATTCAGATGTCCCTTTTGAGATGCAGCATGTAGTCTCATGATTGAAATAGAAATGTGTATGGACCCTGTTGCCTTGAGCTTTTGTTATATCAGTTATGTAAATGGAAAGTTCTACTGTTTTGACATGACTACCTAATTTCCACTTTGTACGTATTTCAAATCACTAAAAAATTGGAGTATTGCAGTACTAGACCCAGGGATTTTATTTTTTCACTGCACTAATTTTGTGATAATTATTTGGCTGAATTAAAGCAGAGTTTTCCCATAGACAATGAAATGCTCAGTGTGGCTGCCTGACAAGGTCATGCATAGAGTAATAATTTGCATGGAGCTGGAAGAAGTGCATGCCTTTCTAGGGCATAAACAAGCTTTGAGAATGCCAAAAATGGTACAAGAAAAATAATTATAACTTGAATCAAACCAGCTTGTTTCTTTTAACCTTCCCCCAGACTCAGCTAATTTATTGAACTGTGGGCATTGCAGTCAGAGCTCCAAAGAGCTTTTCTGTTCCATTTTGCTGCACTCCACTGCATGAATGATCAGGGAATGTAGCAGTGCCCTTGATTCAGATGTTTACAAATCACAGACCTGTGGTGTTTGACTATCTTATCAGCACACATGATGCAGATAGAAACCTGTTCAGAGTCATGGCAGCACAAAGAGATACTGCCTGAATTACATTACTTAACAAGTTGCAGGGCTGTCTTTCAAAAGCCACAAGGTATTGCTTTTTTTTTTCTTTTAAAAGAATATCTACTACCAGCTACCTGCTAACATAAAATTTCTAATACTTCTGATCATAAAGGTACATTATTAATCTTGACATGAGAAAGTAAACATAAATCAAAATTTTAACAGTTAAAGGCACTGAAAATATTTCATCTGACCCTGGTAAGATACTGCAGCAAATATTATGTGTGGGTGGCAAAGAATTATTGTTCTATTTTCTGTAGAACAGGATAATGAATTAGATACCATGGTGGTATTTTGATGACCATGGACCTATGACTGACTCTGTGCTATGACTATTTCAGTGAGCTGTTTGGTATTGTTTTATTTGTGTGAACATGTTGCGGGTTTTTTGTATCTTTCTTTTTTTAATATACTTATGCATCCTTGAATTCGAAGAAACAAATGATATGGTATGTTTGTAAAATGCATGCCATATATAGCATACAGATAATATTATAGGTATATCCTTCATAGATAGTCTTGTCTGATTTAACTTGCATGTCAGCCTGGTGAAATATTAACCAAATCTCTTACGAAGGTGTTGTCCTGGAACTGGCATGGTGGAGGAGACACTGGAACGTGCTTCCGTGCCAGTGAAACCATGTGTGCCTTGGATAATTTGCTTCTGTTTGGGCTGGGGTGGTAGTGAACTATTGTACGACTCAATTTTACTCTGCCTGCTGTGAGGCCCTGATATACGGCAGAAGTATTAACTTTGATTCCTGTGAGGTTTTCAGTGCCTAATGTGATATAAATACAACTGTTGACAATTTTGATGGCCTAGATCAGATTGTCAGAATAATGCCTCTAACCCTTTGTCATGAAAATAAAACTAATGGAACCTCTAACAAGGTCTTGAACCAAGAAAATATAACTTAGGTTAGGTCTGACAAACAGGCAAGGTATTAAAACCATGTTCTGACATTGCAGAAACTATGTGACAGTGCTGGATGAAATGAAGAATTCCAGGCCTGAGCATCAACTTTGCAGAACTTTCTGCTTAATATTAGTAAATGCATTTTCTTTCAAAATAGAAAGTTTTTCCATTAAGCTTACAGAGAAAATGTTCTGTATACATCTGCAGACAGGGAAGAGAAATTATGGAAGAGAAAGCTTGATTACCTCTACTACCCAGCAGAGACAAAAGCTGAAGCATTCAACTGTTAAAATAGTTCTGTGGTATAAAGGAGATTACCCTGAAATCTCTTGTCAATAGACATATACATACAGGAAAGCAATTTAATGTGTCCTTATTTGCTAGCATATTGAATTAGACAGGGAATTTTGGCATTCACTGAGAGCAAGTAAACACTTTCCATGGCCTGATGAGAGTATATTATTGATCAATTGGACACATTTCTCTATGAAACAATGGTCCCAATCCTTTTGCTGAGGCAGATAAATTTAATGTGAACATGCAGAATCAAGTCAGAAATGTGACAGGCTGTCAATTTGATGATGAGTTCTTTTCAGTTCAGGCTTTGACTGGCAAATCATGATGTGTCGGGTAGTCAAAGAAAGAAAAAATACTAATCACTTACTTATGAAAGGTCATTGAGGGCATGTTTGCAATATGTTCTGCTGGGGAACACAGATATCTGTGAAACACCATGGTACCACTTCGCTGCAGAATTAGTTGAGCAACAGTTATTAAAATACCTGCTAGGAATGAAGTCCCCGTTATAAATGATTTTTTGGGACTTAGAAATATTTCATGCATTAATTGAAAGTTAATATACATGTAACCAGAATGGGTTTTTTCTAGGAGTGTTTATGGATCTGAAAACATCAAGAATTTTACCTAAAATAAAAATATTTGAAAATTCAGATATGAAAAATGTTATTGATAATTTGATATTATTTCTAAGCTCATTGTTTTAAATGTTCTTTCTCAGAGAGAGATGTTGGCATTATGTAAAAATTACTTTTCACTTTTGGCTTCCTTGCCTAAAGATTGATTGATGACCTTTCCAACGGATTATTTCAAATCTTCGCAAAGAAACATTTCCTTCTGCATAGTACAAATACATAATATACATGCATAGATGTGAATTTTCTGGACATTTACATCTTTGCTAAAGCTCCTACCATATTCCAGGCAGCATTTGAGTGAGCAATTACCAAGACTGAACTGTATGCTTAAAAGAAAATCTGACTTCATATACATATATTTCACGGAGATTTTTTTCCTATCTATGTGTATATTTATGTCCATATAATTTGAAGAATCCATATATATATATATATATATTCCTGAAAGCCAGCATGACTATGGAGGCTTGTGTGTGCATACATCACTTTGATGAGCTGAACATACTGTATGGAGAACATAAGCCTCCAAGTAGAGACACAGTAATTGTAATAGAGGGTAGAGCAGGTCAGTATTAGATTTAACATTTTGTATGAGTCAGCTTCAGCTGCTGCTCTCCAAATAAAGAAGAACTGGTAACTGCTTTGTCCTGTTAGCAATCCAAGAGAATCCCTGTTACCCTCTTGCTTGACAAGTTATTGCATCTCCTGAAGGGCTTGGATTTACTCCTCTGCTGCTGCTAGCTCATTACTCATGGCTGCCTGGATCATTCCCATCTCCTCTGCACACCAGCGTGCCGGTCATGAGGGGCAGAAGCTCCTGGACAGGAGCAGAGCCAGCCAGGGTTTCTGGGCAGCCCCAGCTGTGGGGATGAGATGTGGTCTGGGGGTGGGCCAGACTCAGCCCGTGGACAGGTGGGACAGGGCTGTGGTGGGGTTGGAGATGTGTCCTATGGCCTCGCTGGGGCATGGCTGATGGTCCCGGCACTGGAATGGGGTCCTAGGCTGTGGTCAGGGACGGGAAGGCCCGTATGTGCACTCTGGCACCGACAGAAAACATGGCAGATATTTTGGGCCAGAATCTGCTGCCTGTGTTCCATGGAAATCCTGGTCTGCACAGCAGTTCAAAAGAAGTTTCTCAAGTTCTTATGTGACCTGAAATAAGAAGCTTATTCTGAGCAAAAACATCTCTGGGGCAGGAACGTGGGAAATAAATATAATGATATCTCACCTAAATAGCTGATTGAAAAACAACCATGCTCCCCAAATCTATCATTCCTCTGTTACCTGATCAAGCTGTCCCTGAGTTTTCCGTTTCTCATCTGAAAGTGATTCTACTGATAAACACATTAACATGTATTGACTTGATCTCATGATTCTTTGCTGCAAAAAGATCCTGATGTGTTCAGCTGCTATTACTTTTTTATTATCTACATCTGTATGCATATGACAAATACTTTCGAGGTTTCCTATATCACCGTTTAAAAAAACTTCTGTCCAATTTACCACCGCTTTACACTTTGGAAAAAACCTGAATTTAGAGTGAATCAAACAGACTCTGGATTTCTTTGTGTGAGGAATCTCAGGGCCATTAATCCAAATGAAAAACATGATTTTAAAGAAAATGAAAGCTATGAATCCATGACTGAGCATCTTTATTCAGAAATCAAGTGCTTGCAATTTTTTTTCACTATTTTCAGTTTGAAAGTGAATTAAACTACTCACCCAGGTTTAGTGCCATTTAACTAACAAATGTTCAACCCAAGCTCATATTAACTTTTAGAGTGTCCGTGTCTCAAACAAACAAAACAAAACCCAGTATTTTTTATAGATACAAGTTGATTTTACTATATACAGAGGGAAAAGTCCTTCTTAGTCAATTTTTTGGTGCTTCCGTCATAAAAGAAATTTACAGTTATTTTTTCTGGGAAACAGAATATATTTCCAGTAAAATTGATTTACTAACTGAAAGCTTGAGTGAAAGAATATTTATGAATTTTTGAAATAAAAGAAAGAAAATTCCAAATCCTATACATATATGTATATATTTAAAAACTTTTGTTCCCAACCCTGTCCCTTGATTCATTCTGTGTTAGCCTGATTTTGAATATCTTAAGATTTTTTAATTTGTTTCACTTCCTATAGTGTTACACAAGCAGACAGGGTGCTTGCTGAATCCCTGCCTCTGAGAAGCTCTGTGCAGTTCTTTACTCTTTTTGAGGACTATCCTATTTAAAGGATACAATAACAGACATTACACACTTCTATATATAAATTTTACTCTTTTTCCTCAGCATGATGCATTTCTCTATATGGCTAACTATATAAAATGTTGCCCTTAGAAACTCTGTGAAATTTAGCATAGATAAATTTCATATAATTTTAGTGGACCAAAAGTGTACATAGGGTTTTTTTTTCTGCTGAAGCACACAAGAAAGCTGAAATGAACTTGAAAGTGATATGGGCTCTTGGTTTTATGAAAGAAAATGAAACGAGATGTTTAGATTGGTCCCTCCTGAATTGCCGGGTGCCATGCTTGGGTCAATAATGCTCACAGCCTGAGTTTTTTACAGCAGTCATGAATTTATGATTAGGTCAGCAATGAGGTAGAGTGAAACATTTTGTGGGTCTGAGCAAAAGAGTGTTCAGTTTCAGATTCCATTACCCATCTGCCCCTCCAGGCCCTGGAAAAAGATAGACCACCACTTAAATTGCACTCTGTGACCTAATACTCTTATGAGGGGCACTTCCCTTGGATTTATTTTGGTAATTTCTTGTTTTGATACGTGTGGCACATATTTCTGTTCCACTTAGGAGACTTAGAAAACTTCCATCAGAATGTTATGGAAGCTTACAAACAAAAGATCTATACTGTACTTACTGATTACCAGTTTCAGGTGGGTTCTCATGGCTGGGGATGCCTGTGACTTATCTGTCCACAGAGCATCTTCAGGAACACTGGACTCAGTCAACTTTGGAGTGCACGGTCATGATGATCTTGGAATGGGCTTGGATTCATGATTAACTGAGCATGTAACACATTGTGGACAGAGCTCAGCACTTGCCTGTGACTGAATGCCCTTTCCCTTGGTAGAACCTGGCATGTTTGGAGTTCACTGGGGAAAACACACAGGAAAAAAGATGGTTCTGGCATAACCTTCACCTCAAAATTTTTTTGAGCTCATAACTCGTTAACCACAGTAAAGCCATATGGAGTATCTGACATATAACCCAAAAAAGTAAACAGATATGATTAAGACTGAGATTTTCATGGGTCTCACCAGAAAACAGGTGTTAGATCCTGTCTGAAGATTAAAGGAATTCGCATGCTTAGTTAGTTAATTAGTTAGTGTAGATACTCTTACACCACCATGAGGTGTTTTTTAGCTGTAACATTTCATAAAGTGAAATCTACTTTTGATTTGGTATAACTCAATGCTAATAGCCAGTTTTAGCATCTTAAATATATCAGAAGAATTCAAAACCACCATAAACTATTAATTAGACTCACAGTGGAAGTGAAGACAGAAATACCTATGAACATGCCTTAGGTGTTTCGTTTTTGTCTAATAGGCTTGGACAGTTATGAACTTCACTGCTTGTGTTCTGAATAGCGTGAGCAAGAGCAGTTCCAATGCCTGAAGCCAAAGAGCTACATTAATATGTTGGTATCCTAAGGTACATTCCCCTTTTACTATGGCTAATGGTTTTTCTATCAGAGCTGATTTGCATGTAGCTATGAGCAAAGCTTTCCCTCTATGAGCCCCATGCAAACATCCCACCATCATTCATTAAAGTGTTTCCACACAAAGTGCTGAAGTATCATCACCTCCTCGGCTCTGCTTGGCAGATTGGTTTTGATCATCCAGAGGGTGTGACAGACTGGTTTTGATCATGGTCACACAGAGGGTGTACAACAGAAGTATTCCCCAAGCCCATCTTTCCTCCAGGAGGTTCTCACACTATGATGAAACACAGCTATACTCCTTTGCAAGACTCTGTGAGAGAATGCATCTGTACTGCACTTGTCCTGAGTATTAGCAGACTGTCCCAGAGAGCCAGGCTGCCATCCTGAGTAAGTTCAAGAAATGCCACAGAAATTTCACTTAAAAGTATTCCAAGAAATCCAAGTGGTTTTCATAACAGCTAAAGACAGTCATTCTGGTTCTTTAGCGTTTGACAAGGAAAAATTGGCTAAAGATGTGTGACAGCTGCTTGTGAACTCATCCAAACTGACAAAGCTCTTGAAGTAACTGCCTGCATTCATAGCGGTGAAGAGGTTCACTGCAAAAGCAATCACTTTTAATTGTAAGAATTTCCCTGGCTCATAATTTCATTCTGTTCTGAGTCAGATTTCCTAAACCAAGAACACATTAAATTTTAGACTGTAAAAGTATGTCAGGTCTATCCCAGTTTTTCAGCCAAAATGTTTTCTGGCAAAATAATTTCCCCAGTTCAGTTGCAATGTTCTCATAAAATGTAAAGGGAAAAAAAAGGAAAAAAAAAAGAAGAAAACAAAAGGGTGAATGATTTTATCTCTCTGACCAATTATTCATACTCAGTCTGTCCGCCTAAGTGTTGAAATCTGCATTTTTACATGTGTCTAAGGTGGGCATATTCACATGTTGCAGAGTTTTAAAGGAAGTTTGATGCCTGAGAGTATTTCTATAGTGCTTTTCCTTTACAGAACAAATTTTTCATTTGCTTTTTCCAAGACAGAGGTGTTATTGCCTCATTATGTCATTAGTCAATGTCTGTCTGCTCTCCCCAAAACAGCAGGTAGATTTTGCAGTTTGAACTCTGCATTCCCACTGTATGGAACCTATCTGAGATTTTGAGACTTCATCTACAGGGTCTGTAATCATATCTTTAAAGTCAGTACTGATAGTTATAAGGTCTTTAAGACTTGTTTTAAAAACTTGGATCTTGATTAATCATTGCTAACAGACTGTGAAGTTGTCTCAATGAAGTTCAGGAACTTGAGGCTTGGAATCTCTTGAACAAAACCATGAAATAATATTTCTTTGAATTCTTACTATTCAGATTGACATAGAGTTGAATTATCCAGCAATCAAATGCAGAGAAAGATACTCTGCAGAGTAACAGATATCCTGCATTTGTTTTTGTGATTAATCACAGCAGAGGTGCTAGTTAGAAAATGCACAAGTGTACATATACAAACCTGTAGGCAGAGAAAGTCTTGGGGCAATAGTGACTGGCACCTACCAATCAATGCATGAAACACCATAAATAACAATAAAAAAGAAAAAAGTCAAATACAATATTGAGATGTAACAGGTGGATCATAGAATCATTAGGGATTGTTCAAGATGCTGGAGAAAAACCCACCTAAAGTATTATTTTTTAAGAAGCTGAACCAAAATCTGAATCAGAAATATAACAGCTACCGGGATGATCAGTAAAATGGAGAGGCTTTTCATAAAAAGTTACTAAAAAAGCTTTGCTTGTTAAGTCCATCAGATGAAGTCTCAGAGAGAGGATATGATTGCTCTATAAAGATCCTTGATGGGTAAGCATCAGGAAGGGGAAAAACTATTTATGGTAAAGGACAGTGCTGACACAAGAATAAATGCATATAAGCTAGCTATGGATGCAATTAGGCTGAATATGAGGAGATTTTTAACCATGAGAGAAACAAGAACTGGCAACAGACTTCCAATTAGAAGCGTAAGTGTATAAAACCTAATTGACTCTAAGACAGAGAGCCATATTGGTTTCTGAAAAGAATAATACAATATGTGTCATCAAGCAACTACACTTCAGGAGTCAGTCTTGTTCCCTGATTGTTATGCATAGGCATATGTGTGGTTTACAAACTGTGTAGAGCACTACTGTTTCTGCATTTTAAAATTTTTAAAGTCATGATCCACATGTAATTTTAATCCATTACTACTATGTCTGTACAGTACCTTTCAAACCGAGTAGGATTCATTTCGACATGGTAAAAGTGATTAGTCATCAAAATAGTTTTATGAAATAACTAATCAAATGGGATGATGTGACTACATTATCCCCTTCCATTTGAAACTCAAAGCTCATCTGTCACAACAGATAAAACTGCAAAACACGGATACAAGATCATTTGAGCAAGAGAAAAAAAAGGATGATCAGTGTTATGGTGAAAGACTGGATACTCATGTGATTAACTTGTGACGCCCCTCACCCTCCACTGAAAATATTTTGGATGCTAAAAAATTGCACTGCAATCCTTGTAGACCTAATGATAACTTTCTGAATATACATCAGAACAAGTAAATCTATTTTTTTTCCTGAAATCTGTGAAAATTAGGTGGATAGCTGAGGAGGCAGGAAGGCTTAAAGTGTATTTGGTAAACAATCTGATGTGCTTTTCTGTTATCAAGGGCATCAGTTGTGCCCATCTTTGTACAAATAGACTTCCATGTTCCTGTTTATTATGTATGTATTGAAATCTAAGACTGATCAAGTCCCTCTTTAAAGCTTTCAAGTAATCTCTAAATTTTTCTGAAAGTAAAAACCACACCTTCAGTGTTGTTGTCTGCAGTGTTCTTCCTTGAAGTCTCACCTCAGTAATCTACTTCATTACAGAAAGTAAAATAAGTCATTACTGGAACATATCAGGATTTTACACTCAGCTGTGTAGTTGAAAAAATGACACAGACCTGCATTTTTTTGATTTAAACAGCAATAAAAATATCAATACAAAACCTCTATGGACTTTAATTTAATAGATCTGTAATGACAGTTGTTTACAGAGACTCAAACAAACAAAAAACCCCATAGGTAAAAGTAAAGGCTTCAGACATCCAACCAATAAGGAAAATCAACAGAAGAAACTCTGCCTCTCTTTCTGACCAAATCTGTAAGATTTCCCCCAGAGCTGCCAGATCAATAACCTCTGCATGCATGAGAAGATCTTGTAGCAGCTCTGTGAAATCAGTTCCACGCTTCATGGGAAATGCCCTTCTGGTGATGCCCTTTCCTTTAAAACAGGAGGCAATCAGTCACTCAGCTCATCTCACCCCTGTAGCTACATCCAAAGCAAATAAAATGTTCTTCAGACAGGTGTACTCTGTGCTATCCAAGGCGTGACTCTCAGCTCCACACCTTGGGAACTCTTTGGAGACCATGAGGCAGATAAGCACTGGCTTTGCAGGCAAAGGAAGGCATGCTGGACTCGGTGCTGGGTTTTCCTGCACCATGGAGCCTCATGTTTTAGAAGTCTAAGTTGAAGGTGGTCATGGCTCAGACAGACAAGGAAGGTCGCATCTAAGATGAGTACTTGATGTACTGCTGAGTACTAGATGAGTACTGCTACCAATGCCAAAATAGCAAAATGTGTCCAGATCAAGGCCCAGCATGTGCTAAAGGACTGTGTCTAAAGCCATCCCTGGCATGCATCCTCCTGTGTTTAAGGGCCACAAGCTTTAAGTCAGAATCTAGGATTGCATCACCGTTTTCTCTGCTTCTCCCAATATACTCAAATGAGTTTCAGCCTGTTCTCTGATTCTTGCCCATTTCTTGCACAGACATCAACTGTGGCCTTGCCCACTTTAATGAAATGAGATGGAACAGAAATTTTATTGAGTGCAGGCTTTAGAGCAGATGCTGCACCCTAAGCCTGATGCATGGCCCCCATAGCCATAACAAGTAAAGGAGCAGCTGAGTTACCCTGCCTGCACTGCTTTTCTGGTGAGATGATTGTTTAAACCTCAGTGTATTTACAAGCCTGTTGAGATCAAGAGATTTTACAGAAACTCTGGTTTCAAAAAGCTTTAGTGTTTTCTATTCACTATCTCATTTTCCCTATTATTGTTTCCTAACACCCAAATTTTCCCCTGTAAATTATCTGATAACAGTGAAGGAGTGCTTGTAATAGCCTCCATTGCATGAAAGCCTGTAAGAACAACATATTATTCTTTAATTTTTGTTTTAGCTGGGTATTCAGCAGCACTGACTTCCATTAATAGCATATGTACCTGGTGTCATTTCACATAGTCTTGGCATCTGAATGTGTTTTTATTTTTAATCAGAATAGACTTGTGATCAGTATTAATTTATTGATAAAATTAAGACTCAGAAAACACTCTAGAGATAGATACAGTAAATTAAAGCTGTCTTCAAAGATTATTTAATCAAAATGGGTCCAATTTTAAGACTGTGTTAGCTTTACACAGTTGAAAGCTTCGCTGATTGTATTAAAATGGCTTTAGATATGTGGTGTCACACCAGACAGAGTCATAAGTTAACCAGTTTTCTCCATCAGAAAACAAATTTCATGAAATTTTCAGGACATCATTCATTATACATTTCCTTTTGGTGCCTCCTTGAAATGCTCCACTTCAGACACTTAAAACACAATCAAGATCACATAATCTCAGAAGTATTTTCTTCCTGAGTGTGCAGTCCCTGACTGTAACCCAAGTAATGAGCATATCAGTTTTATCTATTGATACGGTACTAAAATGTGTAAGTAAAGTTGTAAATTATACTGAAAATCACTAACACAAGGGGCAGTAGAAACCCATTGTTATTTTACAAACCCTAAATTCTAAACATTTAAGTTGTCTTGCTGTGCCCCAGATTGAATACTGTTTTATAATCTCAGTGGTGGGGAACTTGGTGGGTTGAAGAGTAGCTGCTTCTGTAAAACATTGGAGTCAGTGTTTTTTCTCATCAGAAGATGTCTGTTGTGTATAAATGCCACGTTTCTACTTTACTGAAGAAGACACTGTTCATGCATCAACCTGGCCAGCATTTTTATTATGCACTTTTTCCCAACACTTTGTGCAGGTAAATCAGAACTAGATGAAACTCTAAAAACCTCTACTTGCCTTCGATTAAGCCTTATTTCATATTTCTCAGCACTTTGCAGGATCAAGAACACAGAGCATCAAAGCTTACTCTCGCACGAAGACTGAGAAATGGCCACCATGTAAAACTGCATGGAAGGTTTTTCTGTCTCAAGACCCTTCTGTCATCTGCAGTTATTTGAATCTTCTATAGCAGTGTGAGAGTGAATCATGAGCTGATGTTGCTGCATGTCAAGGATTTCTGGTCTAGTTGCTGTTAAGGTCTGTAGCTAGTTGGTCTCCATTATGTAATAGGTCAAATACATGCCTCTCCTCTTGAAAATTAACATCAGTTACAGTATTGATTTTAATCTAGCACTTCTATATTGATAAAACACCACGTTTCCAAACAAGCTTTAATTGGTGTACGGAACCAAAATCTTTGAGTTAGGGTTCACTAAAGCTAGTCAGTTGTTTCTGAACTGCAATAATCAAAGTTTATTTTTTAAAAGGCTATTTACACTACAGTCTCAAGCTCAGGAAGGCAATAATTTCTCACATATTGCAGCCTCTGTAGATCAAGTAGAAGATTAATTGTAATTACTTTATTCTAGCATCAGATTATCTGCTAATACTTAGAAGTCTTTGGAATTACAGTTCATGCTGTGTCACAGTGACAGGCTTTATTCCTGCTCTGGATAAGGATCATCCTCTGCACAGATTTCAGCATGGCAGATTGAAGACATTAGGTGATTCCTATACTTTATCTGGTCTGGTATGATTTTGGATGTGTATCAAGAAACTGACTATAGACACTCCTTTCCTTTTGAAGTGATTATTAAGTAACAGATTGTTAGGGTTTTGTTGTTTTGGGCCAGGTTTTTTTTAATCTTCTGAGAAGCCCACCTTGCTTTGGCATCAAAATTGTGACCAAGTAATCAGAAATTTTTTGGAAATATATGATAATGGTCACAGTTCTGCTTGTGCCAGTTGAAACTATGTGAATGAAACTTAGCTCTAAACCAAGGCATATAATCTAAACATATATACGTAGGTGTTCATATGACATCTATGGCATCTAAGCTCCCTTATAAAATGGTTATAGCCATCAAAGACCCACTTAATTCTGGGAACAGAGCTCCTTCAGAAATTCATCATCAAAGAAAAGTGTCTTGATTCAGTTGCCCAAATACAGGCAAGAAGTTGCAGGGTTCCTCTATTGTGTCTGCTACTGCTGTGGGGATGTCTCAGATGCCCCAGGGTGTCTCATCATTAGACACTTCTGCTTGGGCACTTGAACACCTCTGACAGTCACTGGGTTAGTTTTATAACCTTCCCCATCCCTTGTGCTATCATGAACATAAAAATTGTTCAGGTGAAGCTGTCCAGAGCTGGACTCTCTGAAGTCTGAGATGATATCCATGAAAAGCCATTCCTGAATTATATCAAAATATGACATTCTATTCAGCAGAAACGCGCTTGGAAACACAAAGATGTCCATGTATCTTAAGAGCAGGAGTATGTTTATATTCTTATGTAAGGATTAAGATGGAAGAAATGGGAGGAGGGAAGAGAGAGACTGGAGGATGCTGTGTGAGAAGGAAGGGAATAAAGGAATACGGAATGGAAACAAAAGTAACTGAAAATTACTCAGATGTCCCTACAAGAAAATGAAGCTGCTTTTCCTGTCATTTTGCTTTTTGGATACGTTGTGATTGTTCACTAAATATTTCAGGCAGATGGACTCTGCTACAGTTTGTTCCTGTTCTTCTAGCTCTAACTTGGAGTTACAAAAATAATACTGTGAACCATGAGAAAGTTTGCAAAATACAATGCCACACACATACCACTGACTTTGTTGCATATATGAAAGATAAGTTGTGAGGAGGGAACCCGGACTTTACTGCAGTATCCCAATGCCACTGCAATCAGTTGTGAGTCTCCTCTGGATTTCACAGGGAACAGATTTTGACCTTGAAAAAATATCTCTGTGTGAAAAAAAGTCTATCACTTAATACAGTTCTGAGTTATTTTATTTGAAAAATAAGTGCTGTATTCACACCCCGCAAAAGAAAAGCAAACATTTTTTGGTTTTCATACTGTTTCAAATGTATATCTACACATGAAAAAAACCTCATAGGAGCTGTGAATCACATTTTTAATCAAAGTCTTTTAAAGGTGGGGGAAGGCTGAGCCTTCCTGGACCTGCTGTTAGCAGTTCTCATTTTCTGTAAAGTGTAACCAGCAGCACGAGAGCTGGATGTCAGTGCTAGCAAAGGAGTTCCTGTTGTGCCTTACAACTGGCTAAGCATCTGAAGGGCAAAAGGAATCCTTTTGCTTCAAATATCTAACATTTATTTTAAAATTTAAACATGGAAGCTGTTCTTCTGAGAAAGGTACTAAAACTGGTAGGAGCATGGTTTATGGTCTGTCACTGGAGATCCATGCTACTTTCCTGTAGTATGGTACATTCAGGATTAATAAGAATGCTTGGCTATTTCAGTCTTGTGAAGCAATTTTTTAGGGCCGTAAATTTTCCTGGTGATATTTTGTTTGTGCTGTCTGTAGGAAAAAGGGTACCTTTGCAGAAAATACTGGATGGCCAAAGGCAAACCACAAAATGAAAACCAGGGGCTGAAGGGGACTTGAAGAAGGGTTAGAAAGGGAAATCTGTGTATTTAACTTAAGAGGTGATGAAACATTAATCTAATTTATAAATCTTTGATGAGTGGACTTTTGAGGTAGATAAGGAGTGTTCGGGACAGTACTGAGCAGAACAGCTGAGAGCAGATAAGAATATGCAAAGAAAGAAAAGGCTGTGATAATACATGAAAAAAGAAAACTTCCTTTGATTGAAGTCTACTTCCTTTGAGTATTGGTCTACAGAATAGTCTTCAAGGACAGCAACAGAAGTATTACTGTTTTGAACTCTTTATTAACACTATTTTATATTGCAGTAGTGAGCAGACTCTAAATGAGATCAAGGCCTTTTTTACTGAGCCATAGATGAGAGCAAAATATGTCATGAGATAATCCCTGGCTTGGAAATCTAATGAGATTGATAAGGCATATAAAAAAGAGAAGAAAAGTAAAGGCAGAAGAGATTTCCTAAGGTTACAACTCAAGCAAGTGATGGATTTACATATGTATTACTAATTTATCTAATGAAATAAAGCCATGATACATAGACTTTAAAATTGCAGCTGTGTACTGAGAGGAGATGAGCCAAACAACCTTTTCTTGTGGAACACTCTCCCATTTGCTATAATTATCTCACATAAGCAGAGTACACAGTGGCATTGTGAGTGCATTGTAGGTTATTAACATTTACCTCATAATAAGAACTGTGTTAGACATTAACACTGAATATTGTAAGCTCCTCTTAACAACTTACAACGAGTAAATACATTCCCTCATTGTTTTCCATTGCTGAAAAATGCATGAAACTGGAGTTAAGAGAAAAGTCTCTCTAGTGAGGATTGCATAACTCTAGTCAAGGCACTGCAATCACCTCTGGTTTTATGTAGATTATCTTTTCTTTAGTAAGCCTACACTTATTTGGGAAGATCTTATGATGCTTAAAATTTTTTAGGAAGCCTGGGAAGGCTTGGTAGTACTGCAGTTCTCTGTGATTGCTGAGACAAAAGCTCTGTCTGGCAGCGGGGACATGTTTGACAATCAGAATTACCAAAAACCAGCACATTTATGTGCTGACTCTCGGCTCTTAGGAACAATAGTCATGTCAAAAAATGTATTTTACCATGTCAGAAAATAGTACTGATGCCCCTAGTTTTCTTTTTTAATTATAAAATGCAGGATCAAGGTCCTAGCAGTACACATAAAATTGTACAAATACAGTTTTGAAAAACTGAAGGAAGATGCATTAATTAATACACCTCACAATTTGCTGATTTTTTGCACTCATTAGAGAGATGAGACAAAATAATATTTAAGAGAAGATTTGCTTAGAAAAGAATGACAATTTGCAGGGATATATAGCCTTCTGGCAGAGTTGTGCAACAGCAGGATATATTTTTATGTACAGAAATATTGTGCAACTTGTTTTAAAATATTACTCTTTCTTATGACATACTTAACTTTATGTAGATAAGTAGTTCTTCTGGTCATTGTCTTCCTTTCTATTTCTTTACATTTTACCCCATTTTTCTCTGTCTTCTAGTTTTCTGTTGTCTTTTCTGTCCTTTTAAAGAGTATTGTTCCCTGCACCGTGCCTCTGCCTTTCATGGCTTGTCTCTGGTTCTTCCCAGAAAACTGCAGAGGAAATCTGCGCAACAGAAAATCAGTGAGTTTTAAATGAAACAGGGTACTGGTGGGACATTCATCACATATTTATATCCCTCTATAATACATGTCTACAAAAAAAACCCCAAACCTAAAAATCTGTGTTCCGTAAAATTGTCTTCCAGGTTTTAAGACAGCTGAAGATACACAGAAACATATTGTGGGAATGAAACCCTTAAATATAGATAAATTATTATTCAGTAGGATTGTCTCAAGTTTCTTGGGTACACAAAACCCATGGTTCCTTTTCTCATTGTATTTCTCTTCCTTTTTGTTTTGACTGCAGCTTGAAATATGCTCGACATTGTGCAGATGCAGAGGCACAGATTTTGTTGCAATGTATGTGCAGTATAAATAGATGAGAGAAGCAATACTCCCTGTAAACCCTTGTCAGTGTTTCCTTCCTTCTCCCAAAGGATTTCTCCTGACTGTCCCTTCTCTCCAAGTGCAAAATGTCCCTGGACAGATGTTTAAGGGGATTCTGCTTTCCTTCACCTCAGATCACCATCTGGCAAATTCCTGATCAGCAAGACTCCACAGGAGAGGATGAACACTCAGATGGGAACTGGCACATGATGGTTCTGCCTAAAAGGTAGGGACTTATCCATGTTTCTCTTCTGTGCTCCACCCTCACGGTTTCCTCTCCTTGCAACCACCTTCATTCACCTCTTACATTCTTCCATTTCTCAGAACACCTGTAGATTTGTCATTTTTCCCTTTCCTCCTCTTTTGTACCTTACACACCTGACATGAAGTGGTTTTGTTTCTATTTCGATTACTTTTTGTTTCCTTCTTACTCTACCTTCAGTGTCCTGTAATGCTGGTGAGTCCTTCAGCTCCTTTCCTCAGAGGAGACCAGGATTTGTGATGAGAAGACATAGACATCCCTGCAGCTGGGCAGCTGACAGTAACCACATCATGTGCTGCTTTCCAAAGTTGTCTCCAGTTCTGATTGGGGGCTACATTTAGCAGTGATCAACTTTTGGTAATTGTAATTGAGACTTTTAAAAACCATGTGGCATTAGTAATTATAGATGTTAGTCTTTTCTTTCCTTTCCAGTGCTTGTGGCTGTAGATGAAACATTTTCCACAACACATTATGGAAAATTTAAAGTCACAAGAGAACTAGAACTTTGAGAAAAATCCCCAGAGACTGCAAAGCTGTATGACAAAACCTGATGAGCTGGTGACACAGAGCAGGGTGCTGAAGAAATATCAGCCAGTACTTCAGCTCCAGCTGCACACACTTGAGAACTGGAGTTCAGGGAGATTAATCCCTTGTCAGAAACACAGACCCTTTATACGTCCTATAAGTGGTTGGACGTAATAAGAGATATCGACATTTCTGAATGTACTGAAAGCAAGTTAGAGAGCACTCACATGCCTGTGCATAAGGGTTGCAGCTGATCTGCCTGCAGTACCTTAAGTACATCTGGCTTAGACGTACAGAATACTCACAGCAACAGTCTTTGGCAAATGGTTATATAGCTGCAGTGAAGCCTCAGGCATCATTGCTCTTGGTACCTAAGACAGCTACCTTAGAGCTAATTATCTCTCTCTGTGCTATAGTCATGCTCTCTGAAAGAAGTCATCCATCAGGAGGTGCTTGGTGTGTCACATGAATCTTCAGTGGACTCTTCAAGGTGCCAGCCACGGTTCTATCAGACACCTGCTCCTCCTCGCTGATCTGAACAAGGATACACGGACATCAGGGAGGCTGAGGTGGGACAGCCGCCTCCCCTGCCCTGCCTGCATTTAGGGTGGCAATAACACTTTGCTGTTGGATGTTTCATGGGGCAGTGCTGTGCAAGTGAGAGAGAACACTGGGAGGATGGGCAGCAATTCCAGCACAGTGTCCTTTGCAGTTTAGCTGTGCAGAAACTGCCCTTTTTGCGTGGTTCACCAAAATGCGGAAAACTTGTAAAATATGGTGCTGTCTCAATGTTATTTATGTGCAAGCTCAGAAGTAATGTGATGAGCTCCACTGGGAAAAGGCAAAACTAGGTAAACAGGCAACACCACTGGGGATGAAGTTGAACCTTGACAAGCACAATATAAAGCACATTGAAAGGAGTGATTTAAGTTATAAGTACACACAGATGGTCCCTGAATTAGCCTCAGTCTCATGCAATAAAGAATTGAATTTTGCAGCAAACAGCTTCCAGTCTGCTCAGAGATTGGGAAAGCAAAAGCATTTAGCTACATTAAGGGTGAGAGAAAATTACATGTTCAAAGTCAGGGCTTGTACATACATGTTGACATATGGCAGTGATTTCCAAAGTGTTTAAATAAATGGGACTGGCAATCAGACTATTTTTTCACTTGATCTAAAGGGAGAATAGAAAGTCTGTAGGTAATTAATTTCATGAAAATAAGGGGGAACTTACTTGTCAACATCTATAGACACCAGCCTGCTTGCTCCCTGCCTTCATCAGTGGAAAATGCATTGAAAACCAGATTGCCTTTTACAGATAATCATTGTTACCTCTGTCTTCCATGACTGGAGAAAACCAATTTAAATTAACAGTCTGGTGTAGCAAGTCTGGATTTCAGGCTGCCCTATGCAGGGCAGTTGTTTGGGTTTAGTTCAGACCATCCCCTTCTTGAGCTCCCTATCCCATTGGTTCTAGACAGCCCCTCACTGGGTGTGGGAAGCTTAATAGCCCTTTTAGGAAATATTTGCTTGATAAAGGCTTTATAGGGTTTATACAGGTGTCATCTTAAAGATTCTGAGAATTTCATTCTGAGCAGCATCTCCCCGTGTTTAGATAGGAAACCTGAGTATTTAAGGCAGAAGCAATGAATCAGTCTTTTGGACCAGATACTTGTTTGTACATCTGTAGACAGTAATTTGAACACTACAGAATTCATGTGCTACTGAATCAGCAATATGTGGCTCAGTATCCCTAAAGATCTGAACACCATAAAAACCCTGAGTCATGAGTTTTAACTAGGGATTTTTTAAGACTGGAATTCTCCTCAAGGAAACATTTCAAATGATCAGAGCTACTGTGAAAGCAGAAAAGTTGTGGCCAGTGGATGGCTGCAGACACTGATGACCTAGATACAGCTGAAATATTAATAGGAGACCATCATGGCTCAAGACCAAATGACAAATATGACTCATTATGACCTAGAGATCAACTTTAAGCAAAAATCCATTCAAATCAATAAGCAGAACTAAAACTACACAGGGAATGTATGAAAATAATTTCTGCTCTGCAATACAGGCATAAAAAAAGTTGTGTGCTACCCTTCTGAAATCACAGGTTTATTTTCATAAGTGCTTCAAACCTGCAAGGTTAATCTGTAACAAAGGATAACTAACAGCTTTCAAAAAGGAAAAGTTAGACAAAATAATAGTTGCATCATGGGCCATTATTTGAAAAATAATATAAAACCCCACATCTAAATTTCCTCACTAGTGCATTTACTACCCAGTAATTCTCAAGTTACCTGGGTTAATGTTCCAATAAAACATTCAGGTACAGTGAAGCTAAAAAGCATACACAGCACAAAGCATTTTTTAGATAGTCAAAAATGGTACTGCATACAATTAAAAATGGGAGATGTAATTTAACTCTATGTATAGATTTAGTATCTGATAGCAGACACCTGTATTTGTACAGATAAAGTCCAGGAGGGCCAACAAACCACAAGGAACAGCATTTGGCATGGCAGCTCGCCACTATCATATGTGGAAATAACCATCATTGTCAAAGTCATGTCCTGCTTTTCAGTAACCTCACATTTTGATGGCATTATGATGTTACTTCTCAGGACCCACAATGAATTTACTTTGATTTTTTAATGAGATTATACATTAGGATTGCTGTTTGCTTTCCCAGAAATAACTAATATACTGCTTTGTTTACACAATAATGCCTTCATACCTCCACATTTGCAGTAAAACTTCTTTCCGATGTAATCTCAAGGAACAGTGATTTTATATTAACTTAAATGGGCCCTGCTAAATATATATGAATACAGTTTTGCCTCCCCAGGACTGTGTGTTATTTGCAGCATGACTGCAAATATATCTCAAGAAATAAAAACATAAAGTTGTATGTTATAAAATGAATGGGGAGAACTATGTTCCTATCCATTACGCAGGTACTTCATGCTGGCAAACCTTGCATAAATCAAATAGTTGAAAATGGTATGAACCTGAATTTTCTTTTGTTTATTAATGAGAACACTTGTGAGAAAAAGTTTAAAAAAACATATGTCCAAACCTAAGATATTGATAAAAATACCGAAAAATGAAGACCAAAACACAGCAAAACCTCAGCTCAATTTACTTTCTTGCTGGTGAGCTCAGCAATTCAGGTGCTCAAATACACTCCTGCTTCCAACAATTCCCACCCTTCTAATTTCCTACACTTCCGTCCCCTGTTTAAAAAAAAGTACTGGGACAGAAAATGAGGGCCTGAGCAGCCACTCACCCTTGCTGGGGAAATGCCAAACACAGAGTAGGCTTGTCTTACTCATGCAAAAAGGCACAGTCTTGGTTTTAGAAATAGTCTTTAACTTGAGCAGTTTCAACTCGACTTTGGAAATAGGATTTGTGAGTGATGGGCTTTGGAAGAAAGATAAGTGAGCAGAAATTTTTTTGTAATCCCCATTATTGGAAGGGTTTTGCCTCTATAGCAGTTCATCTCATAGTCACCATGCTGGGGGCTGATAGAGGGTGACCAGGTGCAATGCTGACAATATGTATCTATAACCAACAAAGCAGCAGAGAAACACAGCCCATGCATTTGGTTGTTCTCGTGTTCCTGGTGTCTCGTGGCTGAACATACAGCGCTCCCTGCGTGTTCCCTGTTTGTGTTCCCTGTGTTCGGAGCCAGCTGACCACAGCGCTCTGATCTGCTGGCCTTGGCCTCCAAGGGTGTCCAATTGTGTGTCTTAATCACTTCTGGACCAGAGCTGGATGGTGCAGCTCGTGGTGGCACCATCAGATCCTGACTCAGTCTGTTCCTTTTCCCTCCTCAGTGCACATGTGGAAAGGCCGCTTCCTTCCGAACCCTGGTTCAAAACACTCTGACATCTGAACTAAATCTATCCCGGTTCACAGCCTTGCCTGCTTTTTGGTTACCATCGTACCTCCCAGAGAGAAAAGGTACTCAGCAATGATCCCGCTTGCTGCCTTTGAAACCACAGTGCTACAGCAAAGAGACATTCCCTAATTGCTCCAGTATTCCCAGGTTTGGGCCACACACAGACCAGTTCCAGAGATTAATCCTGTCTGTTAAGTGAGGTGTTACAAATAAGCAAAATATATTATCTGACATGCTAAAAAAATAAAGTGGGACTTTCCAAAGTTAAATAATGTAAACTGGGGGACTATCTTCATTAAATACACAGATGGGTCAGTGAGGAACTACAGGACAGAGAGTTTTGACAATCTGTATAAATGCTTTCGTCTAGAAATGAGAATCTGTGACTGCATATTATTGGCTGAGCATAAAACCTCAGGAGCCATGGTATTTGTAGTGGCACTCAAAGACAAAACACCATATCTGAAAGAGAAAACTGCCTAAAATAGACTTACCTAGATAAGCTAGAACATGTGACTCTGGGGACAAAAATGAAAACGCAAACCAACTCAACACAATGTCTACATAAATACAATTTAGATCATTTTTTAGATTAATAAATACAACAATTTATAAATTAGTCCTTTGATCTAAAGCAGCATGTAGAAAAAAAAATGGATAATAATGCTAGCTTAAATAGGTCTCTCTCTTTAAAATGCCAAAAATGAACAAAAACACCTGGTAACATGGAATGCACCAAAGTTATCCTTTAGCAAGTTTAATTAATCTACATCAAGGT
Source organism: Gymnorhina tibicen (assembly GCA_013399875.1). Classification (NCBI taxonomy): domain Eukaryota; kingdom Metazoa; phylum Chordata; class Aves; order Passeriformes; family Artamidae; genus Gymnorhina; species Gymnorhina tibicen. The sequence goes on along the minus strand of VXAZ01005290.1, from coordinate 379,617 downwards.
TTATGTGAGAAAAGGAGGTTGGGGATCCTTTTCGGTGTCATTGGTTTGCCCAGTCACAGGTTTTTTTCCTGTGTTATGCTTGCAGATGGAAAGGTTTGCCTGAAGCCCGTGGCAGGAAAGCTCTGTGTGCGCTTCAGAGCTGCCCAGTGGTGTGTGGCTGAGATACCTCTGCTTGTTTATTTAAATACACTCTTAGAAGTGTGCACTGCCCACAGTCTTCTGTTTACTGCCTTTCAATAGGGCTGTGTAAGTCCTCAAAAATGTTTATAAAAATAAGGAAGCCATGTCCAGCTGTAGGGTGTGGATATAAAAGTCTTATCCTCTTTTGCTTCTGTTGGCGACCCTGGATTTTGTTGTCTGAATGCTTCCAGATTACTGCCTTCAGTACTGATGTTATTTAATACATTCAGGCTACCAGCAGATCTTGGTGCTTTCCATGCTGAGTCGAATAAATTCAGCTACTATGCCCAAAAGATAAAACTACTTGTACATTTGTCATCAAATAGCACTTCTGGGATCCATGAATATGGAATATGAGTCTCTTCTCCATTAATACTGAAGGGCTTTTTAGAAATTGGACTCACACAGTAACAGACACCAAACTTTTCCTTTCAAAAAGAAAGTTTATTGTTAAGACCTTCACATTAGAAGCTAAAAGTATTTATAATATACTTTGGGCTCACTCTTTTATAATGTTTTCCTGAATGGCTGACACAGAACATCTCACCCATAAATGTAACTTAGCTAATCAATAAATAAAATAACATTCACTCTTTCTTTTATAAGATATGACCTTTAATTGCTGATCAATTTTGGATTTCCTTTTTCATCTGATATTATTTATGTTTTGAATTTGGTTACATTTTAACAAAACTTTGAGGTTTGGGGGGGTTTTTCCTGATTTATTTTTGAACAATGAAGGAGTTTCTGTACATAACACATTGGAAGGGAACCTCCGACTTTTACAGACAGTTCATCAAAATACTGAGACAAAAAGTCCCAACATTGTTTTCTGTGACTTGGTATAAAGACAATGAAGCAGAACAGTTGATATACACTTGTAAAAATGAGGGGACTTTTAATAAAGGTTGTAGAAATCTCACAAAGAATAGAGAGTAAATTTGAATAATGGCAAAGATGACAGATTCCCAACAAAGCCAGGACAATAATTGAATAGAGCAGTGGCTTTTAAATGTAATAACATTTATGAATTATGGCTAAATGGTCTGAAGTTAAATATATATGATATTGCTGATATTAGTTGAATTCAGCTCCTTGCAGGATTATCCTAGATATGACTGGCAGAGATAGGAAAAGTAATATTTCTCATGTAAAATAAAATTAATTGAAGAGCTGAGTTCTGCTGTAAGGTTCAAGAAAATGGTCCATGTAGAAATGTAGAGACCGTGGAACTCCACCTGACACTGAGATGCAGAAGTTCTTTCCAAGGTGCTGGTTTAGAAAAGGCCAATCAACTTTATATTCTGTAACATCTTTGAGCAGCCTTTTGGTAGCTCTGAGAAGTTTTGATACCTTAGTGAAACCAGTGAGAAACCGTTTTACAGTACCTTACACACACAGAAATATTATTTTTTTGCCAAAACTGGGAGTTGGAGTCCCTATGTGTTATCTGCAAAGTTTAATTTTCCTTGTTTTTTTATTGAATGCTTACTTTTATGATAAACTGTTTTAGGGAAGGCAGCTTCTGTTGCAAATATTCCATATATATGTCCATTCTTGGGGTTTTTTTTTAATGAAATCTTTACATTGATCACATTATTTACTTTCTTATATCTTGCAACAGATTATTACATGGTTAGAATATTAGCATCAAAACATGCACTTTTTGCAGAAAAAATTGCTATATAACTGAAAGACTTGTATTTAAGTGCTGAACACATAGATGTATTTATAGGAATTCTTTAAACAGTAATAAAGGCAATTACCATAGCAGGGATCCTCTACATACAAATTTTCTGTGAAAATGAGGTAGATGCAGTTTTCTGTGAGTAGGCAGCTAAATCACTCACAATACAAATTATAATGGTATTGGGGTTCTTGAAAAGATCTGAAGTCTGTTGAGGAAGGAGATCTCGAGACTGAGGCTGTCTGCTCTGTCCCCGCACTGTCGAGGCGTCACTAAACTCAAAGTGCTGCTATTCAAAGCAAATCTATATAAAGAGGAAAATGAGCTAATAGGGAACTCTCTTAAGAAAGTTACAGTAATGGCACAACTACAATCTACGCAAGTGCAGAGGATGAAATGAAGGAAGAGATTTCTGTGGCTGGGTCACGAGCTAGCAATAGCAGAAGGAAGTCTGGAGACGGGCAAATGAAGCCAGGGACAGATAAGTAGAGATAAGCATTCATGGACAATTGCAGAAAGCACAAAATAAGTATAAAATGAGATACAGCTTACAAGGGTCATTAAGATGACCAAGATGAACAAGAAAACATTCTGCAAGTACCTAAAGAAAGATAGGAACAACCCAGGTAAGAGCTGGTCAGCTACTGAGAGGAGAAGATAAACACATCAATAGATCTAGGTGTCACAAGTGGCGTTTTTAATAATGGTCTTCAGAAAACATAGTCAGCTGTGGTCAGACAGCTAATGCAATTAGGACAGAAAAAATGTAAACTCAAGGTATACCACAAAATATATATTAAAGAATACTTATATTTAGTAGACATTTGAAATTGTTTGAGCTGTGACATATGGAATGGGAAGCATAACAATCAGTAAAGTTTCACAATAATTCTTTGTTCTTCAAAGAATTATTATCTGTTCTTTCAAACAGAACAAAAGGAAAACCAAAGTAATGTCTAAAAATAACTTTTACTTCAGCATATGGAAAAATACAGGAGTACATAAAATACCTATGTATTTTCTGTAAAAATAGCAAGGCAAGTAGCACTCAATATGTCATGTCCAGCCGTGAATGCTGTGTGGACTCCTGGTCACTCCATCTCAGAGGGGATTTAATAGAACAAAGTTGATCAAAAGTCTGAACAACTTATATAAAATAAGACGATTAACAGAGCAAAACAAATAGATTGGAGAATAGATGATTTAGGCAGTTTGGATAAAAGCCTATAAATTCCTGAAGAAAGTGAACAGGCATTGATTACTCACTGTTTTTCACAACCCAACAACAGCAGGACAACCAAGAAAATAATATTTAATAGGTTTAAAACAATAAAAGGAAAGCCTTTTTCAGGGAGTACATCACTGAACTGTGGAACATATTGACATAATGCACTGTGCAGACCAAATGGGATCGGTTAAATTCATGGAGGGTTTACCTACCAGTGACTACTAAACATAATGAATAGTAAGGGAAGTCATAGAGAACCTAGAGAGGAAAAATAACCAGAGATCATAAAAAGCTGACATAAGAAGTATTGGAGAAATCACTGTTGTGCGTGCTGCTACTTTACTTGTTATGTAAGAAATGCCTGATAAGAGATGCAGCTATTTCAGAAAACCCTTTTTAACATGGTATTTTCCAAAGAGCTTTTGTGTTCTTCTAGTCCACTGATAAGTAAGATAGTGGACTCAATACACAGTCATGATCGACTTTGCTAATTTTTTTTAATTGTTTTTTGTTTCTTATCCAGTTCTTTATCTGTGAAAATTTTCTTGCTTTTTATTCTAAAATATTTTTTCTCATGATATTAAATATAAATATGGATTTAATAATTAATCACATTAATTTAACAATTTAATCACTTGTTATTAATTTGATACTGAATAAAAAAACAAAAAGCTTTTTCTAACCTTCCTATATCTTATCAGCATCTTTTTAATTGAATAAGAACTCCTAATGGTCTAGGATACACTGCACATAGCTCTTCACCTCTGCTACAGCGTGTAGCAAAAGTGTGAGAGAAATAGGTAGAAACATAAACAATCATAGATCCAGGACACAGAGCTTGCAAGAAGATGCTGAATAAAGTAGAACTGTTTAGCATGATGGAGAGATAATGGAAATGTAGTTAAAAAAATTGAGATTCTGGTAACAATCTTAAAATACATGAAAAGTCACTGCAAAGAGAAAAGCTGTCCTCCATGTCCCACATGAATAAGAATAACGTGTAAGGTGGGTGTTAGGGCAAGGCTTTTCATGGTAATATAGTAAAAATTGCAATACATCATTTTCAGAGGTTCAGACTTTTCTGCCACTGGAGATGTGGTTTTGGGAGCTGGTTGGAGTCACTGCTGCTGGAGAGGGCACAGATTCACTCCTGAGTATCTCTCTGGGATTCTATAGGCAAAAATCATTAAAGCTTCCCAGCAGCCTTGCTTCATTAAGCCCTGAGGGGAGCTCAGTGAGATCTTTTACCCTTCCTTTAGAGAAAAATACTTTTTTTTTTTCTTTTTAAGCCTTCTGTCTATTCTCTTTTTTAGAAGAAAGAGAAGACACTGCTAAGTGATCACCTGGGTCATGATCCTTTTTCTATAAAAGTTAATGGGATATATTTTTCTTCGGAGGAAGTTGAACCAGAAGCTGAGATAGCAAGTTTTGAACTTACAGCAACAATGAGCAGTGAACATTAACTAAAAGAAAACTGGAATGAATGTGAAGGTCAAGTGGACAGGTTAAAATCAAATTCATTCCACTTGCTCTTTTTGTTCCTGGTCCTGCAACATGTTCTGCTGTTTCTTTTGTTGCACTGCCTCAGCTTTCTTGAGAAATAGGGAAGATCAGAGTTCAGTGGCACATGTGGCTACAGGACAGGTACTTTCCAGGCAGACCAACCTGAGACCCTGGGTAGCAGCTCCCCAGTAAAAGAGCAGTAGATGCTGTTGGCCAGAGCACTGTGCTCTGCATTACACATAGAGAGTTTCAAGCTTTATCTGTTGATTTTGGAAATTGTTCAAAAGAACTCATTAATCATAAACAATCCCTATTTTTTCTGACTCTAATTTATAAAATGCTTTTAATATTATTTCATTAATTAATCAGTGTCCAACCTTATTTATTATTAATAAACAAGAGGATTATTTTTGTAACAGCAGGGTCATTATCATGTTACTTGATACGAATTTCCAGTGTAGCTTTGTCAGAAGCAGTAAACACTGATGAAGAACTTTTCCTAAATCATAGATCTGACGTCACATTTCAGCTAGAATTTCATTGTTTTAACAAGCACCATTCTTCTAATAAATAAAGTAGACAGAGGCTGCAGCTGGCGTTATGACAAGATTTTAAATTAGAATAACCAAGTCACCTGGAAAAATATAATTTCCAGCCTATTTTCCAGATTAAAATTCAAAATGCATAGCCTTGAAAGTCCTGAAAAGCTAGGATACTCTAACGAGTTCTTATATTTTGCTTTTGAACATGAGAAGTTAGAGGTCTGAAGCATCCCAGGATACTGCCAGGAAGACTGTTGCAAATTTTTCAGGTGTGACCTGACTCTATTGTTGCTACAACAAACATTTAGACAGTCCAGGATTGAGATTTGTGAAGTTGCCATTCTAAAAATGTAAGTCACACAGTATAGTATTTCACAGTGATGCAGAGCATTTGATGAAGAAGGAGCAGTTGAATTGCTTTGCTGCAGCAAACTGTTATGCAAACTACTACGTAAACTTCATGCAGATATATATTTTAAACTTCAGTCAGCATTTAATTTCAAACTTGACTTTTGTTTGAATTGGCAGCTAAGTGAATGCCTCCATTGTCTTGGAAATACACATTCTAATACAGAAGATACAAGCAAATGCATTTCTACTTAGACAAAAGCTATTACGTTATTGGTCACCCTCAAAGAGATACATCTCCTTCCCCACGTGCACCTGCAACATCAATGTTTGTGGACACTACTCACCTAGATTTCCTTACAAATGGTGGGGAGAAATGGGCAGCTTGTCTGTTGCATGTTTGGACTAATCAGGATCATCTATGTCTATTAACCTTCTCTGCCCTCAGAAACAGTCAGCAATGAAATTTCCACAAGCTCCACCAGTGCGTTTTACTTGTTTTAGCATTAAATGTTGTCATTATAAGTAGAATTTATGTCTTATATTTCAACTTAAACACATACTTTCTTGTCTGACACAGCTACTTTGAAGTCTAAAGACTAAGAGTCCAAAATACAAACCTGCAGGCATAAGTAGAAGTGGGAACTGCATCTAGGGGCAAGTCAGCGAGTGGTAGCTGTACCCAAAGTTCTGTGCTGCAAGGTACCCACTGCAGCCTGCCTCTAGGATGTGTGTGTAAATACATGTAAGTGCCATGGCCTTGATTCTGAAAGGCTTTCCATAGAATACCAAAAAGCCCCAAGGTTCTTCTGCAGAGGCAGATCAGGGGCAGATTGCACAGGTGATGATAAATGCTTGATACAAATCTCTGCCACAGGAGTCTGTGCTCTCTGCCTGCTGTGCAGCTCACCTTGAGGAACAGGACTGGGCAGAGATGACCAAAGAACTTTTTAGCTATGTTGACTTGTGCTTCACACCTCAGTGTGGTGATGAGGCACCAAGTGATGTGTAACTTTCCCCCTCGTGCTGCTTGGTTATTACTAACACAAGATCAGTAACTCGCTCTTTTATTTCTCTTGGGCTCCTCAACTTTTATCTTGTATTTGCATGTGGTGTTTTGATTTCTGCACTCTTCAGATAAAAACAAATGCTTTTATGCCTATAATGAATCACAGTCACATGAGCAACCTTATGGGAACAGATTATCAAAATAAAACAGCATTATGAAGAAAACATGGGCGTGTTAATAACAAGAAGTACTAATTATTTGTGGTACATTTATGGAGCATTCACCGGAAATTTTAACAATTAAATTTCTTTAGCCATAAGATGTGATGTTTTTCACCAGTTTTCATAGTTTCTATTGTATTTGTATCTCAAAGAATGGCATTTAGTTATAAACAGTCAAAATATTCTCCCTGAAAAGGCTGCAGGGTGACCTGTCAGGTAAGACATGCCTAATGGCTCTCTGGCTGGCTCAGCAAGCCCACACTCAAGGCCTTTCACAGTGCTCTAAGGCTTTCCCTTAACTTTGTTAGATACCAGAAGAGATGGACGCAAACAAATGTTTCTGCATAATTTGACTCAGTTTCAAAGTAGAGACACTGATGTTGGACAGCTGCCTACCAAAATAATGGTTGCAACAACAGCAAAGCATTTATTGAAATCCAGAAACTGAGGAAGAAGGTGATAATTCTCAGAAGCAGACAGAGCTCAGCAACTGATCCAAGACATTAATAAAGAAAAAACAAAGATGTGAAATAAAAAAATTGCCCTAAATTTCCAATCTATTAAATGAATGTGAGGCTGAGACAACCCACTGCTGCCAGGACCTCCGCTGTCTCTATATTTCCTGGGGATGAGGGAGAGCAAAGCCCTCCAAAATGATGGACAATGTCTGCAGTGTACCCAAGGCAAGGTAGCAATCATGCCCGTAGCCAGCTCAGGAGTGCTTGTTTGACAGTGCTTCCCCTTTCTTTGTCAAATAACCTGTTGAAGTGCTAAGAGGAGCTGAAGTGGATGTTTCAATTGCTGCACAATGTACCTGTTTTCATGCCTTCAGTCCTGGTAAATATGGGTTGCTGCTTCCCAGAAGTATGCCTATGTAAATTTACATCTGAATAGATGTATATAAACCACAATATTTTTCAGTTACTAAATGAGTAAGTATTGGATAGAAGCAGTGGAGCAAACTAGAATTATGTTTCATTCTTGCAGTAATGTCAGTTGGAGCCCAACGGCAAAGTGGAGCTGAGGCCACTTGTGCTTGTGTGAACCTAAAAACAGGCAGGATCTGAAGGTGAGGCCATCCCACGTGCAGGCTCAGCAAGCCTGTTCTGCAGCTCATATCCAGTGATGGGACATCAGCTGACTTCAGAGGAACTAGGCTGGTTTATATCAGCTGAGGATTTAGCTAAAAAGTGGTTTTCTGCATCACTCTCCTTTATAACAAGTGATGTCAACCATGCTCCTGCTCTTACCTCTGTCACTGCACACACAGCAGCAGCACCATCAGTTTGTTCTCACCTCCAGGAAGGGCTGAGCTGTGACTGAGAACTGGTGGCTCCTTTGTTGTTGCTCCAACTGCCTAAGCAGGGAGCGGTAGCTGACCATCACCCTCTGCAGAGCACTGTAACTCACCAGCTCTGGAGGAGAGTTTAGCGTGGCAAACAGCCGACTCCTAAGTTTGGGAACGTGGTCAAGACTCTGAATTAGGATTTTATGTTTTCTTTGGGGAAACAGTTTTTATTCTTCCTCTCTTCCAGCTACTTGGTGGGAATAAGAAAAGTTGTCAAGTCAGTAATAAAAGAAGAATAAAATACTGTCTAACACGCGTTTATTCCTGGCAATATTGTGCCATGTATTTGAAAAACAAGGGGACTCATTTATAGTTGGTTTAAATTAGTAGAATCACAGTACGAGATCAGCCCTCATTAAAATGAATAGGATTCTTTCTATGAAATTCATTGGAGGCTGGAGCAGGCTATTAAGTGGTATCTAAGGTCCTTCTGAAAGAATAAGAAAGAAAATGGTTCAAATTATTCTCACTTCATGTTCTTAAACAATTTGCTTATTACTTTAACGCAATGGGTCAATGCATCAAAGGAAAGTGTTTTGCAAAAGCATGAACAATTTGAATTTCAGGATTGCAGTGTATTAGATTAATTAACTGGAAAATTACTGTAGTAATCATAGTGGAACTGGAATCGAACCTGCTAAGAAGACTCCCATGCTATTTCTGATTTCTAATGTAGAGTCACTATTCAATGTTGGTAAAGCTGTTCCTCATTTCCATTGCATTAGCTGGGAAACACTGACAGTGGTAGCTAATAATTTACCTCAGAGATGTAAAGTTTAAAGTTTGCAGAAGGCTATGAAGATTTGTGGAGGAATATTTCATCCTGTGACAAAGACACTGTACTTAGCCACACTGATTTATGCCATCAGTTCTTAGTACATAGGTTTCTGGACCAAGGTCAGGAAAGTCAACGATCCACAAAGCTCTCTTTCTATCTTTGTGCCATTTGCATCGATCACCCATTTCCGGTCTCCTGGTGGTGCTCAGAATTACTCTAAATGATTGTCCTTTGCCTCTTCTTTATACTTGTTCATAGGGTATTCTTTCTTGGGACAGAAACCAGGCGTCATATGTCAATGTCTTATGTCATTTGGAGTCACAAACTCATATAAAAGACCCTTATCTCAAGAGATTTACAGTTTAGAGGGCTCAAATAAAAATGAATATTTCTAAGGCATGATTCATCCCATCCTAAGATAGTTGTCCAAAATAGACATTCAAAGTGCCTATTTCTCTCCATTGACTAGAGAGGTGGAGCTGACTTGCTCAGACTTAAATATTGCAGAGATCCCAACTTAACATGAATAGCTTTCTGCTCCTATATCTTTTCAAGATATCCTTGCTGGATGTATAATATTAAAAGGTAGTTCAATCAAATGGAAGCAGTCACTGTGTGAACTGCAAAAGACATTTGCCCTCAGAACAAAGTGTTTATGCCTCAAGAGTTTTTGCTTTTTCTTTGCACATAAAATCAAATAGCTCATCTTGAGTTATTTAGGAGTGCAGTGTGCTCGTGCACCCTTCCTGTGTGTTCTCAATAGGCGAGAACCTTCTGATCCTCATAGAATAGTGCAGCTGCTAACACCAGAAATACAGCAGTTTTCTTCTCCTTTCCTATTGTTATTGCTAAATTTTGATTGGTAAATCTGGCTTATTGTCCAAAGAATATAAAGAACCTCATCCTACGAGTTTAAAAAAAACAAAGGACTTCAAAGGTGTTTAAGAGCTAGCATGTGTTGTTGGAACTGTATCACACTACATCACAGTTCATTCAGAGGAATAATTTGCTCTTCTTTGCTTTTTGCACTGCTAATTGTAGAAAAAGACATTTTTGTGTCATTTAAATATGTCTTCCTACATTGAATTTTGGCAGTCTTTCTGACCTATTCTCGTACATGCGCACATATTTTGCTCCCACTCGTACTGTGTGTGTGAGAAACTGCTGGCACCAGCCTCAGCTGCCCCTTGTGCTGCACTTGCTGAGGCAGCACCTCAGAGATGAGGTTCTCTCTGCCTTATTGCTGTTCTCAATAACAGCACTTTGAAATAGCTCAGATCTTTTTGTCTCATAGCCTCCTGCTGCAGGAAGCTGTGATTTCTTCATGATCAGGGTGCTTATAATGTGTTATTGCTTTGTTTCCTGAGTTCTGTGTTGCATCTGCAAAAATAACTGACACTAAACCCCCCAAAAGTAATTTTTAAAGAAATAATCAATAAGAAATAATAAGGTTTGGAAAGTGTAATTCCAAAAATTGAATAGTTTGTTTTATGTATTGCAGATATGTGATATATTCTGATCTAATCTGGCCTTTGGGACAGTAAAGGTTAAGAAAAAATGAGCAGAGCTGTGTCAGAGAAAGCAAGTACATGTCCAGACACATCACTGAAAAAAAGTTGTATCAAAGTATTCTATTACTGTCTGTGAATCTCTGTCCTCACATTCTTCTCTATTAAACCAGTCTTTTTATGTTGCTATAAAGGAGTAAGGTTCAATAAATCCAAATTAGCAAATCTATATATATTTCATTTGCTACATTTTTTTTATTATTATTTTTCTTTGTTCTACACCAGCAAAATATGCTGGAACAGCAGACAAAAATTTCCAGTTGTTCATCAAAATTCAATTTGATTTTTGCCTCTTTCTTCATTTCTTTTTCAAGAGGCAGGAAAAAAAGTAGGCTTTCCATGAAAAAGCTGCATTTGATTGCAGCCTGGCTGCAACATGAAATATTTTTCATGAACAAGTATCTCCTTTGTGATAAATTTTAAAACTTCATTAAAGTCACATGCCACACACATCCTTTAGTAGATTTGAAATCCCTTGGTTGGGATTAAAGATACTTTGATTTCTAATTTCAGCTCTGTCACTAACCTTGACAAAGCCATTTGACTGCTTTGTACCTGCATTTATATACCCATTCAGAGTCTTTGCTGCTTAGATTGCAAACTCTTCAAGATAAATACAGTTTCTAACTGTCTGTTTTAATAAGTTGCCTTACAGAACTTGCATATATTCCTTTTGGAGAAGCCATATGCCTAATGTGATGACTGAACCCCTATTTCTTCTTGCCCTAGGTGGAAATAGGCTCCAGCTACAGAAATGAAAAAGATATTTCAGCAGTTTCTGTGGGTATTGCTCATGCTGCTGGGGGATTGCCACAGGTAGTCTTGCTCGGGGCCTATACCACACAGAGTCCTCATCAAAAATCATCATCTTTACAAGTGATTTCTTAGGAATTTTGGGAATTATAAATCTGAGTGAAGTGATCCTATAGAAAAATACTTGTATTATGATAAGAGTCCCAAAAATCTTTTTCTTGAGTTTAGTGGGGTTTAGGAAATGGGCATTGCATGAAAAATCAGAAATGTGGTAAGATGCTTATATAGGTTAATTATCTAAGTTCTGTGGAAATAGTGGGAGTGTGTCTAAAAATGAATCTTGATTTTACTTCTTTGCCATAGCTTTTCAATTCCAGTATTACTTTCAAGAAAATTGTTAGTTTCACATTGCAATCATCCACATTGATTCGAAACTTAATGGCCTATTTCTCCACAGTAAAAACTCCACGGTGATAATTTCAAGCATTCATTTACTGAACATGTCACAGAGCTGCAAAACAAGAAATGAAAATTCTCAGGAATAGACAGATGATCAATTCTTTTTGTTGATAGGGAGTGGGGAAGAATCAGAATCAGAATCAGAATCAGAATCAGAATCAGAATCAGAATCAGAATCAGAATCAGAACCAGAATCAGATTGACTTACTGAATTTTCCCCTTAATGGGATTTTGACCCCTAAACTAAATGTAGATTTTTAGAAATTCTCCTCTATATTATTCTCTATTATAATTAATAATTTTTTTTGTGAAAAAAAAGGAGATCAATCAACTTGCATGGTTTGTTCAGCTACATTACTACCATTGCTTTTCCATAGTTAACAAATTTACTACAGGAACACAGAAAAGAGAAAGGGAAAATTTCCATTCTCAGTTTGCTCTTCAGGGATAATAAGAAAAACTTGTATTGCATATTTCAGCTTTCTGTCCTCATGGCCTCAAACTCCTTTCACAGACCATGCAGACAGCTGGCTTGGTCTAACAGCTGTCCTTCCTGTTCCTAAGGCCCTGTTTCCAGGGATATAGTCTCCAAAATACTTATGGAGACTGTTGAATTTTAAGTGATTTCTATGTGCTTACAATTAATATCCATTTAAGAACTGTTAATAGGAAAACTAGGAAAGATGAAGCAGGATCAAATGGTAAGTCTGCAGGAGTATAAGAACTAGTACTGTCAAAAAAATCCAAAGAATCCAGAAACCACTGTACCTCAGCAGATTCCTAATATTATCTGCTTTGTCTGCTCTTTCTAACAGTCTGTGATACATTTATGGCCTGAAGTTTTAGAGAATACTGCTCAATTTGAAAGCAAAGTTATTGTAAATGAAATGACAAAATGGGCAATTCCTCCGGGAACTGACCTTTCCCATTCTAAAACAGGAGTCTAGTTGTCTTGCTAAAATGTTCAGTAACAATGTACCAAACTTAAACATTTCCTTCTAGATTAAGAAATTTCCTGGTCACTACTGAATAAATCTGAGACTGCAGAAATGTTTTCTGAATTTAACTTGCAAGGATATTTTGCTCCTATCATTTTATATGCATAAAACACAACAGTTTTTTTATAGAGGATGCATCTTTGAAGGTGTTTGTGTAGCCCGAAGAAATACTAATCTTGAGTGAAGCTTCCACCTAGTCAGTAGTGTTATAGCATTCTTCAGCCATAACTGCACAAGACATTTTGAGAACTATGTTTACAGGTTAAATTTCTTCTTAAAATATTTTACCCAGTATTACTTATGAGGTATTTAAGCTATAATTCTTCCCTCCAAAATTTTTAGGTTTTAGTAGAACAGAGGGCGAGGGAATGGGTTGAGAAACCATTCCTTTAATTTCCTCTGCCCTATGTGGATAAAACCAATGTCTTAGAAGATGTTTCACAGACAAAACACAACCAAACATCCTAAAAGCCCAAAAAGAGTGTCTGGCACCCATCCACTTCGGCACAGCAGGGTGGAGAGCTTCTGCTCAGAGCTTGTTGTAGCTGCCTTGGATATCTCAAGTTTCAGGTTCCTGCTTTCCCCTTTCCTGCTGCAGAGGTGAAGGTTTGAACCACAAAATACTGTAGGTTAAGGCTCTTTATTATCCTGTGCCTGATAAAGAGTTCCAGGGTTAAATCCAGTAACTCTTCCCTGTGAAAGCTGTATAGAAATTATAATGTTGCTTTGCAAAGCTTTTTGGAAAATCAGGACTGTCTCAGTGCTACAGGCATATTCTACAGTCGATGTTCATGGACTGGTGAGTCTCTTACAAGTTGTATTGAATCCAAAAAAAGAGTTTTTCCTATTCCACCACACTTTGCTCATGCGATAGAGAGAACAATGAAGTTCAATTCTAATCAATTTTCATAATAATAGATTACTTCACAATAGGTTAGGTAGGTGAAGGACCTACCTAAGAATCATAATAAAGCTATAGCAACCTCAAATAATAGATGGAACGTCTAATCACTCACACAGTGCATAGGAAACCTGTTTAAATTAGAAACTAAACTGGAAAAGTGATACAATCTTATATTAAAAACTGCAGCAGAGCATAGATACTCATCCAGATGAAAGAGAAAAATTAACACATTTTAAATAATTAATATCTTAATAATCTTCAGAGAGCAACAAATTGTTCTTTGCCATGTACATATATTACACATCACTCTCTAATAAATATAGAATTCTCTTTAGGCCTGACCTCTGAACTAAGAGACTTGATGCTGATTGTTTTGACTGGTCTTAATATGTCCAGTTTCTGGAAATAATTGCAGTTTTGGAGACTTTAGGGGAGTTGATCAGTTTTTAAATGCTTTATAGGCATAATGAGGCACTTTTTTTTCTGTAACTTTAGTCAATTTGCACTACTCGGATATATGATTCTTATTGTTGATAAAATGCAGTATTACCAATGCTCAATATGAAGTGGAATCCATGATTCCATTGCCTTAATAGCCATGGAGATTAATTTATAAACATGGTGGGTTGTGGGTGGTTTTCCCCTTGAATGCTTAGATGAAAGATAGAACTGTTATGTCGAAAACTTACAGACAAACAGCAAATATTTTCCGTAAGTTAAGCTTAGGATGTGCTTTCAGTTGAGTTATTTTGAAATCACACTTATGTCACATGATACAGAAATGCAAAATATTAATTTCATAAATAAGTTTCTTTCTCTTTGGTTGTATAAAGAGCTCATTATTATTTCCATCAATCTTATACATTAAGATACATTATGGTTCAAAGGAGATAGAAATCTTTACTGATTTTTTAAATAAAAGATTTCAGACACATCATTCTTCTAGCTCTTATAATTTTAGCTTGCTCCAATTAAGCAAAAAACCCCACAAATATTGAAATATTTGACATGGTCCAGAGATCAGAAAACAACATCATATTCAGAACATTGTAGCTTTGTTCTGTAGGAAACCAGCATAAAACCCAATCAAATTAACCTTTCTCTAAATAATGATGATTCTGTATTCCTTTCCTCCTCTTCTTCAGGACCTTTTACATCTAAATTAATCCATAAACCTCTAAGATATCCTGACACTTGCCCATCAGAACCAAAATTATCAATTATTTCTTTTGAATCTAGAGTGAATGCATTTCTTTCATCCCCAATACTGTGAAAGTGAAAAGGCAGTAATCATCTGGATGTCCCTATAACTGTATATCTCAGTGGAAAACACTTTATGGCAACCCGTGATGGATAATGTAACAACAAACTTTTCAGTCTGAAACGAGGAGGGAGTTGCAAATGTTAACATTTTTTCCCTTCTTTTATATTTGACAGCTCTATTTCATACATTTTCTTACTAGGAAGTACATCAGTGCTGCACATAAATAATTAATGTGTCATTTTAATAATTCAATATAGAAAATTCAATATAAACATTTAGAATTAATGCAGCTATTTTTCAATGCAGCACACTTGTGTATTGCAGAATATTAGAGAAACTTAATATTCTGCTGTTTACTTGAGGAAGGACTTTTGGTATTTTATTATATGTGAAAGGTAAAGAAAATAAGATAGAAAAATTGAAGATGGTGCAATTGCTGTAGCAAACTAATCCTAATATGTTCATGTTCCATCACAGTAGTTTCAGAAGCACCTCATTAATTATAATTAGCAAATGGAAGACTACTTAAATCAGAAGAGTGTAAAAAAAAGGTGTTTGTTGAATGTCATTATAGGGAGAATGCAGACATTTGGTTTACAGGTGGAAGTTTGGTTAGACTCAGCCTAAGGAATGAGAACGAAAACAATCCCCAGGTATCCCCATCCAGATATTTTGCACCTTTGGGGTAGGTTTTTGTATTACAGCTCCTGTGATGCAGATACTAGGAAGGGTCTATGTTTAGTTTCTATTATCCTGGGAGCTTGGCCATTGGCAAGCAGCCAGGAAAGCTGATGTGCTCCCCTTTGACTTATTCCACCACAATTAACCGAATACAGGAGCCCAGAAGGTGCTCATCAATAGCCACAGGGACAGGAAGAAATTCTGACTGGGCCAGGCTGATGGTGGCTGGAAAAGTTTTCTGCCTTTGCCCTAAAAAGTGAGCCTTAAGGACTTTGTCACTCGACTGGGGATGCCAGGAGGTGACAGCAGGTCACTGTGATCGTGTACAGGGAGTACTCAGGAAGGCAACACAGAGGGGCAGCCTGCTGGGTGAGGGCCAGGCTTTCAACAGTACCTCTGGGACATGGGCTGCTAAACAACCTCTTAGGAAGGTCATCAGGGGACTCTGACTCTACCTGGACCGGATTTTCCCTGCTTTTTGCCCCCAGGAGTCCAATGAAAATTTATATTACCTGAATATGATACGTGATGATTCTCACCAACCCCTGGGCTGGACATGGGACTGGACCTCAGGGTAAGTATGTGATTAGGAGTGGTGTGGGTGCTTGTGAGTAGAACAGCCTGAAGATCATTTGAACTGCAGTGTTGATGTCTGTCTTTGCCGGTGCGCACAAAGTAAAAACTTTCCATCTGCCTATAATACTTCATATGCAGTTGGAAAACATAAGGAATAAGGTCATTTGCAATAATAATACCAACACCTCACTTCACCCATTACAAAAATTTGGATTAATGAAACCTGAATGTTAATAGGTGGAGTGATACTCCAAATCTGTAATGACTACAGAAATTCAGTGAGACTTAATTGTCCACTTTAATTGCATTGCCTCTCAGGCAGCAAGTCTCCAGATACTAGGAATAAAAAATGGAACTATGAAAATCATAAAGGTATTACTATGAATTTATTTCACTTCTAGCTTGCTTCAACATTTAGGTTCTAACACTTCATATATCTATATAAAATACAGCTTTATTTGTAACTTTTTAGGACTGCAGCACAATTTATTTAGCTCTACTTCTTCAGCACTTCCCAGATATTGTGTGTTCGTGATGTCCCCAGACAGGACATGATGCTGCAATATACCATTTTGGTGATTATGAGAGCAACATTTTTGCCTTTCCCTTGGCACTGATAATAAACCCTTACATGGTAGTTGTCACTTTTTAGATTTGTCACAAACTGTGGACATTGGCTTTATGATTACTAAAGAGACAAACCTATTTTGTGGGTTGTAAAACTGTTAAAGCTCAACTTCTGGGTTTGTATTTCAGCCTAGATCCATCTACTAGGCTTCTCTCTTTCTGTCTCCAC
This sequence comes from Gymnorhina tibicen, assembly GCA_013399875.1. Lineage (NCBI taxonomy): Eukaryota > Metazoa > Chordata > Aves > Passeriformes > Artamidae > Gymnorhina > Gymnorhina tibicen. The sequence continues at coordinate 362,774 of VXAZ01005290.1, read as the reverse complement.
TTATTTCAACAAGTAATATGGGGTGTTTTTCTGCTTCTTGGATCTTTTCTTCTTTCTCAATAAATTTTCAGTTGTCTTCACCTGAGTTATTTCCTAGCTATTGTCTGAATCCAACTTGTTTTTCTGTATGGACAGTGATCAGATCTTTTAATTTTAACAAATAGATAAGCAAAATCCTGGGAGACTTTTGCTGTGCCTTAAGCTAGGAAGCAAGTTCTTCAGAAGTCTGAGGATTACAGAATATATGATTTTGTATATTTTATCACCTGAGGAATATGGTTGAAAGGCTATGTATAAGTAAAAAAAATAAGATACATCAAAGGGAGAGCTAACGTTAGTATTTCTCAGATAAGAACAGCAACCAAAAGAGATGGCAGAAAACACTGATGATTCTGGAGTAATAGGAGGAGTCTGAATATGAGACAAAATAGTATGTTACATGTAAGATGAGACTTAATGATTTATGTTATTTCATATAAGCAGATTGTTTGAAGAACATCAGACACAATGTATGTTCCAAATGGATCTGGAAAAGTAGAAAAGTCAGCTCATAATCAGAATTCTGAGGGAAATTGTGTAGACACCAACTTTATTTTGCTGCGCGTGCCCGTATGGAATCAATCAAGTGATGGAAGTCAGCATGCCTGGTACATGTAGTCAGTTCTGAAGGACTCTGAAGGAGTCAGTAATAGAAGCATATTTGAGAAAAAAAAGGGGACCCTTAGTAGAACATGCAAAAAGCTCAGAAGACTCAATGGAATTTGAGATTTAGGATTAAGCTGTTAACAAGCAGCTGTGGAGATGAATCTACTCTTCAGTCAAGAGTGTAAAATATGCTTATTAATTGATAAGTATGAGTTTATAAGTTTTGGAATTTGCTATCATTCCTTATTTAACTTGTAGTTTTTTCCTACCTGTTAAAAAAATGCAAGAAAATAAATAAAAAATAGATAAAAATCAAACACCGTAATATACACCCTTGTTTTATCTCTTTTGTAATGACAAAGAACTCCAATATTCTGCCTTCAGCTTTGGCAAATATTTTTATTGCAATAAAGCTTACATGAAAATTCAGCTGGATGTTATGGGAAATTCATCTTCAGTTTCATCCCACCATATCAAATATCTTTGTGAAGTCAATGAAGGAGAAAATGATTTCTCTATAGAAAGATTTTGAAAATCCTTGTGGATGGAAGTTTTTATGCACTTCTGTGAAACATTAAAACACTTCTTTAAATGACCATTTTTTAATCTTTTTTGTCCTTCAGTTTTCTCTTCAGGCACAAAGACATGTGAATCTGCACTAGACTTATTTAATAGTCATGACCTCACCATGTGTTCAGAGTAAATCATGGGAATGCTGCTTGGAATGTAAATGTTGTCCAGCTGGCCAGGCATCTCACCCAGCCTGCCTTTATGGTTTATTTCTTTGCTGAGCTTTGATTTCATGTTCACTTTTATCACTACATTTAGTGCAAAGACATCCTCCTGAAGCTGTTTCTTTCCTGGACAGGAAACCAAGAATCTCACTTTTAAATATTGTTACTGCTGGCATTATTAAAAATACTGTAATTTTTATTTAATGATACCAGTAATTAATTCACACATCATCAAGGCATGCACAACACTGTGCAAATATTTGTGCACAATAACTATTTATATGTCAGAAGAGCTTGTAAAATTCCCAGCTGCCTGGAACCTCAGAGATTTGGAGGCATTTTTCAGACAAAAGAACCTCCAAACTCTTGCCATAACAATGCTTTTCCCTCCTTCTATACCTGCAAAGAATGATTACCTGGCTGCCTGCACCATATAGAAGGGTTAGGTAAAAGCTCATTGTTTCCTCATACAGGGCATGTGGAGGTTATTTTATCCTTTCCATAAGCTATATATAATTACAGTGGGATTGTGAGCTCCATCCCTCTCCCATGTCACTGTTATGATGACAATTGCCATTACCTACTAGAAAAGAGAAGAACTGTTTTCCCTGTACTGTCAGACCTGGGCATGAGGTGTGCCCTTCTGTTTCATCTCAGGGATCTCACTGAGCAGCTGGGTATATATAAAATATTGGTACTGTTGGACTTTCATGATACAGATTTTCAGTCAGAAAGAGATTTCTTCAGCTCACAATAAACCCGAACTGATATCAGGACTAGTAGAAGGTATTATTTGAAGGAAGCAGAGAATAAAGTTTATGCACCTGCACTGCTAATGCAGCTGCTGTGTAGATTTTTCCTCATGTACTCAGTGTCATGTGGAACATAGAAGAGGTTTAAATAGGGACAATAGGAGGAGATGAAAAAAATCTAGATGGGTGAAACTTTTTCTTTTGAGTACATTCCTGCTTATAAACAAAAAAAACCATAGAGAGTGAACTCAAGAATTCACTTTGAGCCCTCATCTTTGAGCTTGTTTTGTAACATTTAACCCCCTGACATCATCGTTATATAAAATCTGAGTATTTTGACTATTTCCTGCTAAGTCTGGATGACAATTATGTTCTCCGTTTCCAGTGTCTCTCATGAAAAGCATGCAGGGCAGCTGATGCATTGCATGGAAGTTTTAGTAATGTCCTCCTGTGTGGCTGCATTGTTATGTCACAAACAAAATTGTGAATGCTCTTTCCTTGCTGTAAAGGCAGCTCTATTACCCAAGCTAAAACAGATGTAGACCTTTGCATTGCTGATCTCCTTTTCTTTAGATTGAGAAAATGTTAAGGCATAAGGGAATATGGGTTCTTTTTTGATTCAAATAAAACAAGCACTTTTTATGAACTAATACAAACGACACTGGCATATTCAGAAAAGAATGCTTTACAGCATTTTTTGAGAAGATTCAAGCAAAGAAGACCACACGTAATCAGCATGAAGAAACCCTAGCAGCTATTTGGACACAGAATTTTTGGAATTGACATTTAAGATAAATTTTTTGCCCCTCACATGCTAGACTGGACAGTATAAAATTTAAAACAATATTGTCCCCCTCAAAAATTTCTGACATTATTAAAGTTTTCAAAGAACAAGGTAATTGTTTAAGTAACTTTTGAAAGCAGTGCAAATACTAGCAGCCATTCACTGAGCAAATAGCATGTCCTACCAGGAAGCAGAAATGGCAGACTGGCACTACAACATGATGCTGACAAGTACAAAGAGGTAGGAATTTCTGAAGAATCCAAATCAAGGATTGATAACAGTCCTAATTCCTTTTTGTTCAGCTTACGGGTCATATACTGTTGGTAATTAACTTTTGCTTTTCTTGCTACCTTTCTTTAACCAGCCCCACTCACCACATAGTTGAGGTTCTGTGGAAGAGAGCAGTGAGTGGCCCTATATCTCTGCCATTGTATTGAGAGGGCATGGCCAGAAAGCTCTCCCCAGTGGTTCTGCCAACCTTTTGCGCTGTGTCACATTTCCTTCCCCGAACTGGTTTATGATCTGTATTGTACATCTAGATAAACTCTATTCATTTCAGCTCAGCTCCACTAATTTACATCGTCTACAGAGGTGTACCCAGGCCAGCACGTACTGACCTGGTGCAAAACCTCTGCCTTTGTTCTGAGACTGTTGTCTTGTTTTTCATTGCTTCTGCAGTTCTCTTGTTCATTACTGAATGTTCCTGATCCATTACAGTTTATTCTTTTCTAAGCATGGCATAGAATCATAGAAGAGTTTGACTAGAAGGGGTCTTTAAAGGTCATCCAGTCCAATACCCCTGCAATGAGCAGGGATGCCTTCTACTAGATCAGCTTGCTCAGAACCCCATTTAACCTGACCTTGCATATTTCCAGGGATGCAGCATGAATCGCCCCTGTGGGAAACCTGTTCCAATGCATCACCACACTCATCATAAAAAATTTCTTCCTTGTATCTAGTCTAACTCAACCCTCTTTAGGTTTACAGCCATTATGCCTCATCCTATAGCAATAGGCTCTGTTAAAAATTCTGTCCTCATCTTTCTTATAGGCACCTTCAAGCGCTAGAAGGCTGCAACAAGGTCTCCCCTTATATAACATGTCAGTTATGGTAAATATGATGCATGATTACTCTGCTTTGTTTTTTCCAGGCACTGATCTCATTATGAAGACAACAAGCTACTGCTTCATGATGACATTAGTAAATGAGAACATAATGACAAGAGTAGTTAGTCATGTCACACTGTAAAGAAAGAGCTAGAGGAAAAGCTGTGCTTAGCAGTGACAATGAATGATTAAATATTTACTATATTGTGAGCAAGAAAAAATATTTCTGGTGCTGAGACTTACTGCTTGAAATAAAAAAAAATAGTTTTCATACAATAAAAATATTGTCCTGCCAAAACATCTGTATTGCTTTACTCATTAAATAAATGGAACATTTTAAATTATCTTGTAATGGAGCATAAAAATAAAATAATCTTGCTTCAGTCACAAGACTAATTACTATACAAGGAAAAAATTCTCTTTTAAGGGACGATATTTATTCTATGATACATTAAAGTGTCATTGGAGCCAGCACTTCCTTTGTTCTAATCTGGTCAGAAATGTGTTGATTTGAAAAGGAACATCCTTATCATGAAGAAAAAAAATGCCAAGAATTCAAATAATAGTGAGTTGATGTTACTTGAGTCAAAAAGTCAGAGCAATGTTGGTTTCAAAGTGCATTAAAAATAATGAAGGTAGGTTTTATTTTGAATGGAAAAATAAGACAAATCTGAAGTGCCCAATCCATGAAAAATGGAATATGCATGTGCAATTTCTTTTAAAATATTTTTTATAAACTTTCTAGAGAAAACAAGGTAGATTGTTAGAGGATCATAGTGTATTTAAACTGGTCACCCACCAAAGCAAACCATATCCTTTGAGCCCACTTACATCTATACTGAGAACAAAGACACTGCACTACTACAGAGAACTTTGAAAACATAAAACATGAACTGTTCTTGTTGAACAGCCTTTAGCACTTCCTAATAGAGACTATGCCTCTTGATATATGTGTGTATGCTGGCATGTAGTGATAGGACAAGCAGCAATGAGTTTAAACTGACAGAAAGTAGGTTATATCAGATATCAGGAAGAAATTTTTTACTGTGAGGGTGATGAGACATTGGAACAGGTTGCCCAGAGAAGCTGTGGATGTCCCATTCCCTGGAAGTGTTCAAGGCCAGGTTAGATGGGGCTTGGAGCAGCCTGGGATAGTGGAAGGTGTTCCTGTCTATAGCAGGGGGTTGGAACTAGATGATCTGAAAGGTTTCTTCCAACACAAACCATTATATGATTCAAGGATATCTCTAATCCAAATGACCTTTCCACCTACCAGGTTCCTAGTTTTGAACCAGGACCTGCAGCATAGAAAGAAAATGTGCAAGTCAGAGTGACTGTACTGTGCCTCAGGGAGGGTCAACACATGCTGCAGGCATGCATAATCTGTGTTCATGAATATTCAGAGAGTTTCAGCACCTACAACATCCTTCTATTTGGATGGTATGTTCATGGCCTCCCTCATAAGACTGAATGTGTTTCTCAACAGGAACTTGAGAAAAAAAATCAAGCGTGGCTGGTTCAGCCACTATTTATGATGAGTCTTATGAGGAGCAGCTGAGGGAAGTGGGAGTGTTCAGCCTGGAGTAAAGGCAGCTCAGGAGAGACCTTATTGCTGTCTACAACTACCTGAAAGGAGGGTGTAAACAGGTGGGGGATGGTCTTCTCTCACAAGGAAAAAGTAATAGAACAAGAGGAAACAGTCTCAAGTTGCAGCAGGGGAGGTTTAAATTGGATATTATAAAAAATGTCTTCTTTGAAAGCACTGTTAAGCATTGGAATAAACTGTCCAGGGAAGTGGTTGAGTCACTGTCCCTGGCAGAATTTAAAAAGATGTGTAGATGTGGCACTTAGGGACATGGTTTAGTGGCAGGCTTGGCAGTGCTTTGTTGTATTCCATCATTTTAGAGGTGTTTTCCAGCCCAAATATTTCTGTGATTCTGTCGCTTACCGGTGAGTTATATATCCAAGGGCTATAAATAATCACCCTGTTCTCCTCCAGCCTTCATCCAAGCAGGCTATGCTTGAACTGTATGCCCAAAATGAAATTCAGGACTCCAGATAACCAAAGAACGAAAATCACTTTGTGTGACAGTGCTGTTCTGGCTTCAAGTACAGTGTTGGACTTCTTTTGCAGCCTCAAAGCTATTAGATTTCTCTCCAGTTTGAGAGTCACTACTATATCTCAACCTGGTACTGAAGTACTTGATTAATAATTTCACATCCTGTGTTCCTGCTGTAGCTTATTCTTCTCAAAGTATAAAACTTGGTTATTGAATTGCATCTTTGTTTTCCAAAATATTTCTTCCATTATTCGAAGTCATTTGGACTGTCTCAAAACATACTTTCAGTCCCTCTAAACTGGATAATTAAAAATCTAATAAACTCACTCTTTGTTCCATCATCCAAGTAATTAATTAAAATATGGAACAGTATTCTACCCACAACAGAACTGTGAGGAATGTCATTTGATATGTTTTTCATTTTGCCAGCACACTGATTATTATCCATCCAATACTGCCACCTGACCCATCTGACTGACCCTGTGTTGCTATGTCTAGTCAACACCACCCTAACATACTTTAAGTGACGAGATGTGACAAGATCTCTGACATCCTCTGCCTCTGCTTCAAGCAGACTGAAAAATTTACTTATGACTAAAACAGACAGTGTTCTTCAGACAGGTGTTTTCCTGCTATATTGAGGAAGATACAGAAGCCTCATGAGCTATGGCTTGATACGGAATGTAAGTGACAAGATTTCTGTGTATCTTGGACTGCGACACAGACAATGCGTTGGTGTTGCTGAAGGGTTAAAGAAACCAGAGGCTTGTCACATAGGGCTTCAAAATCACTGTAACAAAGTCATCTGACTCACAAAATAGAAGGAATTGTCAAGCACATCACAAGTCTTGTGCCCTCAGAAGTGTTCATCAGCCATGAACAGCTTGGATTTTTTGAACACATTGCAAACTGGAGGAATCTGTTCCTCCACACAGAAACCTAAAAATGGCTACCGCCATGAGATCAGGCAGATGTCTTTGAATGACTTAGTTAAGGCTACTGCCATGAGTATGGCTACTGCCATGAGATCAGGCAGATGTCTTTGAATGACTTAGTTAAGGCCTAGTTATTGATCTCATCAGGACTTTTTCTATTATTTTTATTAAAATAAGAAAAAATCAGTACAACAGTGATAAGCAAGTAAGTTCAAGGGGGAAAAAAAGCCTGTATATTCATAAGAAGATCAATTCAAATGGTATTTCTGTAAAAAATATTGTTTTCTTGAAATGTAATTTTTGCATTTATGTGTTTGCAATAATGAGGAAGTGGTAACAATTTTTTTCTTCTTCAATGACAAATATTTTTAAAAAGCTTTCAAAAATAAATTTTAAAAAAGAAGAAAATGAATTAATGGACACTTTAAGTGTTTGTCGTAGCTCTGTGTAGAGAAATCTTAATGAAAGGCTTCCTTTTGTCATGCTGCTTGTGCCATATTTAGATCAAATGGACTATTTTACAAGTTACTTCTGTTAAGAGTTCCAGGTTACAAAACCAACAAAAGAAAGTCAGGTCATCCGACATGCAGTGCACATGTATGACCACCCAAATAAAAGCATAAGTGACACAAATAAAAGCATAAGTGACAGTTCCTGAGGGATGTCAAAACAATGATGTGAACTTTTCCTGCAGTAAAAATACCACTAGACAGACAGGCATATTTCTGATTATAAAGTTGAACCACAGTAGTAGTGGACACTTTAGTTTTGTTCAATAGTGCTTTAGAAATGTCATTGCCCAACAATGAACACAATTCCCTTGGTGTAAACAAAGAGACAAAAAATAAGTAGGTTTACCCTTAAAGACTGAAAAAAACATTTTTTTAAACTCCTCCCAGTTAAGTTGGGAATGGAGCCAGACACAGGTTTAGCACATTACAGCCACTGTTCTTCAACAGATAAACGGATTGGGAAAAGAGAAAAATGTGACTAGTTTAACAAAGGCAAGATTAGCAGGGGATTTTCTCCTGGGTGTAATTTTGTACTGATTACTGTAATGACCAGCCCAGGGACAGTGATTGTGACTTGTAATACAAAGCATGTGCCATAAATAGTTCAGCTTTGAGACACCAGGAGACATTCAGGGTGCCTGACAACCTGTCTGTTTGACAGACACTCAGGATGATGCTAAGCATCAGCTGCAGAATTTTATTATCCAGTTACTGGCTTTAGAAGATTTGCATGCAGTAACTTTAAGAGAGATGGCTAAGGACTCTCTGGCTCCTCCACCCTGAATCTCAAGTCTTGGAACACAAAAGGTCTGGAGCACTGAAAGGAGACAAATGCTGCAGCAATATAAACAGGGGGTTAGAGGCATGACCTCAAATATCAGTTTTAAACAAATAATGTCATAACTGTTAAAAAACAATTAATGACCTACTTAAAAGTAGATGATGTACAATATATTTTAAAATTTAATTTGCTACTTCTTTTTAAGTTAGAGCTAACACAAACTTAGAATTCTGTGATGTATTAACACCAAGACTGATAACAATTTTCACTGAGAATCCACAGTCTACATAAACTGCTCTAAGAGCAAGGCAACTGCTATGTCTCAACATGCCACTGTAAGTTGGATTTTTACCAGGGTCTTTTAGAGATTGGTCCTTGACTTTGTGTATTCCACACTGGACTGCTGATCTGGAAGAAAATCAAAAATTGCTGCTGACAAAGTTCACAGAAGACACAAGTAATGAGAATGATAAGTAATGGTGAGGATATGTTACAGAAGGAAACCAATCACAATAATTACTTGGTAAATCAGGCTGCAAGCAATTAATTTGACCTTCAATAAAACTGACTGTAAAATTATGCATTTAGGAAGGAAGAATACAGAACCTGATTACAGCATGGGGAGGTGTAGCCACATTAGAAATGGCTTTAAAACAGGCATACTGAGACTATAGTGTTAATCAGCTGAACCTTGGCTCCAATACAATTATTAGGCCAAGGGACTAATGAAATCTTGATTGTGTACAAAGGAGTTTATCAAAAAAAAAGTTACAAGCAGTGATCCAATTGCCTTTTTAAATACCTACATGTGGAACAAAAATCTGATAAAGCCAGATGCACCTCTGTTCCACAGAGACATGTGCAAGAAGATACAAATGCTTGAAATTAAACCTAGAGGAGCCTAGTCAATAAGTAGAGCACACACTATTAACAGCAAAGGCCATTAATCATTAGTACAGTTTAACAAGAGCTGTAGTAGACAACTTTTTCATCACTGGAGGAATTTAAAGTCACTGGCTACTCCTCTAGTTTCTGCTGTAAGCAGAAGTTAATCAGGAAAATTAAGTTATTTGTTTTATGGGGGCCTATAGATTATAGTGGTCTTGTCTGTCTTTGCCATGTGCAAATCTATAACAGAGCTTTATAACTTTATAACTGCCATTATGCTCTAAACCTTCATTCTAATACCAGACTTTGAGACCTCTGTGCTCTGCTGCACAAAAAGGCAATTATTTTTGATGTTCTGTTGATGTAATGCAAACATGACTTTGACTAAAGTATCTCCATTCTTAATGGGAAAATATATCTTCCTATTGAAATACTAGAGAGGTCCATTATGGCCTTTGCTCCTAATTTTACACATGGATATACTGGTGTGACACAAAATATTCCTAGTGAGCCTCTTAAATTTACACATAAATGTACAAGTATAACACAAAATATATCCTAATGAGCACTTGAAAACATGCACATTGATGTAATCAGGGCTGTGAACAAAAGCAGCTTCTAAGATTTTTTACATACGAGAAGAGTAACTGGTGAAAAATTCAGCATTTTTGCTTTCCTTTGCATACATCTGGGATCTTTCTTGTTAATAACATTAATGATGTATTAAATTAGTGTGTCTATTCAGAATATGAACCAGAATATGACAGCTAGCTAGTTATCTAGGGTAGTAATCTATAGTGAGTGATAGTAGAGCTATGTTTCATCTGAGGCAGTAAGTTTGGGGATAAACTAATTAGAAGAATTGCAATGTCAGCAGCAGCACCCATTCATAAGCACATTTTTGGCAACTTTTAAAAAAAATCATCTCTGTTCTCTCAGAACGTTTTCTCTTAAGGTAGATTAGTTCCTAACTTGTGCTGCTAATTATTGCTGATACAGCTAAGAGATATTTTTACTTTATCTATGGGATGAAGATGTCTCTTCTGAGTAAGACAATTTATGACTGTCATGCCACGAAAAGAAGAGAACCTTTCAGAAAAGGAATGAGTGCCCCAGTCCTTAGGAGCTTGCTTTTGTGGTCCATAATGCCACCAATTTGCTTTCAAGGGACAAACAACTTGCCTCATTCAGTAACTGTCTTGTACTAGTTCTAGTTCAAGACTCAAAGAAAGCAAAAGAGGTAGTAAAACTTCATTGCATTGTCCCTGTATGCATTATAAATACAGACTGCTATAATCCAGAATATGTGTTATGCAAATAGTTCAAGACTCAAAGAAAGCAAAAGAGGTAGTAAAACTTCATTGCATTGTCCCTGTATGCATTATAAATACAGACTGCTATAATCCAGAATATGTGTTATGCAAATAGTTCAAGACTCAAAGAAAGCAAAAGAGGTAGTAAAACTTCATTGCATTGTCCCTGTATGCATTATAAATACAGACTGCTATAATCCAGAATATGTGTTATGCAAATATCACCCGGATATACCACCTATTTCATCAAGTTCCCTTTGTCATCCTTTGAAACCTGTGGCTTATTAGAGAGAGTAGAGGATAGTTTAGAGTGTACCAGCTAGATGATTTTTAGTAAACTGTAAAATTGTAAGACCTTTTAATTACAAAAGAAGAAGACAGTTACCATACTAACAGATTAATACTTGTGCAGTGTGCCAGAAGCTTCCTGAATATATGTAAATATATGATAATTAGTCAATGTTCATAGAAAACATTTTCAAGAGCTAGCAAGGCGTTTCTTCATCTGATTAAGCAGTGAATATGCAATAGTAAAAGGTTAACTCAATGTGAGTCCGTTATGTGATGTTCTAATACCATCATGCTGATTTAAGTGGGTAGGCATCATTTAAGGTAGAAACTCATTTTCTCAGTCATCATTTTCTGTAATGTCTCACAACATGAGAGACACTTTCAGGGAGTAGAAAGAAATGTAAGATGTGACTTCAAGGCAGTTTTCATTTCAGACATAGTGAAATACTGAGAAAAATCTGATCAGACACTTTCAGTCTCTGTGCTGGCTGTCTGAGTGACCTTGGGATAGTGCTGGATAAAGAGTATGTAACAAAGGGCTATTTGAGTTCATAATTTGTAATTAAATACTACTTTTGTTGCTGAGGAAGCTTCTGCAACTAAATGACATGTCTACATTCACCCAATGCCTTAAAACCAGGCTAAACATCCCTGAAAAATCTTGACTTCCAGATATTTACCTAAGATTTACCTTCTGCATTTTTCTGATCTCTCAGTATCATTTAATTGTGACAATAGATATTTCAGGACAGTGTAAAGAGTCCCAGTATCATCTTTTATCTGCAACTACATAGAAAGTTCCTTACTTCTCCCTGCCTGACAGCGATAATTTCTGTAAGGTAGCTGTTAGAGAGCGTAAAACTGTAGTGTAAACCAAGGGGCAGATGAGTAAGAGTCACACTTACATTAACCTACCTTTCTTCACAAGGCTGGTACTGATCCCAGTAACCAAGAGTTCTATTTTCCTCCTTATTTTTAATTTGTGTTACACTTATTTTACTTCTTGCTCTATTTTTTGTTTCCTTCTGCATCCCATTTCCCTGTTGCCACTTTTCACTCTCTTTCTGTTCCTATTTGCCAGGACAAATATTGAAAATGGTCTGGGACTGTGTCCGAGAGAATCAGTAAATCCTTTCCGCTTTCTCTACCAGAAGATACATTTCCCAAAGCTGTCTCCCAGGAACTGCCAGGCCTGCCTTTGCTAGTGTGTGTCCAGCCCCTTTGGAATCTGTTCTTGCCATTTAAATTCTATCCAGGTAGTTCCTATAGTGAGTTATAGTTGCCTGATATTGGAAAGTCGTTGGTCATATCAGCAGTGCTCACAGGGATGGGCTTAAACATATAACTTTTGCCTTCTGGAATCCGGGTGTTAATAAAAATAAAGCATGATTTACACCTCACGCTCAAGCAGGGTATCAGGGAGTTGCAGTGAAGTGTTCTGTTGTTGGCTACGCCGTTAAGCTGAGCTCTGTGCGTGTGTGCAGTGCAGCAGTGCAGTTTTAATAAGAAACTCCCTGAAAGGTATTACCAAGAAGCAAAGTATTGCTATGCAGTTTTATTGCCAGATCATAGAATTCATCTTTTTTCCCTTGGCTTGAGCTAAGCACAGAAGAGAACAAGCCAAAAAAAAAAAATCAAAACCAAAACCAAAACAACCCCCACCCTTCTGGTTCCTGCAGCATCACTGAAATAGATTTCTTATCTTGAAAGTTTGCTGCTTTTGATCTATTTCTACACCTGTCTGATTTAGGGGTTCCATATGAATGGATCTGTCCCACCTGTACGAGATGTTTTCCCCTCAGTCTTCCCCCAGCATGGCATGCGCTGGCCAGTTGCCAGCTCTGTTAGCTGCTGTGGTCCCTGCAGTGTGTGGTTTGAATTGGCAATTCTGTGGCATGAAAGAAAATTTAAGAGCAGAATAGCAGCACTCAGGTAACTGCTGGGGAGGTCATGGCTGTTGTCCAAATAATTTAGAGTTAACCATTTGTGTTTTGTTTCTTGAGATGCTGTCACAGTATGGAAATCAGCATCTTTTTCTGCAGCGGCAACTGATGGGTGATGAGGGGGAGGCTGGCAGGAGATGCAGCTGATGAAGAGCCCAGAATGAAGAAACAAAAATACGGCAAAATTGATAGGAAGAAAGGATGCAGATGCTGCTGTTTTGATTGATGAAGTAAAAGCTGTTAGAGATGCTCTCATTAAAGATTGCTGAACAATCTCCAACAAATCACATACTCAGCAACCTAGTGGATTTAGAGTGAGTGTGAATGGAACAGCTCCTCTTACGTAGGCCTACAGAAAGGGAATTTCAGGGTGAATGGACAATTAATAGTCAAGACCTCTACCAGTGTACCTGATGACTGACATCATTCTCTGCCTAATTTCTTCACCTTGGGAAAAGTGTTGGGGGACTCTCAGTGTCCGTGTCTTCAGCTCAGTATGAAATTCTCTCCCAGGGACTGTGCATAGCTACTCTGAATTCCTGTCCTCCTGACTCATTGCGTGTTCTGGAACAAGAAGAGCAGTCTCACTGTTTCAATCTCCCCCACATCATTATCATTACCATGGTTTATTTGAAAGTGTGCAACATTCACAGGGGTACCGTGACAAGTCATTAATATTTGACCAGAACTCTGGCAATAGCCAGTCTGGTTTAAATATTCAACTTTTCTTTGACCTTCTGACAGAAAGAAGAGGGACAAAAAAGATAAGCAATTCTCTGTGGCTAGAATCTCCTTCATGACCTAAGTCTCCCTTTTCATAAGCACTGCAGCTGTGGCCAGATAATCAACTACTATAATTAAGTTTGTTGTAGTTTATACCAGGAAGTATCTGCTCCAAATCCTTTTCTTTTGAGGCTAAGAAAAAAAAAGGATCCCTTCTGCAACATTTAGTGGGCTCCATGTTCCCTACAACCCTTACAACACCTCTGCTTTCCAACGTGTCCCATAAAGCACCCTCAGTGTTTGCCAGTGATCTCTGTTTACCAATTCATGCTCGAACCTCCAGATGTCTTGACCAAGGGGCTGCCATGGAGGTCTACAACGCTACCAAATAATCCAGATTTTCCACAAGAGGGTGCTGATTTGGATTTTCCTTCCCTGTAGAACCACCATTTCCCATGAAGTTTATGTGAATGTAGTACTTTTGGGCCATAGGCACTAAGTCGCATGTGTTTGAAATTGGTCAATTGGTTCAAAAATTCTCGAACTGACAGATATATTGTCAAGACACAGAAAGATAGGTGCTTTCAGGAACATAGATCCTTGCTCTATTTCATGTTATCTCATGAAAAAGGCATGAGAATTCCATTCTAGAAGCCAATTTCTATCAAGATTACTCCTAAAGTTTCATTTATTTTTTTTTAATGACATAAAAATCTGACTAAACCCCTTTCCCACCTTAGACAGTGATATCTGAATTAGAGTTTTCTTATACATCCAGTAGTTCTCTGATTGATCCCAGAAGATTCCCACAAAACAGGAAAATACACATAATACTCTGAATAGAGGAAGGAATTTTTAGCAGAAAATTTCTAGTCTTTCTTTATTCCTCACATAACAGCAAAGAAGAATCTACTTTTTTTTTTTCTCTTTATAAGTCACCTTAATATTTGCATCCATAAATTAGAAAATTGCTGTGCTACAGTGAATAATCCTTAGGGAATTCATGCAGTGCTGGAGAAGATGTTGCCTCACTAAAACAGTCCTTGGAATGATAAATACTGCTGTTAATGAGATATAAGGAAAAAGTAAATTATTTTTTCCATATCTGCACAATTAGGGTGGCTGACCTGCTTGGGTTAGATCCATGTGGGAGTTAGCACAAGGCCCAAATGACAGTGAACAGGGGAAATGTCCAAAAGCATGGACTAGAGCAGCTTCTTCCAAAACAAAATGCTCAACACAGAGACCAATGATCGATAAACTAAGGGTTTGAACCTATGATGTATTTTAAAGTGTTAACATGCTGAGGACTCTGGAGGAAATATAGTTGACCTCTATGGCTGCTATGAAAAATGGAATTACTGTGAATTCTCTGCTTGTAAATGAATTTCCCTGTCTTGCTAATCAGACTGCTCAGAAAAGCTCCTTCCATTACAGAAATACACACTTTTTCAGTTGCTTCTCTGCTGGAGGAAAGGACACTCACAACTCCTATTGAGTTAATATATGTTCTTGCAGGAACTGAAAGAAAGAGCTTTCAAAGCAAGCTCTGTTTCAGCAGCTAATAACAAATCTTCTTCAATTTGTATGGTACGGTCCAGTGTTTACATATGAGGATTCTGCTCTCACTGCTACAAGTTGTATACGCACACCTTAGAGATCTTGTTAAAACGCATCAATTAATAGGGTTTTCATTGCACCTCCTGTTCTTTTGACAGACACTGATGCCACTGATGATTCCTGCCCTACAAAGCTGTCTGGTGTTAGTCCAACAGGACTTGCCCACTGAAGCACTTACTCATATCATGCCAGTCTCTCTAGTGCCCAACATGTAACCTCAGTTTGTACTACAAAACCATGTGGCAGCTTTGGAAGCACCAACACAGCGCTGAGACCTTTGAAATGAACCCAAAAGAGGTTAAGGCTTCTGTGTCTCTAGCAGCTGCTCACTGGAGACCTGGCCAAGCAGTGTGACACAGCTGATGTGTGATACTTGACCAAGGAGACTTTTAGGTGAAAATGTCTATAGCAGGAGGCAAACCACAGCTTTCCTTATCTGGAGTACAACTTCACTGCCTTCAAAATCTAATCATGGGTTTAAGAACAGGTTGTTGGATCAGCAGGGTGTAAAGGGTTATGTGAAGCTTGAGGCCAGAGTTATCACAAACTGTGTCAGTGAAGCCAAATGTAGTCTCAGAGCAGGAGGTTCATAGTTAAGAGCTTGTGTGAGACTTGCCTGAGGCCAAGAAGGACAAGCTCCTCACCATGTTCCTCAGCACCCTGTTGCCACTCAGTACCAGGGACAGTCCCAAAGCAGAAGAAAGCCAGGAACCTTTTGCTGTGTGAGTCTGGAGCCTGTGTTGGAGACATGCCCAGTGCCCTGATGCTCCTCCTCCTCCTCTGCTCTGTCAAGCCAAATTTCACTCAGGCACAGTTTCATCTTGTAGCCATGATGTTCTTCTGGCCCTGAAATTTACTGCTTGACTGAAACTTGTACTGTAGCCAAAAGAAATTTTAGTACAGGGAAAAGAATATGGGCCCAAGGCTACATAGACTTATTTATTATACATCCAAGATTTATAATTGAATTGGACATTCTGGCAATGTGATAATGATCTGATTACAATTTTTATCACTGTTTCTCAGTGTATCCAAATGTAAAATTTCTCTCCTCCCTTCACATTCCACTGCAAAGCCTGCCAAGGCAAGCCCCTGCTTGCCATTTCTGAGGGCTTGTTGTGGGAAGTTTCTTTGTTATCTCTGCCTGATGCCTGGGCCAAGAGATCTCCTGGCTATTGGCCTAAAACAGACCCAGTGCATGGCAGATTTCTCTAAGCTCGCCAGGTACCCATGTAATGTCTGATGCAGCCTTGTAACCTACCAAGACTTGCTTGAGGCATCTGCTGCAGATGGGGATTTTTGTCTGTGAAAAAGGAAAGGACAATATTTTAACCAAATGGTGTCGGTTGTCAGTGATGTTGTAGGTGACAAGAGCAAGAGTAAAAGGGAATTAAATAGGGGAAACGTAAAATTAGCTGGCATTAGTCCAAGATGACTATGAATGTAAGTGTGTTCTACATTGACTGTATTAATATTTGATAGCTTGGATTGGTTACTGTGTTTTTTCACCTGAGGCCAAATCTCCATTTTTGATAGAAGATATAATTTGGATTCCTCAAAGTGATTTTTCTACTTTTTTTCTTCTCAAGTTTGCCTGTTTGAAGTATCTGTAAGTAGGAGAGTTTAATTGCACTTTATTTTACAGTTCATATTGAATAAAATAAGTGTATTTCCTTTTCCTAACTTCCAACAGATGCAAAAAAAGCATTAAACTGAACTGAAAAAAAAAACCCTGAAAAGATCTTGTACCCATTACTTTTAATCAAAAGCTCAGAATTTTATAAATTTAAAATTATATTTTTCTTGCTTATCTAATAAAGCAAACTCAAATACATAGGGGAAAGAGTCCAGTTATTTGACATAAACTGGAATTCTTTGACTTTTTTTTATCAGCACATTGCCAGAGGGAACTCAAAATACCTGATAATCCATTTCCTGTTACAGTGAATATTTTATGACAGTGACATTTTCGTCTTTCTGTATACAGGTGATCAGATTTTCCTGCTATCTGTCTCATATTTTAATGGGAGGTTGTAGCTCTCCATGGGACAGGGATGCAGAGGTTTCAGCTTGGGCTTCCTCAGTTCTGATTCTGACTCACTCCAAAGAGGGACAGGGATATCAGCTCTGGATTCAGAACTGTTGACTAGAGAAGAGAAGGCTTTAATCTGTACAGCAAACCTTGCTCAGAACTACTCCTTGGCTTTGCCTTAGCCAAACCCTGATAGTGGCTACACATAAATGAATGATTAATTCCGGATCCAAGCGGGCTTTACACACCCCTCTGGTTACTGACTTGGGCCTATGCTACCTTAAATCTCGGCACACTGCTCCACTGCATGAAACAGATTTGGCCTTAGTGATCGTGATTGACAAATTTCATTTGACATGTCTCAGGTCATTTGCCTCTGGAACTGGGATTAGACAGATTTGTTTTGCAGGTGTGAGTCAAAATGTAAATGTCCACAAAATCAGGAGTTTCAAAGGGAGAGTGCAGCAAAGTTTGCCATGTTTCACATTCACACACCTGAAAATTCTTTATCTTACAAATTTTTCATCCCTGGGATCATCCCTTGAAAATCAGTATTTGATAAAGTCTGAGAAAAACAATGTTTGTGTTCCAAAAATTAATTTCTGGAAATGAGGTAGTGCTTTGGAAAACAGCAGTAGCACTGTGCCTCAGCTATGCATAGGCTGGAACATCCAGTACATAATTCTGTGTCTTCTTGATTGTCAGAAATGAGGTTCCAGATATAGACACCAAATTTAGGTGTTACAGAGTTGTATAACGCCTATGTGTGTGATAAGTTTAGGCAATTATAGACAATAGAAATTTAATAAACAGTGAATTCAGAGATATTTTTGAATTCCCAATATATATGCCTATTCTCGGAAAATAAAAATTAGTAGCAATATTCAGCTGCCAAATCATCAGTGCCTAGTGCCAGTTAGATGCTGTGGGCTAACGTGTGCATCCTCCTGTTGCTGCTGCAGCAGGACACTGGCTTCCCTCTGGGATAGGGTCACATAGCTGAGCCCTTTGTAGGTATATGACATCCTCCATGTCATCTCAAATGGCATCCACCATCCCTATTCAGGCGACTGAGGTCTTACTCATTGACTTCACTGACCAGATGTTCATTAGCTATGCTGAGGGCTGATAAATCTGACTGGTCTGTGTACACCTGCACTGTAGACACTGAAAAAAATTATGTGGAGTTAGTTACCACCCTTGGTTTATATCTGCTTCCCATGAGTGTGTCAGCTACAGTCAACACAGCAGAACAATCTTATTGGGTCTGACAGCTGCCCAGCAGTAGTGAGTGATGCTGGCTGGGAGTTTGTGCTGGTGCACCATGACTGAATCATCCATCTTAATCTTTGCCAAGCTGAGCAGAGGTCACAGAATGTCTACGATATTTCACCAGATTTCTCTAATGCTGTGTACAAGAGCAGAGAGTTGGGTTGGGTTTTTTTTAAGACTTGTTTTCCTGTGAGTTTTTCCTGGCACAGTTCAGGGCTGTGTCACCTGTCAGCAGGACCGATTAGTCTTGCTTGGAGCACTGCTCTGAGACAGACATGATACTTCCAGCTCTGAATGATTACTCGAGCATGCTTTAATGGGTAGACAGCCCTACACATCTATGCATCCAAAGACTATATTAGCTTCTACATCACACAGAGATCATATGCCTTTCTGATAATCAAAACATTTTTCTGATTCACTGTCTTTTAAAATTCAATCCTTCCTCCTGCAGGTGTGAATGAAATATGAATTTTCAGGTGAATGTGTCTTATGCTTATATTGCTCTACAGAACCAACCTTATTTGCCAGGTTCCCATATAGTGCCGTTAAGGACTAAAATGCTAACATCACTTCCAGAAGCAGAGGGTTTTTCATTGGAAATCTGACATCCTTACAGGCATGACTCTGCTCAATTTACAAAGGCTGACAGCAGCTCTGAGTTGGGAAGATTGAATCTTGCTTCTTTATTCTTTAATTAACTTATCCTCTGCTGCACTGCCTAGTTAATATTAATGTGCTGTCCTTGAGTTCCACTACTTACCCATGTCACTATCGTAGAATCATAGAATATCAGATTAGAAGGGGCCTCAGGGATCCTCTGGTCCAAGATATTAACCAGTGCTGGACTCAATATTGATCCCTGGGGACCCCAAATATGACAGATTGCCAACTTGAAGGAAGCTATTTACCACCATGCTCTGGGTACAGCCTGCCAGCCAATCCACTGCACAGACCACTTGTCCAGACCATAACATAGGAGGAGACCATGTTAAACCACATCAAAACCTTGGAGAAATCTATGTAGACAACCTCCACTGCTGGTCCCCCATCAACTGAGCAGCTTGCTTTGTCAAAGAAGGTTATCAGGTTTTTTAAGCACAACTTGTCCTTGGTGAATCCATACTGGCTTTTCCCAACCACTTGCTTCTGATGGCTCCCAGGAGGCTTTATTCCATAACTTTCCCAGGGACTGAACAAGACTGATAGGCCTATCATTTCCTGGATCCTCCTTTAAGCCCTTGTTGTAGATAGAGTCAACATCAGCTTTCTTCCAGTCTTCTGGGACATCATCCAATCTCCACAACTTCTCAGAGATTACAGAAGGGGGCCTTGCCATGATGTCAGACAGCTCTCTCAACACCCTCAGCAGATATTGCCAGGGCCCGTTGATTTGTAGGGCTCAGGCTCCTGTAATAGTTCACACCCCAATCCTTCCTTCACTGACAGTGGGTCTGTGTTCACATCAACCTGGATTTCTGTTCCCAAGGCCTGGGGCCCAACAGTGCTGGATAGACAGAGGTGAAGAAAGTGTTGAGAACCTTGGTCTTTTCAGCGCTGGGCTCAGCATTCCCTGGAGCTGTTTCAGTCCCTTGGAAGGGCTGTCTGCTCTGTCTCAGGAGTCCCTGGCTGCAGAACCCTTCTGTAACTCCATCCACCACTCAGCCTCAGGAAGTACCGTGTCCACCATCTGCCCCACCGAGTGATCTTTGTGAGCTTCCATTGCCAAACAATTAAAACATCCCTTCTCTTTCTTTTAATTAACTGACTACATTTCATGAGACGAAATTATTCTGTTTTACAAAATCTAAGTATTCAAATTTATGAAGGTGGTGAAAGTGAACAAGTAATTGGAATGTAACTATTCTCTGTGGTGGTTCACATAGAAAACCCAAATATTTGCTTAGCTCTAAAATGCATTAACAGCAATTGGGTAGTTTGCCTTCTGCTACTTATACTAAATGTTTCTGACAGATGAATGAAAATTGAAGAGAAATCATATGCTTTATTTTAAATTATTAGTTAATGGAAAAGCAGCCAACTTCATAAAAATTCTAATCTGAGTCAAATTTTTTTCTCAACTTCTTTCTAAATAAAGCTAAAAAACATATCCTCAAAATTTTAATTTACATATTTTTACAAAAAATGGATAAATATTTCTTAAAATGTGTTACAGAAGATTCAGAAAGAAGGAAAAATCAATTTCAATCATCATAGAATGGAAAGAACTTTTACATTTAAAATTTTTCTATATCCAAGGTGACTGTTTTTTCAACATATGTCTAAATAGTTGGGTTTAGTTCTGTCTTGTCTTTGTAGTGCTTAGCAACCATAAATAAATTAAAAATCCAAATATTTCTCATAATTTAATACTTTTAACAATCTACCTGGAAAGACTGAAAAATCATTAAACTTTATGGACAATGAAATTAATTTGGAATGCACAGATGCATAAAAATGCAAAAAGAATAAACCAAAAGTTCTAAAACTTCTCTGTCTATAACATGTTAGTAAAAATATTGTTACCCTTAACCATATACTCTAATGACACTGAATAAATATATTATCTGACCATGAAAGTAATGCTGAATCTACTAGAATTTTTGTGGAATAAGATTTTTGCTTAATGGCTATTGACAATTTTATTCCTTGTAAATAAATCAGTCTTTTTTTTAGTTGTGTGAAACTAGATATTAAAGCAAAATATGAATTATGTGCAAATCAAAGAATATTGCCTGTGTTTGGCAATGAAGCATAGGCACAGCCTAAAACAAAAAGTAGGAGGATTCAACAAGTTTGTTGACTGGCTTAGAGATGCAGCTCCATGTGTATCACCTACAGAAATCACTGCCAGTCTGCTCTGTGCAGGCACTGAAGCATTGGCTGTCTGACAGGACTTGTACACAACAGTGCACCCAATATCTGCTCTTTTTGTAATGTCAGGCCATGCCCTGCCTTTGAACACCTGCTGCTTGCAAAAGCACCTGACCTGAGCACTGATTCCTAGGGAAATGGCTGGAATAACTGAATAACTTGTCTTACTGGATTGTGTTGGACATGCTTATGACAATGATTTGCAGGAGCTAAATGAAGTTCAGCTGCTGAACTTCACCTAGTCCAGCTCTGGTTTCAGTCTCATAATGTAACAAATTCAGTTCCTTTGTGACAGAGATTCAGTGGAAAGCTGATGTCAGAACTTTACATTGCATTTACTGGTAGGCAGAAGCTGAGGTGGAAGCTGAGACCTGTCCCCACAGGGTTTACCCACAGCAGGCCACTGAATGAATGACAGGTAAAGCTTACACCACTTATTTGCAACCCAATCTACTGGGAAATAGAATTCTCCCTTTTGCAGTAGTGCATTTTTAGTTCTGCCATCTCAGAGTTCTGAGCTGTTTTATGCTGTGTGCATCTTCACAAAGACAGTGGAGTTACTCTAGATCATCCCTGTACATGAGGTTGAGGAGGAAAAAAGAAACATGAAATGGGAAATATGGAACATGAAATATGCAATGTGAAATCAGAAGTAGGTCTCCTCTCACTGGAGGTTTTCTATTCATATAATCCAGCTCCTACTTTATGATATACTTCAAAACCAACCAGATTTGTTTCCTACCTGTGATAGTCAGTAATCATCAGTAATCCTATCATGAAAAGTGCTTATTATGATATCTTTTGCCTGCAAGCTGGGGGGACATTTCATCCAGTTTTGCTTTACTTTTCTCCTTGCTTATAATTAATGATCAGCGCAGTGTAGTCCAATAAAGATGTATAAGACCTCAATACACAGCTTGGATCTCATTATGCTTCCACTGGACAGGTTGTACCTTACAAAGCAAAAAGAGTGAGTGCTGGTTTTACAGATAATTGAACTCAACATCATCAGGACTGATTCATATAAGATGCTGGAGAAAGCAGTTAAATAGTGTAATAATATGAAGAGTGTGATTTTGGATGAACTTTTAATTCTAGTTGGAAATGTCCTAATTCTGAATGAATTTCTAGGTTTACCTGTGCCTTTCCACTTCCAATCTCAAGCCACTCTTTCCAAGCAACAGACTTGCCCCTAGATGTCTTTTGGGGTGGAAATCTATTGTCTATCTCACATTTAAATAGCTAAATCACACGAATTTTCTCCACTATTTAAGGTTTCACCACGGTCACCAGCTGACTCCACTCCTTATCATTTTTGTAGTGGTCAGGATAAAGGGCAACCTCTAGGATCAAGGCAAATCTCAGGTATTTATATCACAAAAGAGGAAAAAAATGAAGACACAAGAAAATCTCTGTACAGCTGAGTTTCATTCTTCCCTTGGAAATCTTGGAAATTTCATCTTTGACCCACTTGTTCCCCTGGGACCTGGACAGAGCATAGGAGAAATTCTTCAAGCAGTCAGTTTAATTCTCAGATGTTGGCCATGAGCTGCCTGGTGTAATCTGGGTTGCACACCCTTTCTCAGGCTAGACAAATTGTATTGAGGCTATTGTACAGCTGCTGACTTCATGAAAGCTGAAACTGAAATGTGTAATTATATGACACAGTTTGATACAAGCTTAACATTCCCTACCTGACACTGTTTTAAAAGGGGACTTAGTTGTGCCAAGGTGATTAATATATTAATCACAGGCTTGAGAATTTACCAGAGCTGTCTAAGTAAGACAGCAAAAGCCATCCAGACAGACAAAAGGCAGATACATGCAGAATTGAGAGCAAAACTATTCAGTCTTAAACAGACCAGATGTTGCCATCAATCCAATCAAGCAGACTGATTGAATTGCTCAAATTTAATAGGTGAAATACTGTAGTGTATTTGCCCAAAACATGTATGTCCTGAATAATACTATTGCTTTTTACCAGTTTACTGTGGAAGTCACTAAAAGGCTATATTAAATTTAATTTAGTTTAAACAGGAACACTGTTTTAAAGGTTGCCATAGTGGAAATTTTCTCTTTACAATTTTCTAAAAAGAAACGAGACAGTAAATTGATTGCAAATTCAGATACCTGTAAAATATTTTTATACAGGATATCTTCTACTCTTTCCAACTATTTCTTCCTATTTTAATGATATGTAAGCTTTATTCCTGTCCTGCCTGGAGACTTCTGGAAGACTCTCGCAAGTCATGACAAATGACACTTCAAACAAATCAAGATTATTAAAAGATTTGTTTGCTGGGAAGGAAGCCAGTACAGAGAAGACAATGGAGAAAAAATAATTTTTCAGTGAATTCTATATCTCCAAGTATTTCATAACTACCACTATTTGTTGTCTCTCTGACAGTATTCACATACATTTTTCAGTGTTGCCTTGAACCTAATGAAATCTGTTCATCTCTCTTGTGATTTGTTTTTAAAACTCTGGAAGATGTTTACAATGGCTGTGCAATTGTATGGTTCAAATCTGTTGAAAATTGGCTTAAAAAAATAATGTCTGATTGTTCAAACACATTGCCAAATCACAGAGCCTGGATCTTAAAACAGTTTGCTACTCTGGACCACGCTTCCCTTTAGGCATAAAGTATTACCTCAGAACACCATAAATTTACAGAATGCAAACTGGAGGTGTAATCACTGATAGTTATGATCTATAACACAAGATAAGGCCATATTTTTCCTGGTGATCTCTCAAGACAGATGGTAAACATTCACCTCTGTTTATTTGTATCCCCAAGTCTGCATTGGCTGGAACTGGGTAGAGAACGTACAGATCAGTTATCTACCAACCTCTAATATGTGTCATCCTTTGAATATATTGTCACAGATATCATTTGCCACTGTTCTTTGCAACTCAAATACCCATCCAAAAATTGTGTTGAAGTTATCCATACACCAAGATTGCATTTCACACTCGATTCCTTCTCCACTATCACTGGAGGTACCTACAAATATTTGTGCTGTTTCCTGTAGCAGGTAAGTTATTTTGGTAATGTTTGCTTTAGAAACTTAAATGCTGCACCAAAGCCATATTTATTTCTTTATTTTAGATATAGTCTGATACATCTTGGGAATGTAATTTCTTTTAGGTCTATTTGAAGAGACATTTTATGAGCAGTTTTATAGGGAAAAAAATGGAAGAGAAACTTGCAGTGAGGGGTGACTGTGCTGAAGTTCTGTTTCTGAAGGCTCTGAAAACCAAGCTAACTGACAAAATTGCACAATTTGTTTATGAAAAGTATCTACCGTACATGTCTCTCACATTTTCTCCATAGGGGCCTGGTTAGGATAAAGGGCAAATAAAAACTAGCATGTGCACCTCTAGGAAGGCTTCAAGTGCAGGTTATGGAAAGATGTGGGAATTTTGGGACAGAAGGTGTGCACTGACACACTCTGTTCTGAATCATAGCACACCGATTTGTAACTACTGAGTTCAGGGGCTTATCCTCCAAGTATTTCAAGAAAATTCTGAAGAGGAGATATAGATACAAATCAATGGTCCACCACTATGTGTGACACTGATATATTTAAAAACAAGACAAAGATCACCCCACATCACATATTGAAATAATATATAGAGCTGGAAGACATCTTCTTAACCCACAGATTTTGGAAAGTGTTAGTCTGTGAATTTCTCCATAATGTTTGTAAATTGATGGAAGAAGCCAGGAACTGTTTCCTGTTTTTCCCAGGAAATCTGCCTGGGATTTCCTGGACTGAAATACACACACATGTTGCACAGCTGCCTTCTGTGTGATAGTGAGCCAGATGTGCTCTAGATGTGTTGAACTCACAGTGCAAAAGCAGATCAATAAATTCTATACAAATAGCCCAAATCTTGTTCTCTTTTTTAAAGAACATTTCCAGGGGAAAGAGGCTGTTGAGCCTGTCCCGGAATCAGGACTTCACCCAGCCATCACTTCATTCTAGATCTTCTCTGGCAAGATAATTCTTCTGCAGCTGTTCTAAGGCAGACTGGCAGCTGGATCCCTAACTGTGATCAAGCAGAGCATGGAATAAAGATTTCCCAAGCTTTCTTTTCTTAGGCTTGCTGGCAACGTGGCAGGTGTTGGAGGATTATCCCTACATGATGAAAGAGGCAGGAAAGCCTGCCCACAGTAGAGCAGTTTACATGTTTGGATTCCTCTGTAAAAATGCTTAATCTGAACTCCTGTGATTAGTCTGTATTTTAATACTGGAACGCTCACATTTCTCCCATTTTACTTTCTGAAATGAATACGCATTTTTAATTTTTTTTTTTAAATTTCAATGGCTAAATCACTTGAAATCCTTTGACAGACTTTGTCAAAGCAGAGGATTCCACAAAATAATTTGAAGAGAATTTTTTAAGAAGCTAAGTGGAAACTATGGGATAGAATTGTATTGTTCACAAAAGATAAGATCAAATATTCATTTTACAAAAAGCAACCAGGAAATGATTAGTTATATTGTGACATCTTTGCTGCAATAGTGATACTTAATCTGGTAAGTAGCTACTTCAAAAGACATGGAAGTAAGTTTAGAGATCTCAGTGTAAAAAGAAGTGACAGGCTTTGAACACAATTTGTGTAAATTTTGGAGAACATGGATCAATAAGGCATAATCTTAGTGTAAATCATTGTTTAATCAGTACTTTGGCTCTTTGTAGAAGTAGCTCAATCCAAATATCAACACATGAAAGGAAAAAATTAGAGTTTAAGCAACTAGGGGAATATATTGGCCATTTAAAATCTATATGGATAAAATTAATGATTTATAATGAACCATAAAAATCTCTGATTGGATAATTAACTAAAGGAATACAGCCTTAAATTAGGTATTATTACAGAACCTACTATAACAAAAAATATGCCAGTGATTTGTCAGATGTCATAAGCAGGTCTCAGAATGACTAGGGAGGTCTTACACAGGAGTCAGTATAGATTTGGGACATTTTTATTCTTTCTTGATTTGGGA
This sequence comes from Gymnorhina tibicen, assembly GCA_013399875.1. Lineage (NCBI taxonomy): Eukaryota > Metazoa > Chordata > Aves > Passeriformes > Artamidae > Gymnorhina > Gymnorhina tibicen. The sequence continues at coordinate 336,493 of VXAZ01005290.1, read as the reverse complement.
TATTCTGGGGGTTAAAGCTAAGGAATGCCATCTATATCTGGGACTGAGACCTCCAAATACCTCTCATGAACGTTGTTGATACTTGAAAGATCATACACAGCTATGACACAGCTTAGATTTAAGAATCAGATTTGGGTAGACTCAGTTGTCTTTTGGGGAATAATTTTTTTTTAATATTGACTCTACAGAAAATTTGGCTTCCAGCTTTATCTGCTCTTGATTTCACCTGAGATAGTCGCCTGAACTGGCATCAACTTCCGTCCCTAAGTGGCATAACTCTACGTAAGAAGGTACCTGTAGCTATGACTAAAATGTCATATTTTCTCTTAGCTATTCTGCCTGCTTTTAGAAGGACAGATTTTCATTACATTTTAGATTCATTGTCTAGGTTATAACATGTGGTTATAACAAAACCTTTGTTGGCAGCCTACCTTGTAATAACCAGTGACTGCAGAATGAGACACTGGAGATGTTCAAGGAAGGTCAAAAGATTTGAGACAACTGGTGATTTTGTACAAAATTTTCAGTCTTGATTGTTCAAATTTAAGTTCTTCAGTGTATAGGAACTACAGTATAAATGACTTTGCTTTCAAAGGAATAGACACAACCACCTTGGAATCTCCTTTGAGGAGGGTTCTACCCAGTTCTTATGTGTGAGATCTAGGTATGTGCATCTCTGACAACTCTGATGAAAGATTTTTTTGGTCCACTGGCTTTGACCACAGAGATGCCTTCCTTCAGTCAGAAAATTACTATCAGATCTAATGAGCCTCACATCAAGCCAACACTCATCTGTTTGTCTCCCTTTTCCCACAACACTAACAATAAATAGCACTTCCTCTCTCCCCCCAGAGGTCAATAGGGATTATGAATGTAGGACTCTGCTTCCCACTGAACCACGAGAAGGGAAGAAACTTTGTGAACAATTCCCCTGCCTGTGTTCCCTGCCCCTTCCCAACCATACAGCACCTGAAGATGAAGGTGACTAGTGCAGCATAGCCGTGGTATATCTAGTGATTACATTTCTGCTAGGATGGCTCTATTTCTCCTTAGAACCCAAAGGAATTGCTATGACATAAATTGCCATGTACAACACTAAGGAATTTCCCCACACTGATCAATCTAAGGGCAATTTATGTGCAAGAACCATGAAATGAAGCTAAGTTACTCTGGCATCTAATACAGGAGTGAGATGACATTTTTCTCTGATTGAAAGTCCACAACTCTTTAATTATGGAGCATTGGGCCAAACCCATCTTAATTTCACGCATTTTTAGGTTGACCATAATAGGGATTCTTGTTCTTATTTGGATTAAATTTTTAGCTTGCTTTTTTATTCTGAGCCCCTTGCAAAGACTTTAACAACCAAAACATCAGCCAGCACAAACATCGCTCCTGGTTATCTGTACAAAAGCATAGCAGAAAACTGCCACATTTCTCTCTGATCAGTGGGGAGGGCTGATGTTACTAACCAAAAGGGAGAGTAAATGATTTAAATTTTTTGTTATATCATGTCAATGTCTAAATCTCAGATGCTAACTGTAGGTAATTTACTAATATGCATCGTATCTTCATATATGTTGCTGCTTCTCTTCTTCTAAAAATTCTTCAAATGAAGAAACTAGTGTGGGCCTTCAGAGGCAGGTCCTAAATTATTCAGGTAATTTACTCTTCTGTCAATTAACCTGGTATTTCCAGAAATCCTTGCATAAATGGGTATGTAATGCCCCCCCCCAAACAGTTTCCTTCCACTACCCATGACAACACCATTTAACGAATTTCCTTGCTTCTTGTGTTTGCAGAATGTGGATCCCTGACAAGCTGTCAGTATCACCCCAGCCATTTCACAGCGTTGACAGCCCTCTTCTGATGTACAACACGGGACACTCAATGAATCAAAATGATTGGGGAGTGTGACAATGACATCAAGGGGATACAGTTTGGAGGGTCTAATTGAGGTGATACACTTTAGTCATCAGGGTAGCAACATGTTTGTTGACAAGAATCTTTTATCTTTGCCAGAAGAATATATTCTTTACTGCAGGTCAAATTATACTTGAAGTTGAAATGGTGCAAATTAAGGATGGACCACTCATTTCATAATTAATCTCCTAATTTAAGAGCGAGCAAAAGTTTGTTATAACAGCATTTTCCCTTTATTTTTTATTCTTTTTCCTTTTTTTATTGAAGTGTGCTTTCATAGTTCTTATTACTGGAAAGTACCTGGCTTCTCAACAGCAATATTGACTCAATTTTTATCCCCATAGAAAGGTGCTAACATTTAATCCAGGAACAGTTTAGAAAGGAAGTAAACCTTCTGCTGGATTTTTAGTTTGGTTTACTTACACAATTAAAAATAAATGAAAACATTTAGAGTCCAATTTGAAGTCTATTCTCAATAAAATGCATAGGGATCCATGCTGGCAACTTCTATTAATACTAATGGAAGTTATTAAGTATGTCTTCCCCAGGCACTGACGGGAGAATTTCCTGCTCATTTGTAAAGTAGGTGGAAAGTGAATGATCTTCTTCTCTGTTATGCTCCTGGAAATGTGCATTAGGTATGATTATGAACATTATGAAGAAAAATCAAAAATCTTTTTTCAGAGGATTCTGTGGAAAGGTAGTAGAAGTTAGAAAATCAATGGACGTGGCACTGTACTAGATCAAAAATTGACCTTGGCTGATATTTGTGTTGCAGCAGGTGTCGTCTTTGATAAATGGCTCTTGTAAATCTGTGGGAATGTTATACCATCCCATCTGAGATAAAAAAGTTAAAGTGCTTCTGATGAACTTTCTAAATGCCAGCCAGAAGATGCACTTGGGGGCTATTAACTTTTGTACACTTACAAATGGTGAAACATAAATACAAATGAAATACAGGAACCAAACTGGTAAAACTCCTGATGAGAGGAGCACCAGCCTCCACTGCCTGCTAAAGGAAGACATATGTCTGACATATCATTAATCAGAACTAGCTTAAATAAATTGCACATAAAACGTCGGAGGAATTTTGAAAGTAATTTTGTGTATTGTCTGCAGATTTGGAGGAATGATTTGTGTACAGCTGTTCAACAAGTCCATTTTCTTACAGGCTTTCAAGCACCTGATTTAATTTTTATTAACTTATACATGCTGAGTTTTATTAATTTTACCAAACCAGAAGTGCATACGTGCTGTCCTGTGTTGATCCTATGACCTGAATTCTCAGATGATTCAGGTTGTATTATGTCTCTGTCCTGGACAGATCAATGTTGCTGTGGGAGAGAATAGCAGGTAATGTGGGCATTTGCTTCTTCATAGATCGGTTCACGTTTTCAGAATCTGATAAATCAGAATGACACTTAAAATCTTTGGCTTTTACTTATACATTTAGCTATGGACAAAATGTCACTGCTAGAAAATATCTACAAATTGATATTAATTTTACGTAAAATATTTTAAATCCTCCACTGCGGATTTACACTTGCCCTATGTTCACGCTATAGCTGAACTCTTTTAAGACTGATTGCCTGCAATGAATTAGAAGAGATAAAAATGTAGTATCATACTTACCCATAAAGTCCTACAAGCTGACAAATTCAGAGCTGCTATTAATTGTTCTCATCCAGAAAGAACCAGCTTGCAGAGAAAGAAAAGGACTATTTGGTAAGGTTTTAATGCATACAGCAGAAAACTCCTCTCTTAAAGAGGAACCCGGATAATTTGAATTTAAATAACTTCCATGGAAATAAATTAGGATTTCAAAAAGTTTGAGGTGCTTTGGAATAAACATGGTCAGTGTAATTGTTTAGGCATGCTGACAATACAAACTGTTCTGCATCTTTAAGGTATGGAGACAAAAAAGAAATCAAATTATTTTAAAATCACTTTGTTACTAATCTTCCCAGCAGGAGACAGCACATGTATGATACTGATTCTCCTGACAGAGCTATCACAGAAGCAATTTGCCATGATATTTTCTTTAATAGCCTTTCCCCATCTTGTTGGAAGTATTCCATTTCTTTAATATTTTATACTTTTGCAATGAGTATTTATATTACTTAATAAATATGGAAAACAGAGTCTATTTTTCTGAAGATTCCATTCTTTCTGTTCATGCCTTAGAGACTTCCCTGTTTTCTTGCATATTGGAACAGCATCGAAAATGCCCATTCATATTGCAACCCTTGCATACAGACTTTCTCTGAGCAAAAACTCTTAAAGCAAAATTTTGGTTTGGAAAATATTTGGAAAATATTTGAGTACACTGAGAGCCTAAAGCTCTGTAGTCACAAGATGCTTCTCCTCTTCTATAGCTTTACTGAAACTTGCATTTATTTAAATCTCATTTCAAACTTATAAATGGAGAAGTTCAACACACGTACACAGATGATGGTGCCACAACACAAGGGTGTCATGGCTAAGGATTTCTGTTAGGAAAGCTTGAGGATGAACTAGGATCATAGAGCTGGTAGAGATGAAGCAATACAAATTATTTAAGAAAAATGAAACTTCTGGTTAGGCCATAATGCTTGGGTTTCGGTCATATATGAAAGATTTGTTTTTATTAAAGAACATAAGCCGTACACTGAGCCTGAAGTATATTACATGGGTAAGTCAAGCTCAAACCAATAAAGCAGAGTAAACCTACTCAAAATTTCCTGCTCACTGAAAGGAATGATGGCTGTGCAGTCAAACAGAGGAGAATGTACTTGAGATTCTTACTTGTAATGCATGAGGCAAATGCACATCTTTAGTTAAGAATGGACACAAAACCCCAAACTGGAAAATCTTGTGCTCAGGCACAGAGTAGTTCATGTAATTATTTATCTCATTTTCTGCTTATATGTTCATCTTGTCAAATTTTGCTTTGAATTTCAAGCTCCAACAATCCCTTCATCTCAATACCTGGAATTCACTTGAATTTGATCAGTTTCACATGAGTTTTATGTCAACATAAATGTGTCCTGTATTTGTTGCAAGGACTGATAGCATTGGGCTATTTTCCAAGTAGGCAGTTGAGACCCCCTGGTTACCTGGTACCTGACACATCCTTTGTGCCCTCTTCACTTCAGCAAGTTTTTCTCCGTGGTCTTGTAGAAACAAATTATGGCTCAGCACAATAAATCAAAGCAAATCAGGAGTTATAGCTCATCTTCACCAGATTGCAATTGCAATGGCAATGAAAACTAAAGTGCTGCAGTGAAACAGCACTGCTGCGTCTGAATGCAGCACTGCAAAGCAAATAAACATCATGGGGGTGGAGGGGGTTCTGATGAATACTGTAATACCTACTTGTCTGGCCTTTTCTCTGAAACTGGACAGCAGCAATCCTAAAATACTTAAGAACAGGGCAAATATCCCCAGCCTCTAGTAGTTTGTACCTCAGGGATCTCCAGGCACCTTTGTATTTCATAGTTCTCAGTGGATTTCTTTACTTTTTTCTAATGGTTTTCTAAGCATGTGAAAATATTTAGTAGCCAACAACATCCTAGTTGAAAAAAAATGAACATGTTCATTACACGAAGTAAAGGGGAGCAACAGTAGGATTAGTGCACTTATGAATAACTGGTTGCTAAAGCTGGGCTAGGTGAACATGAGTATCTCTTTTGGGGATTTGCAGCTGTGTCTACTTTCTAGGTCTTAAGCAGCAAATCCAATGTGAATTCTTTCTCTACTACAAGAGGAAAAAAAAGGAAAATGCAGAGCCCAGTTTACATCCAGGACTCTGCGTCCTTGCTGTGGACATATGCATCTACAGTTCGACCAAACAATTTAATGTAATCTTCTGTTTGATCTGAATGCACTTCCTTCTTGTAACTGGAAAGTTTCATTACCGTTGAACTACAAAAATAATGTTTCTTCTTAGCAGAGTTGCAGTCTGTACAAAACACATCAACATTCAGCTGAAGCAGGCTCTGCAGTTCAGGTACGTCCAATGAAGGATGCAAGCTGGGGACTAGAACATGTTTCTTAATTTTCCTATCTTGGGCAAGAGTTGGAAAGCAAATGACACAGAGCAACCACAGAGCATTAATAAAAGCTTCCATTAACTGAGGTGGGGCATGCTGGGTTAGCCCACAGACCCTGTGGCTGAAGAAGAAAGCAATGCAGTTGACAGCAGTAATTTCAGCAATTAGACTGTCGCTGGAACAATTAATAGAGACAGATAGGGGCAAGATTTGCAGTGTATAAATAAGCAAGTAAAAGGTTTAGGAAAATGTGTTGAGACGACTGAATAAAGGGAGTGTTTATTTTGCACTACAAAGCTGCCAAGGGCTGCTACTAGGGCACAGACAGGGAAGAGCGAACAGGCAGGGCTGGACACGGTGCAGCTCGGGATGGAGCTGGTAGGGGCACAGCCCAGGGTGCCACAGGTGGTGCCAGGTACGTGTGGCACTGTGGGAGCCCTGTCCCCAGCACCCACAGTGGCTGCAGTGCACGACTGCCTCGTACTAAACACGTTTTCTCATTAATGTGATGGGCCAGTTGCCACTTTTTGAAACCAATTGATTGGCTCCATGTTTCCTTTTGTCCAGGAAGTGATCCTATGTAAAAAACATATAGTATATATCTACCACTCCTTCAATAGATAAGCATATATTTTTATGTATATAACGTATTACATATAAAGTTATATATAAAATTGTACAAATATATGTAAATAAATATTTTAATTATATATACACAGCTGCATGTAAAATATGTCTACATATTTATATATAACACCTATATTTGAACATATTTAAACTAAGTACATATCCTTAAATGTGTGGGTGAGTAACAAAAACCAGCTTTAATAAGAGCAAGTGAATGATTGGTTAAATTTTAATGTGAATAGAAAGTAATTAGACAAAATCAGAAGGCTGTTGCAGGGCCCCCAGCTGCAAAGGCTTCTGGAGAAGCCCACACATCTCTGGAGTGTGAGAAATGTCAGATTGGGTAGTGATGGACACAAACATGCTGAAAAACGGGGCATCAGAGGTCAGGGCACTTCCCCAGACTGTCCTTTTCTGCCCCACAGCACGTCTTGCTTCTGCTGAAACCCCCTCCTGTGCTGGGGAGGACCAGGAGCATCCATTTTTGAACCTTCCCCGCAGCTCCTGGGTTCTTAGGAGAATTCTGATTTTGGAAATGTCTCATTGTACCCTTTGGAAGCTGATGGTGATTAATCTTTCTACTTTGTCCCACTGCTGTGAGTCATTAGCATTTATTCAGTCTCTCCTTCATACCTGTTTGTTCAGAGAAATAGCAGGTAGGTGTGTGCTGGGATATTGATGACCTGCTGCTGGAGGCCTCAGCAACACGAGTAATTTTTACAATCCTTCTGCTGGTATTGTGCATCCATGTGTCCACATTGTCTCTCCACTCATGTCAATATAAAAATGTTTACAACAGCTTTCCAGAGCCCTAGAAGATTCCCAGGCTTCTATTTCCTAGTACTTACTGTATGCTGAGAAAAAATGACAGCTACTTCTAATGGTTTGTAAGTTTTCTTAAGTCACCAGGCCTGTGATTTTGCCCCTCAAAATACAGCAGTGTACTATGAAACTTCCAATTCTTCTCCTGCAGAACTGAAAATTAATATTGAAATTAATTTCCTTCCATGCAATCATTTTGTCTATAAGTTCTATCTTATCCTGTCTTCATAAATACCTGTTTTATTGGATTCTCATAAGCTTTATTCCATATTTCTGCACTTTCTCTTTGTACATTACTCACCTTACATTATCCTTTCTTATCCAAGAAAAACTGTTTGACAGGAAGAGGAAGAAACTCTGAGTTATAATACTGTTTCACCAACTTTCCTGCTATATATTATCAAGGGCTACACCACTGGCTAATCAGAAATTTATTGGCAATAATAGAGATGTCATTTGATATCAGATGTAGATTTTGATCCAGGTTCAAGTGCCACATTTATAGTTGGGAGCAGCAAGTGACCCTCTCCTGACATTAGCAGTGGAGTATTCAATGCCAGATAGGCAATATTAAATTCAGTTCCAGAAATCTATTTTTAGGAAAGTCAGGGAAAACTGAGGTGAGCAAGAATAGGGCAGACATTTTTTAAGACTTTATATTAGTAAGAGGAAACATTTTCTGCACGATTCCATCACAAAGCTGGTCTCATACAATGTTAAACACTGAAATTCGACTTTAAACAGCTACACAAGGTTTGTACCTTCAGTCTCACATTGTTAGTAACAGCTGGAAGAATAATATTTCGCAGTATGAAGAAAGAAACTGCTCCAATATTTTATTATCAGACTCATTAAATAATTTGGAAAGCTGCTTCAGAGTCACTAGAATGATCGTAAAAATCTGCTAATAAAAGTGTGTTCAAACAGTTTCACTCACTAAAGGGCGACCAATCTATGCAAGCCTTTGTTTTGGTTAGGATTGGTGTTCTCTATAACAGCCCTGGCATCCAGCTCCAGGTACTGGAGCTAGCACAAAGATAAAATAAATAAGTACTTAAAATGTGATTCATATTATGCTGCATGTCCCCATTACATCTCTTGCACCCTGTCAGACTGGAGGAAAAATTGAGAGCAACGTCTGCCAGATCAACAAGAAAATTCCACTTTGCAGGACTGTGGCTACTCAGCATAATTTTATGAATCAGATACACAGATAAAGGAAAATGCTGCCTGAGGCAACAATATGACAAGACTAATGTAAAGTTTATTTCCTTATTGACATTGACAATGCTTCTGCTGTTGGCATTTTGTCCTGGATTTTCACTTTGGTGGGTCTGTGTTGCCCATGAAGGGCAGCCCTGAGCAGAGCCCCAAGGCTGCCCCAGCAGCACAGCAGAGTCCTGTTAGTGGCCCTTCCTCATGCATGTATGCTATGATACACATATATAAGTATATATGTATAAGGTGTATCTATGGATAAATAATAATGCATATTTCTACACATTTTAGATATATTTATACAGACAAATGTGAGTAAATATATGTCTAAAGCAACATGTCTTCTTTAAATTACTTTCCTTAAAAAGTCAAAGATGTTTCTTAATTAAGAAACCAAGTCTAGATTTTCCTGCCTGTCGTGGTCCTTGAGGGTGATAGTAAGAAGTAATTTAGGTGCTCTATAGCTTAGTCCTTACTTTATAAATTGAGGACAAAGCTTTCCCTTGAACATGAAGATTTTCAGCTTCAGAAGACTGGTATCTCTTACTAGGAGGTTATAAAACACCCTCTAGAACAAAAGTTCATAGTCAATTGGGATTTCTAGGTGCTGCAATAAAGAATAGCAGTACAAAGTATTCTGGGATCAAATTGTGTAAAAGAACAATTATAGTACAATCTCTGTGCTGTAACAGTTCACATCTATCTATGCTCTGAAAGCAGAGAGAAGTAAGAATCGTTATCTAAGGTGAGCAAAGTCATCTGGGTTTGCTTTGTTCAAAAAGAAAAATAAACCCCACACTGATGAGGACACACTGATAATTAGTTAGCAGAACTCAATTTCTTTAGAGAACAGAAAGGTGGTAACATTTTTCTTGCACTGATGCCCAGAAGTATTGGTGAGGTGTGTGGTAATGTGCTTCAGAATACCTAAAGACGAAAATGAGCTGCAAGAGCAAATTGCCATAGTGGGAAAACAACAAAAACTGGGAGACATGGAGGATGGGGGAGTAAGTCCTGCCAAGGACTGCCTGTCCTTACCAAGACAACACATTAGCTAATGGAAGTTCACATTTTAGTATAGACACAATTTGTGATGTCTCTTCATACAGCCACCCACCAGTTGAACTGGGGGGCAGTTTCCCCCACCCTCACATCCCTTGACCAGCAGCATAACCAACAGGTACTAAGGTAAGAGTACACAACTTCCTCAAGGTAGATGTGGCTTAAAAATGCAATGATGTGAGGTGTTCACCATCCCTGACATAAACTGGAATACAGAATTTCTGTGGCTTGGGAGACTGGGTTCTGTCTACCTTTTAAATCTTCTCTAATTGGGGCTAGTGTTAGATAATGAAGTTATCCAGACTGAGGAACTCAGCGCTTTTTTTTCTTTTAGAATAGGAAGAACAAGAGCTACTGGGGATCAGCTGTGAATGTACTATTGATTTCTCTCCTACTGTTACCATGAATGACAAATGCCTTGTAAGGCATTCTAATTTAGCTGGAAATAAGAGCTTTTCCAGCAAAGCACAACAGCACCACCACAATGCTTCCAGCATGAGGGGAGGGTACATTTTCCCAGGGATTGTTTTTGGTTAACCATACTGGTGAAATGATACAGAGCTTTGGACTTTCCAGCCTTGCCTGGACTAAATCCCTGGATTTGCAGTCAGTAATATTAATCATGCTTTATGTACATCACCTTAAGTGTGGAGCCAAGCCACTGATGAGTAGCACTTTTCTGCCATGGCACGTGGCAATAGCCCATGCCAGGCTTCTCACTTGGCAGCTTCAGGTGGTATCAAACGAGCTGTGTTTGCTTGGGAGTTCCCAGGAGGCAGCAAAGCAGGCTGGAGATATTCAAGCCAAGTTTTATCTGTGCCTGTTATCCAGTTTTATTATTTGAAATCTTGAAATGTTTCAAATCTGAAGTGCTCTTTTGGCAGACTTGGGGAAGGATGAGGTTGTGTTTTCCCCAAATAGTCGAAGATTTCATGGGAAATGAAGAACTTATTTTGTGACCTGCATTACTTTTTCAGCCTCTGGTCAAACAAAGATATGGGTGTCCAGTGTTTTGGTGATTTTATAATTTCAAGGGAGTATATTGAAAGAGAAAATAAAAAGACTCTTACTATTCCAGTACATTTGAGAAACAGAAACAATTACGCTTTTAGCTTTAAAGACAGAGCTCGACATCAAATTTGTATGATGGCTCAACTGCCTTGGTTGAATTTTAGCATAAACTTTCCTGAGACCTCCTCTTAATACAGAATTTGATGCTTTTGCATGTGTAATTGTACTAGATTGCTAAAAAGACATTCATCTTGCCTTATTACCAGTACCAGATCAAAGAAGGGCAATAATTAACCAGATGTTGCTGCATATGTGTCTGTTTGTGAATCTGCTTACTTTAGAGTACTTTAAAGAAAGACTAAGTAAAGTAGTATAATTGTAGAAATAGGAAACTGGGAATAATTCAACACTGTATTTTTATTCTTAAGAGATTTAAATAAATAACTAAGCAAATCTACTTTGAAAATATGAAGTCTGTGCCTAAACAATTAATTACTTCTTAGTCTCAAGTGCTTGTGAAAAAAGCACATCAAAATTTATTCTCTGCACTCTTGCTACTTGTATACTCAGCTGTAATATTAGGTCAGTGTTTAATAGGATGCATAGCTATGAAAGTGTTTCCAATTCCCATTTGAATGTGTTAAAGAAATCTAAAGGTTACCGTAGAGTGCTCTGGAGCTCATTGTGCTTTAAAAAGTAGCAGTAAATTTTACAGAGGAAATGATTCAGTAATCTCATTTTTGTTATTTCTTAAATTACAGATTAAAATACATTACAGTTAAAATGTAGCAGTTTCAATAAATGTAAAGTATGTGAAAGTCTGTGTAATTATACACACATGAATAGAAAGACACTTTACCTGCTTTGATCCTACAATTCTAACAGAATTCAGAGTCTCAGGGAATATTTCCACGAGAATGAAATAATTATGATCAGAAGTAGCTGCTTCTGAATGGAGCTCTGTCTACTTACACAAATTCCAGATAAAACCCTCTTTATGACAACACAACAGGAAAAAAACCAAGAAGCCTCTCCCTTCCATGTGGTTCTTCATTCTCTCCGTGCCAGAAGTGCCTATACAGCAGTGTCATAGCTTTTCAGATTTGTTGTGTTTTGGTTTTATATTTTTCCCACTGGCTTTGTGCCTCTGCCTCTAACAGAAACACAGAGCCATGATCTAATCAGTTCCTTCTCTCCACTAACCATGTGGACACTTAATTACCCCCACCATCAGTTTGAGCCAGAAGTGTTTCAGCAGAACAACAGTTTTAGATTCCTGTGTAAATTGTGCCTTTTCATCTTCTTCACAGTTCTGGTGGCTTTCAATGAATCAGCCCCTAACATTTTGCTCTTTCTGGCAGTGCCATCATCCAAGTTAAAATTCGTTACAGTTGTCACCAGCCTGAAAGTGGACCTCAACACCTTCTTTTCATAGGAGGCAGTTTTTGTTCTACATGACCACCTGGGAACGTACTGGTTATGTTGACATCTGTGCCCTTCAAAGTACACCTAAAATCTGAACAACCCTCAGGAAATATCTGTTACTCTCCCAAGACATGGAGAATTGGACAATTTCTTTCCTATTTCATTACTTGAAATAAAGAGGAATGACTCCAAATTGGTATCAACTGAATGCAAGAAAATGTCTGCAATTAGGAATCTTATGTTGCTTACTTAACTCTTATTTCAGGGATTCTGGAGGTTGATCACTTCCCCCCCCCACCCCCCATTTAATTTTAAATTTAAAGAAAATAAATAGAAATTGTTCTTTCTAAGCAAAACTGGGTTATACATTTAAATTTAATTTCTGATGCAGCTCTGCAGAGGATGGATTTGGGAAATAATGGAGTTTCAGGTTAATTATCAGTGTTTATCTTGCTGTAACAGGATCACCTGGAGCCACTAACTGTGCATTAAAAGTCCGTGTTTGAAATGCATGGGTTCTGTCATTAAAAATTTACAATGTGAAATAATTGTAGAAGGTATCTCCTGTCCCATAGGTAAAATGGGATCTAACTCCTACAGGACGAGTTTTGTACTGCTTACAGTTGCACTGTAGCAAGCAGAAGTTCTTTAGTTCTGCCCTCAAAAACCTGAAAGTATAACAAGATTTTTCCTATGAGAACAATTTGGCAGCCTGGACAACTGGAAAAACATATTTAAGGAACTTCCTCAGAAAATTTGTTTTCCCCATTGCATCAAAGAATAGCTTTACTTAGAAAGAGTCTGCAGTGCAGAAAAATGCAGCAGGAAGTAGAGCATGAAAAAGAATTCTCCACCAGAAAGGAATGGATTAACAGAATTGATCAGAAGTTTTACAAGGGTTTTCTTTGTTTATAGATTTCTTTTAGTTTTTTTGGTGGTGTTTATTTGTCAAAACTGAAACCTTTACAAATTTGTGGAAAATTTAGGCGACGGTGCATTTTGCTCTCAAAATTCTAATGAATTAATTATTTCAGCACTACTTCAAAGATGACAAAAATCACATTTTAAGATTTGAAAAATAGATTTATTTTCTAACTTGTGTAAAGAGAAATCCAAATTATCAAAACTTAAGTATTTAGAAAACAATCTAATTTTTTAACTGTTCTGCAGTCAATTCTCCTTGAGGGTCTGGCTAATACAAATGTATGCAATTTTTAATTTTCATACCTTTTTTCAGTAATTATTTTATAATATCTTGAATTTTTTCTGTAATGGGAAAGCTATTTCACACTCACATCTGCTAATTAACTCAGTTATTCTTACTCTTTGGAAATGAGTGATTGTCTCATAGATCTCAGCTACGTTATCTATGCCAGAAACAGTCAACTAATCCTGTGAACCTAAAAACCCCAAAAAAGCATTAGATGATATTAACATTCATTTATCATTAATTTTTTAATAAAAATAATAAATGTGCCTTACTTTTATGCAGTTTCATTCTCTATTTTATCTCATGTGTATGAACTGCTGATGTCAGATAAAATGCTGAGCTTTGGCAATGCTAAATCTCCCGTTTCCAAGAGGGATGCTGGGGTTTCTGAAGTTAATTTCTATTTTCCAAACCACAAACATACTGCAAAACCTGAAACATTTCTAGGTACATATAATATTTAAACCTATTCTCTTTTCTTATCCTATGACTGCAAATCTGTGCTCCAGTGTTAATCTATATTCCAGTAGATGTTGGAATTTACATGTCTTCAACCCTGCTGCAAAAAGCAAGTTCTGCTAATGAGTGCAGAGATGTTCCCCATTCAAAATATAATGTATGTTAAAAATTACAATGCCAGAATCGTGCTAAGTGCACATGTTCTACCACTTCTTAACTGCTGTGAGTCACTTTTGAGTGGTTCACTGCAGAAATATATGTGCAATTTTCAGTAGATGGAAATACCACTGCCATGTTACATAAACTAAAAATATTTCAGAATTCAGATCTGAATAGGACATGCTGACTTACTATACATTTACTGATACAATTATGTTTTCCTGTAAAGCATATTGGAGTAATCAAGGAAGAGCTCTAAAATATTAGGTATTCTTGATGCAAAATATGAAGTACTAGAGCAGCACAATAAAAAAAGTTTTAAATCACACGGCAGCAATATAAAGGTTGCATATATTAATATTGTATTCTTATATATATGTTTTCCAGATAGTTATTTTTCTAAAGTATATTTTCATGGGAAGTTTTACTCTTTTTGCCAATAAAGTTTATTTTTTGAAGAAAACATACTAAGCAAAACTTTCAGTGAAAATATTTTTTCCAATTATTTATTGGAGCCATTTTCTTTAATTTTCTGATTATTACATGTTACAAATTAAAAAATAGAAGTAAAGTAACTGTGTAATTTTAAGTACTCATTTGGCTGAGCCTAAGTATATTCCTGTAAAATTGTTGTTACATAATATAACATCTTTTCATATATTTCCATACATTAAAATTTTATTTTCCTAATTACTAGAAGTACTTTTTCTAAAAGTAAAGGGGAAAAAATGTTTGACAATAAAAAGCCTGGGAAACAAAATGTGCACTGTCCACACATGCTTAAATGCACATGCCTGTTTAGTCTCTTAAGCACCAACAGAATAACTGATGTATATTAGCTTAACTCTTCATATGTTAAATTATTCATAGGCTTAAGTATTTTCAGGACCGGGACATGGTTCTGGTAAATGATGTGAGTCCTTAAATACTTGGGGTTTGTTTCTCTTTAAATTTGATATGTAATGTCCATAAATATAGCTCTCATGTTTCTTTAACATATTATGGCATAGAGTTTTACCAGAATGTCTCTTTACATTCTTCGTCTTGTAATTCATATTAAATTGCACTGAATAATGCAAACATATAGACTTCTGTTGCAAACTAAAAGTCTATCAAAATCTGCACTGTCTGATGCAATCAAAATTTCCTTGCTAAATCTGGTTCCCTCCCAAAGCTATTTATACATTTGCTAATGCCTCACTTTGTGTTACACCAGATAAGTCACTTTGCATTACAGTTGTGGAGTGTAGCAGGTCATAAATGGCGTAAGCAGGTGTAACATAGTGGAAAGCAGTGACTGGAACATGATATTCGAAAAAGTTATGCCAAAACACTCTGCAATAAAATTCCTAGCATTATTTTTCTTCAATACATACATATATTTAATATACAGTCCTCAGCATCATCCTTTGAAAATTAATGAGGAAGACCTTTTGATTGCTGATATGAAGATTGTCAGAAACAAGCAGCATTTCAAGCCTGGTATACAGGGTGAAAGCTGTTAAAATATGTGAGTTCATATATGATGTATTAGCCATGTTATTTTTACTACCATAGGCCTGGTGGGCAATGTCTTGGATCTTACACTGGTTTACCTTATTTCACATCACAGACTGGAAGACACACATCTGTATAAACCCTTGTATACTGGTGTAACAGGATTTCCGTTTGCATGTATAATAATAACTCTCAAAGCAACACAATTTCCTATTACAAACAAATTTTGTGTCACTGTGATCTTTTGTGTGTATGTCATGCTACACAGCAATGAAGCCCTTACAGATTTCTCTGCATAGCCATGTGCATTGCCACAGAATTCTAGATGAATTTCCATTTCCTCTTACTGTAATTAATTTAATTAAAGTTAATTCACTCAAAAAAAAAAATTCTGGAACTCTTGATATGGCCTAAAGCAATGTAATTACCCACACTAATGATTGTTGGGCACCTCAAACCCAGCAGGAAGATGCCTGCATGAAACACACATCTCTCTTGTCCTTGACTTTCCGACCTTCCTTCATAGCTTGCCATGGGTAGAGTCCCACACTGGTGTGTTTGTGTCCATTATAAACAGGGTGGTTTTTGGTTTCCACAAGGAAAACAGATTGAGTTATTAGGTAAGGACCATCCTGGGTTTAGTAACAATCACTTTAGAACAATATTAATTTGGATAACATCCAGAATAAAAACTTCTATTTTTATAAGCTATTTCTACAGGAAAGGGGATTCATAGTTGTGTAAAAGGCATTAGTGTTGCTTTAAAGGTTTGGTCACATTGAATGGGACCATAGAAGAAATTTTAAATGGGAGTTTTGCACTCTTCTGTGAAATGCAATCGTTCGTATCTTAAAACTGAACACCTGAAAGATTTGGCTTTCTTAGAATGGAAAAGCAACTATTTCATGAGGAAGATGTTAATTACTAATCAGAGAGTGGGAGACTAGGACAGAGATAGTAAATTATTTTTTGCATAGCTGATACCAGACATGTAATTGGATCAGTTGAGTAATACAATGTGATTGACAAATGTGAGCAAAATTAAAGGTCATATCATTGTATCAATAACATAAACTTGAAATTATGAAAATTTATACATTATTCACTTGACTAGTGTTGTCTGATTACACTGATTATAACAACCCATTGAGACCATGACAAATATGTTTCTGTTCCTTAGACGTGAAAGGTTTTACATTGTTTTTTAAAAGAGCTACATGGGAAATTTTTAGCAAAAATAATTTTTGTACAACATAACTCTTAATATCCGGTTACAAAGGTATCTGATTTTTTTTCTTTCTTTCAGAAATGTTAGAGTTTCAGGAAATTTTAATGAGGCATGGGATTAAGAGTTGCTTAAAATAAGGTGATATCATGTAACTATCAAGTAGTTCTCTTTGAACCACACTTTCCCTCAATAAACATTTTAGCTCTTTAGAGTTAGAGAAAGGAAGAGAGAGGGAGAGAGACAAAAAAGAGATGTTGCTGCCTAGAAGAAACTGTTAATATAGATAAAATATCATTAAACAGGCTACAGGGAATATGCAATGCAATGTAGATAAAATAGTTGCTATATTTATCAGCATTCTCTAGTGTTTTAAGATTTCTTAGTGAAGTTGCTGCTTATAAAAGGTGCAAGACTGACAGCACAAGAATATGAAGTCCTTTGTCTGTCTCCTGGAAAAGTACTGAGTAGGCAGCAAAGTCCTGGTTCTCTTTTTCTTTAAAATTATTTGTCATTTGTGTCACTGTTGAATTTACTGCGTGGTTTGCCTTTGATTGACAACAATAATTCACAGAGTATATGCCTCCCTGCACTGTAGTCCCACTATATGTCAAATGAGCATGGAAGGCAACATTAAAAAATAAAAAGTGTCTGGTTTCTATAGCTATTTTGTGTCTTCCAGCACTGGACCAGAGAAGAACCTGATGCTCTGGGGAATGCACTGAGCAAATGCAAATTGGTTCTCCAGCCCATGGGCAGCGAGAGAAGCTGGCACTTTAGTGTGGTACAGAGCCATGGACAGGGGTCCTGGGGCTGGGATCTCTGGAAGGGAGCATGGCAGGCAGGCTGTTGGAGGTCTGGAAGCCAGCAGAAAGCTTACTGAAATGGAGTGGAAGTGGTGGCAGTAGTTAGAGATGCCATTCAGTCCTTGGAGTGTATCCAGATACTTCCTCCGAATCCTACTGCACCCACAGTTTTGTCATGTGGATGTTTTTCTGCAAGGAAATGGGTTGAAACTGCGAAGAGATCCCATAGATCAGGAGAGAGATGATAACAGTCCCCATCACCTATGCCAAAAGTTTAATAGGCATCTTAAATGTTTCTACGATAGATGCTGATCTCCTGCCAGCTGGTGCTCAGCGTGCAGTGTGTGCCAGCTGGGCTGGGTGCAACAGACAGTTACATCCCAGCATACATATATATTTTTTACCCACTTCATGGTATTTTGCCTCAATTGCCAACATTTCTGGAGTACACGATTCATCTGCCAGCATTCCTGCTCCTTTGTGTGGTGTGAAGAAAAGATTCACACTTTTGTTAATATTCTAATTTCACACTCCAGAAGCACATTCTTGTCACTAGCGATGACCTAAAGGTTAAAAGCAATTGTAAGGAGTTGATGAGGTTTTGTTTCAAACCTGTAGAGAAGAATGCCAAATTCAGAAAAAGGGGGAGTCAAAAGCATTGGGCTGTGGGTTAGCCAGTGCCAGAAGTGATGGGCTGCAGTTGTCAACCAAACCCTATAGATGCTTAGAGTGGAGCAGATGGCAAATTTCAATACATTCCACATTATGAGGAATGTGCTTCTTTTTTTTTTTAATGAGTTGCTAAAATCTGCAATGAAAAATTACAATAAGCAAATAAGTCATCTGCCTGGATTGTCTGTCACCAGAGCAGTAGGAATGATTTGGCTTCACAGTGAAGCAGTGCAGTAGTTGTTGCAAACTACTGATATTTTTTTGTAAGAGTTCAGAATGGACCACATGTCTTAAAAGTTCAACTAAGCTTGAATGAAATCCCAAGACGTAAACTATACTTAGGCAGAATTTTCTTGCCTCAGGGACTCTTCAACTTCAACATGCTGATTGCTCCTGCAGCCTCTGACACTATTCCATCTGCTCCATCTGTTGTCGTCCGGTTAACACTGGGGGAGGTTACAGCTGTGCTCTAGTCTCCTAAAAGTGCTTTCCTAACCTGATTATAAGACTACTCATAGAGCTCCATGCAGCAGAATGCTCCTTCTGCTGCTTCTGTATTAAGCACCAGAAAAAGAAAAAAGGAAAAAAAAAAAGACCTAGAGAAAGCAAACAAACAAACAGTAGTTGCTCCCTGAGCCTGGACCTCTTTCCCTGTCAGGTGAAGACCATGACACAGTCAGAAAGCATAAAGCTTTCTGTTATTGCTGGAAGAACTATCATCTGAGATGGTAACCATGCTTTCTTTTCAGTTAGGAGCTTCAACTCTCTGATTCTTCAACATTACCAACATAAATCACTTCCACCCTGTGTTTATTTCTTGGGAAAGGGGCAAGGAAAGGAAAAGGAAAAGTCTTGTTCTGGTTTCTCCTATTAATGGCCCATTCAGAATAGGACCAGACAGGTGATTAGATTAAGGGCTAAATTTATTTGAAGGGAGAGTCGAGGCAGTGGCATCCTCCCCCTCTCTGGTCTGGCATGTGCTATGCTGTCTCTATTACTGCTGACCCACTTCTGTAGACCTTCCTCCCTGGGACACTGGGTGATTCTGTGAGAAGATTGCCCAAACCCAATGCAAAAAATGAACTGGAAGTTCAGGGTTGACTGCGTGCTGAGACTGTTTAACCTCCAGACACAGAGACAACCAAAGTTTTAAAAATATTACTTCTGGTTTTTATAATAATCCCTAAAGCCTTGGGATCCCCAGCTCTGTATCAAAGTGTCTGAACAATCACTGAGTGCCAGTAAATTTGTAATACAACAGTCACACAGCCCATCAAACCAGTGCCACCCCCACCACTGCAGAAACACTGGGTGGGGTGTTCCAAACCAATATTCTGTAAGCATCTGATAATATTTCAATATTGTGATGTGCTTAAATGATCTTTACACAGCTGATCCTAAGTGCTTTTACAATACTCTGCACTTCTGTAAACTCTCTGATACTTTAAGATACACCCTCAGCATGTTTTCTGAACCCACAGACAGTGACTTATCTCCAGACCCTTCTCTCACTCAGAGGCAGTATCCTTTCCAACTTATGGTTTTCATTTCAGCTGCCAAAAGAAAAAAAAAACATAACAAAAATCCTTTGGTTTTGTCTTCCACATATATTCTAACCTGCTTTTACAGGGTCTGAAGGAGGTGAATGGTTGAGTGAGGAGGGGGGAAAGAGTGAATTGAAATATGGAGGTTTTAAGCCAAATTTTAATCTTACAACAAAGACACTGGCTTAGTTGATAGCATAAAAGCATACTTGAGTCTCTTTTTGATGTCATTGCAAAAATTTTTCTCCAAAACAGTTTTTCTCCAGAAAGGGAAAATAGCTTTTAGTTACTCCAGACTGTCATGGGTGTGATTATAGTGAATTAGAAAATACGTGAGAAAATAAATATGTCTTTTATGCAAAAACTCACCTTGAAGGAATTTAATGTGAGTGAGTGAGTGAGTGAGTGAGTGAGTGAGTGAGTGAGTGAAGGTTCTTGCAAAGGTGCATTGAGGACTTTTGCATGAGTCTGCAGTCTTGGGAGCAGATAGCTGAGAGGGAGTAATCACAGCTATGAGTACATATTAAGATTATCTTCATGATGCCAAAAGTTTAAGTGAGATTAGAATCAGTCCCTTTAGCTTCAAAGCATTTTGCTGAGCAGTTTTGGATCAGACCATATAGACTTATACCTTAATAAAAATCCACATATGTTATCTAACTGTTCAGGAGGAAGCATAGATATGTGATAAAACCAGAGTTACAGTATTACAGGCTGCTAAATGCATTCCCTAAATCTGGAGGAGTTTAGCTCACAAGAAAAAGGCTTTGCATTCCAAGTAAATGAGATCCTGCAGTTCTGTGGGGAACAGCTTTAATTGGAAAGTCACATTCCTTTCCTCCCATGTAAATAAATCAAGGTACTTGAATTTGGTCATGGCCTTTGTCTAGTTTGAGGCCAACACCAGCCCAAGGTAATGCTGCGAAAGTTAGAAATAGCACAGTGGAATCAATCTTCACATTAATTCATATGTAACATCACAGGAAACACAGAGCTGGGATTGAAGTGAACCCCATTATCTATAGAACATATTAATACAGTAAAAAATAAATGCACTGGTAATGCTGTATTTGATTGAGAGAAAAATTCTGGTAGGTTATAAAGCAAGCTACAAGCAAGCTAGGAGAAAAATCACCCCTCTTAGTTAAACTAAAAATGTGCTAAGGCAGTTTTTATTATTTCCCAATGAATTGCATTTTAACATGCAGTTACAAAAATATTACCTGCCCCCATTGAAAGCAATGGTGATGTTTCTGTCATCCTCAGTATTTTCTCACTCCATTAAAAAATCCAGCTGGTAGCTCTCCAATCACTTTAGAAAACAAGGACTAATGTCTTTAAATTATCATTGTACCATGGAAATATATTGTTCTTATTTACTGCTTGCAGTGCCTGGGTTCCACAATATAAAGTGCTGTACAAAGACAGCAAAATACATTCCCAAGTTTAAGATAAGCAACAAAGTAGGGAGTAAAATAGATTTTTTTTTTTTAATCATTCTCTGGAAACATGGAAGAAGATATCTAAACTCCCACAGATACTATCCTTTATCATTCCAGCTGTTTTGCTATTTGCTATGTAGATGTGTCCTTGGTGATACCATGGGGAAATATATGATTTTGCCATATCTCCATTCCCAAAATATCCTAAATACATTAGGGATGATCATTAATAAAGTGACACTTTGAAGTTTCTGTATTGCATTTATAAGAGGAACTTAGTTAATCTACTGTATCAAACTAGTTTATACCCTGGAAAATGTCATGCTTTTCATAGTCAGAGTTACATTTTCTCTTTGAGTCCCCATGGCCATACATTGACATATAAATGTTTTACTTAAAGAAACACTTACAGAAGTTTATGTTACACTTCCCAGGAGCATGAGCTGTACTATCAAATCATGATTCACTTCGCTTAGCTTTTTAAATTTTAGGCATGAAGCCTAAATGAGTGCTCCAATCTTCCTCCACAGCCAACAGACAGAGGCTGACTTCAACAAGGTGTGCAGAAGTTTTATAGGAACTTGCACCTAAAGCTCACATATCTAAATATAAATGAGCATCATCCCTGTTACTAGTGTAATGGAAGATCCTGTGTCTGGTTTAAGAGCAGGAATCCTCCTGCTACAAGACGACAGCAGCCACAGGGCTGCTGTCAAATAGCAAACATTTCTCTTGAACCTAATAAACACAACTGCCTGAGTTTTTGAAATAAGAAATTATTTCTTTGAGGAACCCTCAATAAGCAGCATTTCCTCATTCAGAAGCACTGAGTCTATGTGTGAAAGAACAAGAACTTTATAATGGAAATTAGAAAAACTACATGAATGATAACTAAGTGTACTCCATGGTAGCTTTGCCAGCAGCCCATAATCACGATGCCTTTCCATTCTGGTGATCAAGTAAAAGGAAAGCACCCTTAACTGTGTAACTTATTTCTATTTTAGGGTTTGTCTACACTACCACATAATTTAGTTGCCGAGTTCATGGCAGGCACTGAAACCTTACTGTCTGCATTGTGCAGATGCTATTTTGCATTTGGGATTTCTTCGGCAGTGAAGCAACTAGAGCAAGTGACACAAATCTTACATGCAGTCCATGTCAGGGACCCCATCACACCACAAGGGCTGCACCTGTACCCTCAATGGTCTTTAAAGACAGAAAGTCCTGCAGACTCCAGGGCTTGCGAAATGTACCAATGCAATAAAAAAATCAGTCAAGTGCCCTGCAACCCAACTCAGTCCATGTTCAAACTGAATTTCACTTAAAAAGAACCCCACAGCAACTCTAAGAAAAAAAAATTAAATCACTGTGTCTCAAGGCAATGTGGTTACTCCCTAGACAATGATACCCCTAAGCCAATTTGAAAGGGACTAGCCCTGATCAGCAAAAGTGTTTTCTACTCTTTACCAGTTTGCTTAGGGGTATGGTTAACTCCTTGGGTAGGATGCATTTAGCAGTAGGGGTGCAACCTAAGGATACTAAACCCTGTGTAGAGTGTGTTGGTAGTGCATTTCCAGTGTCCTGAGGTGCAGACAGACAGATCTGTCCTCAATTCCTTACACTTTGCTGCTCAGTGGTGCTACTTTTACTGTTTGACTACATTAAAAAGCTGAGGAATTCAATAAGTGATGGTGCTTATTCTCCACCAAATGATCATTTTGGCAACCAAAATCCTCAGAGATGTACATCAATAACATACAGGACTTTTAGGTGGAGATAGTAAGGCTGTACTGCTTCTCAAAAGCAAAAATTATTCTCCTTTTCTCTTATTTCAATTATGACACCTAATCAGTTCTGAATTTCACTCTGTCTACGGTAATTCCCAAAGTGTCTTGGAGATGATCAGGAAGAAAATTCCTCAAAACAAGCTCTCTTTGGAAGCTACTCAGATCACTCATTCTGGGATGTGGCAGAAAACACCTACTGTATGGAGTTGTAACTAAGAGGAGCTACGGTGATAAAAACCTGATGAACAAGGGTTTTTTTCACTGAAAATTCTATTTCAGAAACACTAGGATATTTTGGATAAAATATTTAATTTCAATGGCATTTCTAACAGAGTTTTAAATACTATTTAATTTTCTTTAATTTTGTTTCAATAGAATCATAGAATGGTTTGAGTTGAAAGGGACCTTAAAGCTCATCTCCTTCCAACACCCCTGCCAAGGGCAGGGATGTGTCCCACTAGACCAGGTTGCTCAAAGCCCCATCCAACCTGGCCTTGAACACTTCCAGAAATGGGGCATCCACCAGTTCTCCAGAAAAACTGTTCCAGTGTCTCATCACTCCCTGAGGAAAAAAAAATTTTTAAGTGCAGATGGCTTCAAAATAAAGTTTCCAGAGGAGAAAAGCCTCACAGCATCCCAATCCTACCAGTTTGATGCCAGTGCCTATTTTTAGTTTCATTGTTATTCATAATTATATTTTAATTTCACTGAAAGTTCAATTATTTAAATTTTTTAAAGATTGATTTTAAACTGTATCACTGCCTGCTACATTTTCAGTAACAACATGAGCCATCTTGACACCAACAGAATAAAACATTCTGATAAATTGTAGAATTCTCTAAAATGAAATGTTTTCGAATACTTCTTCCTCATAAATTTAGACATTATTGTACTCCACTGAGTTTTAGGAGAAGTATGAAAATGTCAGACTCTTTCACAGGAAGAAATATTGTTAACAATGATCTTAATAGGCAGAGAAAGCACCTGGTGGGAGTCTATTACCTTGTAAAGGGCACTGCTTCCCAGCCTTAGGTGGAAGAGAATTGAGTTGCCTTGCTGAAGTCAGGGTTGTGCAATATACCAATGTCCCAGTGCACATTCTTGTCACTCACCATGGATCTGTAACCAGAAGGTTTAATATAGTGTAACTAAAGGATAGGGCACCTTTTTGGCAGCTATCCAGACCAGGAAGGCTGAAAGGAGGTGAGGTTCACATATAAACTACAGGTGAGAAACTATCCCTGTAGCCATTGGGATAGGAAGCATTTCAGAAACATAATCAGAACAGTTAAATGATAGTGAGTTTTTGGAGGATATTCAGCTCTGTGCTGAGGTACCACATTATGCTTGAAACTGTCCCTTAGGTTTTATAAGCCACATAGAACTGAAAAAGGTAGCCAGGAGGAAGCATTTCTGGGATGGGAGTTTGAGACTCAGGGATATGGAGGTTACGTATGAGGTTTCTTTCAGTGATAGGAACTGTCATGACTCACCTCAGAAGAAGCTGAAGGGAACAGACAGCCCTGTGTCCCCAAGCACCGTGGCACAGGAACAACTCAGTTGGTTAGAGCACGGTGCCAATAATGCCATGGTTGTGGGTTTGATCCCCAAAGGGACCATTCATTTAAGAGTTGGACCTAATGATACTTGTGGGTCCCTTCCAACTCAGGATATTCTGTGATTCTTTGATTAACCAGGATGTGCTAACCAGATCTCACCATCAGGGCTGGAATTAGCACTTTCCTGCTGCAAATTCCTCCCTTCCATGCTTTTCTCAAGTAACTAAGCTGGGGTGGCTTAGTTACTTCTAGGTTGACAAGTTACTTCTGTGGCCTTGACGCTGCTTTGAGGCAGGCAGACATATTTTTTAAGTCCTTACACTCAATTCCTGTGATAAATTTTTATATGTTGCTACTAAGTCTAGGAAAATGTCTGCTTGGCTCCACCTCAGAGGAAGCAGCCTTCCAGGTTGTCCCTATGGCACACCAAATCTGATGGCTTGTAAAGTGCTCTAGAATCCCTCCAGAGGACAAAACGGATATTTAAATGGAAAACAGTGATTACTTCTCCCATCTTTCTACCTAATGCAAGCCTTCGGAAATAAAAGTAATTTCATAAATCTTGATTAAAACAACATCTAAGCTTCTAAAATGTTTCTTCTGCTAGTTAGTCACTTTAAGAAATAGAAAAAAAAGGAGTTCTATTGTCTCAAAAGAAAGTGCACCCGCTTCACAATTCTTATTGTTCCTGCCTGAAAGAATACTACAAATCTTAAAATAAAGCACATTGGGGATCCATAAACCTTCAAAGTATGTAATATATTTCAGAAATACTGTTCATAAGCTGTGTTTTTTTTAAAAGCAATATTTGTAAGCACAAGAGCATTCTGCACATCACTCCTAACTCCCTCTAGCATTCACAACAAAATCCAAGGGAAGAATCTAAAAATCTGCGCAAGCATCAGCCTAGGACTGAACTCTGCCATGAATTCAGCAGCACAGAAATATTGCAATTCCTTTTCCTTCTATTCCTGCGGCTCAGTGATCCAATTTATGTTATCTATTTTAAGATGACCAGCAAAGGAAGTTTTTCTTCTGGTTTTCGAGAAAATTCATAGCAGAATACAGCAACAACTGTGTAGATACAAGCCATGGCTATGTTTTTAAAGTGTGTGGACTATAAAGAAGACTGTAAATTTTGTCTACTGGTTATATCTTGGGAAAAGGCTGGCAAATTGAAAACACTTCATTGTGAGTTTATTCTGTAGAAATATTCCTTCACTGGGCAGTGAGGCTTCTCCTGTGCTTTGAGATCCACAGTAGAGGAAGACCCTTTATTAAATACAAAGCTTCTTCTACTGTGCTTATTTTTAAATAAAACCCTGAGGATGATTTCTGCCTCATTTGCTGTACCACTGGACAATGTGCTAAAGAGTTTCAGGAAGAGGCCAGTCCTTGCTTGACTTCAGTGTTATGGTTTTATTCTCTTCTGCTCTGTCCTTTGACATGCGACATGTTGTGGCACAGCCCGAGAAAGGCACAGCCTGCTCCCTCGGGGATCCTCTTTGTGAACCCACACGGGTGGGAACTGATGCTGAGAAAATTTTGCTTTCATGGGGAAGTTTCATAGAAGCAAAGAGAGAACAGAGATCTCTAGCTGGAAGTGTCAAACCACACCTTTGAAATCTGCAGCAGGAATACTCTGGCAAGTGTAGGACTACTGTTAGCCATCAAAGCATCCAGCCTCTTCTGAAGAGCAGTGAGGCAGTACCGGACTCTCCAGTGTCAGGACCACGGGCTGCCTTCATACCATGGCAGCTTGTGCACCCTCTACTCTTCAATGTATGTCTGCTTAAGGATACAGTCCTGTTGCTATTCATTTGCAGGATTCCTGCTGAATCTGGCACTAAGTTTTGAATTGTGATGGAAATAACCATTACAGAAAAAGTAGTCATTTCTCTCTGGAACTTTAATCAGCTCAGTCATAATTACAGTACATCTGTTGTTACTAGATTATTTGCTAACACACAGGTGCCTGCACACTCTCTGATAAAGAAAGGACATGCTGGCATTTCTCTGAGATGTTGACAGAGAGACAATGTGTGCAGGCTGAGGCATTCTAACTACATTGTTGTTTTAACTCCCTGTATTATCATCAAGGATTGAGAACAGAGGAGGTCAAACCCACAGGTTATTCAGCCTTATGGCTGCTCTGATTTAGAATGTTCTTTTAATGCTTCATTGCAGAAACAAAAGGAAATTCCTGCAATAGTGCTGAACTGGCCAATGTGTATCATTTTGTCCATTCAAAATGCTGATTTAATTCAAGACATTGTGTGTGGATCACTTGTTGATGAATTTTATTCCTGTATACATCATCCTAAGGCTTCTGCTCTGTGTTTAATTTGCAGTGAGTAGGCAGATTACTTTTTATTATTTATGCTAAGTCATAGATTTTTATTATCAGATGCCAAAATGTGGCTGGCTTGCTGTGTGCTTTACACAAATACTGAAACAATTCAACATGGAAATTCAATCAAAGTGCCATTTCACCATGAAAATTTCCCTAATGTTACATTCAATTATATTATTCGATGTTATATTATTCAATGATTTTATTTTATACTATAAATATACAACTACCTACAGATCAGTAATAGTATCTTGGGGAACTCTCAGATACTCTAATTCCGAACGCCTGTAAGATAGCACCTGGCTTTGTATGTCAGGCTTCCTAAATCAAAAAATACTCAATTTGAGAAAAAAAATTTGTTTGAGACAAAATGTCAGGTACCACAGATTTGCTGTAAATGTTTCCTTCAACTCATTTCTGTATAGCACTTTCAGTCAGGAGCCCGAGGAGGCCAATTTAGACTCAACTGAATGCTAAAGGAGTGACTAGAAAATTGCAAACCTCTCATTAATCTGCTGTGCTTACTTTCCCACTGAAACCAGCTTCCAGATTCCGCATATGCTCATAATTTAAAATATATCTGAAAAGGGTAAAATACTACAAGTCCAGTGATGAATATATTCCCAGGTGTGTTCAGATCATCTGAGCTTCTCTGTTTACAAAGAAGTCAGCAGCACTGTTTAACAAAATATAAATCAGTGCTCCCTTTCCCCTTGATAACTCTAAAAAGACAAAGCCTTTTCTGTACAATCACCATAATCATGAGTTTATTACTTATGGAAAATAAATGCTTGGCACTGATCCCTTTCCAAGGTGATAAAGGGTAAACTACTTAAGGGATTGATCTACTAGACAGAAAATCAGCTCTTGCCGGCACACCAGGAGAAGTTCTGTTAGCAAAACTCTGCACATCTTAGCTGGAGGCAATGATTCAGAATTAAACTTGCATAAATAACAGAGGATTCATTGTGGGATAAACCAGAATGTGTTCCCTGACTTCAGAATAAAGGAGGAAATGCTTCATTTATGGGTTACATAGCCTTTAACATAAACCCTTTTTCCTAACTGTTGTTAATTTAAAATTGAAAAATTATGTTTAAAAAAAAAGTCAATCATTTCATAAATGCAAAAAAAAATTCTTACATGAAAATCCGTTTTAAAATTTTTCATTTTCTGTTGTTTAAACAGACCCTATCTACTGAAGTATTCAAAATAGTATTTTTGCTAAATGTATTATTTGGTGGAGAAAATATATTGTCGTCTACTCTGATTCATGGCTGTCAAAAAGCTTACACTGGCAGAGGAGAGGAGGAGATCACATTGAGGGTTTTTCTTTTCCTTACCTTCCATGGATCTGAGGCTGCTTGAAGTGGCCAAATTCACCTGGGTTAAGACTGGGTGGCAGAGAGCACGTACCTGAGCTCGTCCTGCCTCTCAGAGCTGTGACTCTATCCTGCTTCCAGACATTTCTGTGGAGCACCATCCTTAGCTGCCACTGACAGGGCTGTGGCTGAGTCCAGCATGGACAATTCACAGAGGAATTGCACAGTGGCTGATAACCTGTGTCAGAGAACCAATATTTTAAGCCCAACTGTATAAGCACTCCTGCTTAAGTGTAACTGTAAGAACACAAGATCTGTCACCAGTGATAACCTTTTCTAGCTGTAGAACCAGCTGGTGGTATCACTCCCATTTGTTCCTGTGTGACTTCGCTGCTTTCCTGAATGATAATTTATAACTTGCAGTTAAAACAACAACAAAAAATTGTCAGAACAGCCTGATTTTTCCTGAGACTATTTTTTTGTGCTTTGCCTAGTAGTATATCTTTAATTTGAAAAATGTTTATGTTCCACCATATTCAGCATTACTGTTTTTCAGAGCCTAATGAATTAGGCTTTGACACACATACTGACAACTGTCCAACACATCATCTTTCCTCTTTATATCCCACTACTCCAAATTACTGTTTTGTGCATCAAATACTCAGCATCTCTGTGATTTTATAAGGCAATTAATTTTACACATTACTGCCAACACATTTTTTTAACTTTTTGTCTCTGTATGTGTGATCTGAAAGCATTTCTGTTACTGTGTGTCAAGCCACTGCATGAGCATTTGCACTACTAAAGACCAACACAAAGGACAAGGTAATGGAGACATTCAACATAACACATCAAGTTCTCTGCCACCTTGTTGCAGGACTTCAGACTTTCCTAATAAAACATAATCCATAACAAATTTTACACCTGCATTCATACCTGAACATCAGCAATAAAAATGTGAGAGTAAAGTGTGATACAGCAGGCTAGATTTTTAAAGTTCATTGAAACCAGCTGAATTCTCTAATACAAAACAGCTGAATGTTTGTTCATGCCCTGTGTCAGAGAGGAAAAGAATCAATTTTTTATGGAGACTGATTAAGTTCCCAGGACACTCTTGAAATCATTTAATAAGATTAACATTTTGTTTATTGAATATTTATATCAATATTTACATTAATTATATTTAACAGTTATTAAACAACCTTTGAACAATTATTTGTACAGCTAGTACACATAGTTTCTTTAATAACCTGGGACTGCTCCTGTGAAGGAGCAAGGTATGGCGCTTTGTACATTATTGCTCCCACAGCAGAGACACGCTGCAAAAAGTGCACTTTATTGCTGCAAGAAATCTTGTTGACCAAATGTAGAATGCAGTTTTCATTAAAGCCAGAAATGAAACTTCTAACATCTGGTCCTGGGTAGCATCCTCTGTGAATTGATATTGATCTTGGATACCCCATAACCATCTACATCTCTCGATAGGCTGTAATGTACAGGTCATTTTCAGTTACTGGGGTCTAAATCTGTTCTGCAAGGGAATTAACAAAAAGCTGGTCTGGTTTATTAATTATATGTCACCTAAAAAGTACAGGCATGATTGCTAAAGACACATCTGGATAAGGCACAGGGCAGGTTTAAGGTGTTTCATCAGTCCTTGTGCACAAGGAGAGCCATGAGAGAGAGGAGTGGGAGGAGCATTCGGAGGCAGGGATGCCACCAGCCCTTAAGACAGGTTCCTCTGGCCAGCAGGACCTTGCTGCTTTTCCAGTGGAGCTGGGGACACAAAACAATGAACATAGATGATAGTTCCGGTTTTCATAACCACTCTTTGTAAACCCCTCAGTAATCATTCATCGATATCCTGGGTTCAGAGACCACAGTTAAAACAAACCAGAAAACAAAACCAAAAAACTCACACCAACAAAACCCTAAGACCGATGCAGCCAGCTGTTGAAAGCAAGCTGGCTTGGATTAGGGCTAGAGATGAAGAGCTGTAAACAACACAGCTGTGCTCAGGAGATGGGCATCATCCCAGACACCGAGACACTGAACTCCCTTGGAAGGGTCCTGAAGCCCTACTTGGCCTCCAGCTCCCCATGCTCCCTATTTCACACTCACAGAATGTTCCAGGGGCAAGGGGGCTCCCACAGGTCTGCTTTCTCAAAGCCCATGTGTCATCAAGGGTACACTGCTGTCAGTATTGGAAAACCAAATTACAGATGTGACAAACGGGAAAAGTCAAGTCCTTGCTGTCCAAAGAGATGCGGAAAGGAGGGAGGTTGCACCTCTTTCACTGCCAAAGCAGGGCACTCATTGGCAGAAGATGGAGGAGTAAATCACAAGCTCTCAAGAACTGCTCCTGTTATCTGCATTTGCTACATCTGGTACCCCAGGGTCCTGCTCAGAGGCTGCAGCAGTTCAGCGCTAATGCAGAAATTATGAAGTGTGGACGAGGTTGGACAAGCATAAGTCGTTTTGGATGGTGGGAGCACACTCAGCTTATGCCTACAAGCAGGTTTGATGACAGGCTACTGTGGTGGAATGTTAATCAGCATATTTGTTTCTGTAATATTTGCAAAAGCATCCAACAGATTTCTGCTTTATTGACCTGCCATTTCCAGCATCCAATGCAAATCGAGATTGGTTATATTAATAAAAACCGAGTTCAGGATAATATGATACATTCACTGAATTTTTACATAGTAATTAACTGATGTCTTTTGGTATAGAACTTATATATTTTAATGTCCTTGGCTGCTGTGCATCATTGGCCTATATATTTCTTTAATATGAGACTATTTGAATTTGTCAGTTAGATATTTTTCTGTATTTGCACAGGCTATGTCAATTCCTAAAATAGTAAGAGCAGTGTTCCCCATGGGGTGATGCTTGTCTGTGTCTGTGACAAAAAATTAGAAATGTGTTTGCACCTACATATTTAAGCAACTCAGAATAAAAGCAAAACTCCCAATGATAATTTGAGTAAAAATGACTAGGTGGCTGATTGATACATAAATTAATTATGTGAGTCTGGCTGTGGTATGTCAATTAACAGCTCATCATTTAAACTTTTAAAATGCAAATCTTCTTACTTTCTCTATTCAGTTAAATAAGGAATATAGAGATGAAATTCTGCATGAATGGTCATGAATAATAGCAAAAAACTATATTCCAATTAAAAAGTAAGTAACCAAATGAATCTGACAGATACCAATCAAGCAGCGGTAACTCTTTTCTAGCAATTTTGTTCCTTAGTGGTCTTCAGGCACGTTAAATTTACATTAAATCCATGCAAGTCATAAGGAACCGGGTGGAATAAATTAAGAAAAACCAATAAAAAGTTAATCAAATATTACATTCTGAAGGCTAAACAAAACTGCAGTTATGCACCTGTGTACCTCTAACAATGTGTCTACAAGGAGCTGCTATTGCAAAGCACAGTTAGAATTATACATTAGAACACAATTATTATTCTGTATTATCTTCCCATCTTCCATTCAAGCTCAGAGCTGTAGGCAGAAGCACAGAAGAGACAAGTGCATCTGAGCCCTGCTTGTGACTTTGGTCACTGCTGCTAAAGCTCCTCTGGAAGCAGAGTGCAGTGGTCACAGTGAGGGACAGATGGCAGGGAGAGTAGCCATCAGAAAGGCCACAAAAAGGGGTATATCCTGGCATCCTCTGTCTGCAATGCTGCTGTCCTACACACCAAAACATTGTCATGCGCAGGTACACTTTCCTGAATGGGCAGGGACTCAAGAAGTCCAAGGCTGATATAAACCAAAGTTAAGTAAATACTGATGTTCAGAGTTTGAATATTTTCTTCTTTTTTTTTTTCCCTCTGCTTTCTTTCAAAATTTTGCTTTCTTTTAAAAACAAATGAAATCTTTTTTAGGATACTGGATTTACAGTTTTATGACCTCAGAATTCTATGAAGCTACATGAAAAATAATGTCAAGCCAAACTTTTCTCCCCAGAATGAGTACCTATACTACAAAATCTGTTTTTTTCAGAGAATTAGTATTATAATGGGGCACAGGGAAAAAAAAAAGAAAGTAACTTTTAAGTTCTCTTTGTGTCTGAAGCATCTTGAAGGTCAGGTACTAGCAGAAAAATGAAGTATGTCTTCTCCAATGCCTGTGCATCTTCCTGCTAGAGTGCTTGATAAAGCACCAATAAACTTAATTGCCTTTGCAAAGCACTGATACAAAGAACAAAAAATATATGCCCAAGTATGGCTCCCATCTTGCAGTGCGTTACTTATGCATTCTTCTTCATTCTGTGTGCTATATAATCAGGAGCTGCACCTTGGAATTCACAGCAACTCTCCTCTCTGCGCTGAACATTTATGAGACTTATTACTACTTTTATAGATATGGTAAGTAAATATAAACTGGGAAAGTGTCATAAAATATAAAACTCATCAACAGATGCTGATTAAGGAGAATTGTTATATAAGCTTTATATATTTTTTCATTTAAAGTTTAGCTTTGCTGGTTTCTTAGAAAAGGGTTCATAGGAGAAAGGTATGACATGGGGAATGGTGACAGAAAGGAATTGTGGACACCAATGGAAACCTATACTTTGAAAAACCTTTACATCCTACCATTGTTCACTAGAAAATAATAAAGGAGGAATATTTCAAAAGCTTATTTAATTTGACTTACTATGTTATGAATAACACTTTCACTATAGCCAAAATGTGTGACCAGGCTCATCAGAAGTGATCTTTTTCATGGAATCATGGAAGGGTTTGGATTGGAAAGGACTTTAAAGATCATCTTGTTCCAATCCTCCTGCAGTTTTCTCAAAGCTCTATGCAACTTGGACTTGAACGCTTCCAGGGGTGGGATATCCACAGCTCCTCTGGGCAACCTGTTCTGAGGTTTCAGCAGGCAAGAAACCAAATTTCATTTAGCTCTACTTCAGCTTTATACAACTCTTTGCTGGGCCACCCCACAACATGTCAGGAGCTGAAGGATACAGCAGACCCTCACACCATGCAGAAAATGACAGAGATATTCAGAAGGTAGAATGGGAGATGCTTTTGCGGGTATCAGGCTTTGGGGCTAGGGCCAAAAGGACTTCACCGAATGAATCCTACTAGCCCATAGATAGATTTTGCAGTTGTGTTTATCCACCATGTTTTCCTATTGCAAATGTCAGCCTTCAAAGATGAGCAGTTCAAGGAGGAGATGTTGCTCCTGGAACTGCTTCATTTGCAGTGCTGAATGCCTGTTTCATGCCTTCACTTGCCAAACATGGGGACTGAGGTAGGGTGGCTGTAAGCCAAAATGAGAAGCAGGGTTCAGGGCAGGTAAATTCATGTAGCAAATTCCTGTTCCCTGAGGTTTGGTGAGCTGAGCTGCCACAGAACATGGCTGCCTTTGCATGCAGCTGCAAAAGAGCTAATGCCTGTGTCTCCAGAAAGAGCCTGTGTTTCTGCAGCTGAGCTGGTAAGCTGTGGCTGCCACAGGCAGTGGGTTTGCTGCATTAAGAGCTACACACTCAGCTATAAAAGTAACCTAATTGCTGTTGGACAGAAGCATTAAATACACAGTGAGTTCGCTTTCTGCAGAAGAGAGTAATTGCCATGCGCAATTTTACACTTAGAGGGTCAGATTTTGCTGTGTTAAAATTATACAGTTCAAAAGCAATTGGCTTTCTTCTAGCACAGAGCAATTGGGTTCCGGTGTGGGATAACATAACCAGCAACACTTCACTGCAGCACTGACTCAACTGCAGTATTCCTCAGGTACTGGTCAGTATAAATCTACAGCTCAGGGCTTGATCCCAAGCCATGTTTCTGTCACTGTTTCCAACAGGCTTTAACTCAGGACCTAAAAAGAGACCCGTGGTGAAAAACCAGAGAGCTGAGCGTATGTCCTACACAATTCAGCTGACTATTCCTATGCTCAGCAGCTGATAGTTTAGGGCTGCAGTATTGATTTGTGTTACTGTACTTTATAGCTAGTATGTTACAAGATTAATTTTGTGCTACTCAGCATCTGCTTTCTCCTTGGGAAGTTTTGTAAAGAATTCTGCTGACTATAAAGAATCGACTTTCTCATTTTTTTTTCCAAACCAGCTGAACACATTCTTTATACCCTGCCCTTCTAAAGCATAGCATGACAGATACTGTTAAGATGATTATTCTATATACTTACATGTGCTTCTGTGCTCACAGGCGAACAGCTAAAGTCTTATTAGTACAGGTCAGCATCCTTGTTCAGTCTTTCTTCTCTCACTTACTTCCAGCCAACATTACTGTGATAGATTATTATTCTACCAGGGTAGGCTATGGCTCCTGTCCAAAAAATTATATAAATCTATACACTTTTACAGATGAGTACTATTTTCTTCTTGCATTTACTTGTACTTTTAAATGGGAAGTAACAGGGACTGGTTATAGGTAAAATGGTGGATATTTAGTTCAATAAATAAATGTATAAATAGCTCAGTAATAAAAATTGTGTGGTATTACCATGAATAAAATTTGTCCACATGGAATTTGTTGATTTAGGTGTCTATAAATATTAGTGAAGTGATATCTAATACTGACATCTAATACCTTTTCATCAAATCAATACAGGTAAGGTTTTGAGTACCTATGATTTGGCTGCGCCTCCCTTTGGGGGTCATTTGGGAGTAGGCAGTGTGTGATGGATGGCAAGCAATGTAATGGGTCTTTACACAGCTTAACACCAGCCACTGCAATGCGCAGGGCTAATTTCAGGGAAGAATGGGAGAAATAAGTTGCATCATTTCAAGTCCTGACATAAATTCTTTCCCTTTGCTTCAAAGGAAAGGAGCTCTGACCCCATTTGTTTCTGGACTGAGCAGTTTTGTGATGGCATTGAGTGAGACTGTGCTTCATTGCACATTGCTTTGTACACTTTTGTGCCTGTACTATGCAGCAAGACATAAACCTCATCCTCCGGCTTAGTCGCTGAATTAAAAGCAATAGAGATGTGAAAAATACATGCTCAGTCAAAGTGGGAAGAGGAAATGAAAGCATAGATGTTTCTTAAAGGTTAACCCAGGCTGTGTCTCAGAGGCAGGGGCAATGACAGATGCTTTTTAATGAACCATGAATGCGTTGCTCATGGAGGTTCTTATAGATGTATTTCATGTATCTTGCTTCAGATTTGTTCTTATCAGGTTTTATGGCAGCAAAAGCCCTGTTTTATTCTTAAAGGAGTGCCATGTGGTGGGGGGGCTGAGAGAAAAGCAGAATTATGGTGCCAAGGATTATAAAGCCCAAATGAAATAATTTCTGAACATGAACTCTCACACCTGAGGTTTCTGCAGTAGAAGCATACAGACTTAAGCCCAGTGAAGTTCTGTCCCTTTTAGCTGGGAACATGCCCAAAAGGCTAGAACAGGATGACAGATTTTTTAGTGAGTTTCCTGTAGAACTCTGGAAGCATGCAAGTTTTAGTCCAGAGAAAAAAGAATAACTACTCTTCTCCATCAAAAATCCATGTCCTTCTCATAGCATAGTCTGTACACCATGACACAGAAAACAATTCAATAAAGTTAGCAGTGTGTGAACAAAATTGTCAGGGTCCTTATCTCCAATAACCAAAATGTACATGCAAGTAATCCTTCAACCCTGGACACCGTAAATAAAAAAAGGTCAAGAAGCCTTGGCAAAGGATCTGTGGCAATGTACTATTATCTGGGTAAAGGCTGCTGTAAATCCTTTGTCTGACACATGCTCACAAGCAGAAATGGTTTAAAATCAGTAAGAATAACCTCGGGAATACCAACTGCAAACAACCAGTAGATTGTGGTAAATCTTGGGAGATGAGTACAATATGTTTATTGCTGCACCATAAATGAACATGGTTCTGCAGTTGTAAATAGATCATAAATCTGATTCTGCTCTCAGTTAACAAGGCCCTTAGTGCTGACCAGAGATAGAGCCACTACAGCTGTGGGTTTCTCCCTCAGAGATAATCTCTATCCACGTTGCCATCCTCAACAGCTCTACAACAGAAGGAAAAACAGTTTTGTTCTCCTAGAGCATTTTTCCAAATTTTGTTCAGTGTTATCTTCTTGTAACACCTTAACTTTCCAAATAATAAAGGCACATAGATTCACTCTGCCTCACCTTAGATGTCTAAAACTCAGTCTGGACATGTCTCCACGGGTTCCAGGATATGCCCTTTGCTGCCCTTCACCTGACAAATGTAACTGAATTGACCCATTTGTGTTGAACACCAAATATAGGTCAGACTTGAGTTCAGACAAGACTTCTAAATTAAGGTTTCTGTAATGCAGGTGTTTACATGTGAACAAGCCATGTCAGGTACAATGTTAGTCCTCAGAAGAGAATTCAGTGCACCCAGTGGAGCCACAAAGCAGTTCAGTTCAGTTCACCCCCAAAACAGACAGCTCTTGATCAGACACCTAAAATGGGAACCTGACATTTTATGAGATGTTGTACAGGAAGATATGGGAGTTATGGGAAACCTATGTCCTTCTGGAGGGGCAGTAAGAAACCATGTGGAATAACCTCAGGCACCTCCAACAGCAGAAGATCGTAATGTCTACACAACTGAATTGTACCCCTTTATGCAGACCATCTTATATGAACATAAACTGAATCCAATCCCTAAATGCTTCTGTTAGGACAAATCAATGCCACCTGTTATATTATCTTCTATTTTTGGTATCAAGAGGTCTTATATCTTGGGGAAAAAAAATAGGGGTTTTTGTGGTGTTAGCCCTTATTTCTGTATCTTTTCCATTTTTAAAATTGTTGAAGACTTTCAGCTGCCAGCAAAAGGGCCTGGATTGAATTTTGTCACGTAGGAGGCCAGGGTTGCTGCTTTGCTGCAGTCTTCTCTGTCATTTATTGTGGAGGGCTGCGAGCCCTTGACACAGGAGCCCTTTGCACTCCCTTGGAGGAAATAGGCTTGATGGCCAAAGAATCTCCCCAGAGATAAGCAACTTTCCTCTGGATTAGGGTGAGTTCCCAACATGCCTTGTTTCTTTATGGTAATACCTGGTACCCTGTTGGCTATTGGTTTCTACCCCACCCCATGCCTTTCCCATAAGAAGAACCCACGTCTGTTACTGAGCAGGAAGTTTTATTACTGACCTTCCCTTTGCAGGGTGGCTGGACAATAAAGGCTACCTCTGTGGAACTGCCATACAAGGCTCCTGTCTCTCTGTCCCTGAGTTCGCCTCGGGTGATTTTGCAAAGAGCTGAATCACAAGAGCTGGAATCACTTGTAGCTGAGGAAGCTCTGCACTTGCTGAAATCACCTGTCGCTCAGGGAAGCCTGCCAGTGCCCCTGGAAGAGCTGTTCTTTGCAGGACGCTCTCTCTCCAGGAAGGTCGCAGCACACCGGTGCTGACCAACATCGGGCCCCCCGCGATAATTTATCACCAACAGAGTGATATGTGTCAGTCAGGAATTCAGACTTCTATAAACTTATCTACAAGGCTTACAACTACTGCAGGCTCTGTTAGAAATCATCAAAAATGAAAATGATCTTCCCTAATCCATGCTCTCTGTCTCCCTTTTGTTGCATTTATCATTCATTCTATGTAAAAATCTCCTGAAAACATGTAGGGAAAAAACATGTAGTATGTAAAAGAAGGTAAGTTCAAATATGTAATTTTAAGACGTTAAAACAGCAGGATCCTTAAATCAACATGAAAGAAGTCTTACTATCAGAAGAAAAGAAAACTGAAATTCATGGTGACAGAGCACTTTTTACTGGAGTTATTTGAAAGTGTATTTGTTTGATGGTTCCCAGATCCATTCAGGGTCAGACTGAGTATGTTTATGATTACAGAAACAGTCTGAAGAGAAAGAGTGTACTATTAACCATAGTGTATTTCCTTCTTCCACTCAAGTTTCCAACACTGAGATGCAGCAGGAAACATTTGAGGGATTGTACAAGAGATGAAGAAACCCAGAGCAGAGAAAAACTACGAAGATGTCAATGGAATGACCTCTGCAGGTTTCAGCATTTTGGACAAGACTTGATTATGCTACCTGATTTCTACCATAGTATGTGTAAAAGAGTAGATATCAGCACTCAATGTGACTTCCAATCTTACAATAAATTTGGAGAACAGGTTACTATATAACAGGACACCCAGCAGGAACTAATGTTGCTTTCTGAAAGATAAATCTCAATTACATCCCTAATTACCTGCAATTATGAAGGTCAAAGTCATAAGGTCAAATACTCAGATGCTTGTTCTCCATTCTGGTAAAGTCATCTTTGAGAAAATCCTTTATGTTTTGGTCCACAGACAAGAAAAGCAAATGTTAATGAACCATTGCTGAATATCTTTTCATGTTAACACTGCATTTGTTTCCTTTGATATCAATATTAGCAGTTAGTAATGAGACAGGTATTAATTGCATTTTAAAGTACTGGGATTGATATACAGAGGTGGGACAAACTGGTACTTATGCCAAGCACTGCTGGCAATTATACATAACCTTCTTTTAATCCTAATTTCATCCATTATAAAATATAGCATTAGCGTGGAGACAATAAATCACTTACAGACAGTAGAAAGGTTCATTTATCTTTGTAGACATGCTGTATAGAAGCCACATCTGAGTTATTGTAATGAAAAGTGGATTTTTGGACCCTTTTGAAAGTACATTTGCAAAAATGTTTCCTTTTCAAGATACCACTTTTTACACACTTTCACTTACACCTGCTCATGATTTTTGAAGCAAATATTGTTCTGCTTTTAAAAAATAAGTAATTTCATCAAGGAACACGATACCAGATACAGAAGGCAACATACAGTGGTGCAAGCATGACAGCATAGACAGGTTGGAGTTAGAATAACCAGGGAGCAGTGCTTGTCCCATGCACAGGATAATTTTTGAATGAATGGAACTGTGAATAAACAGCAGTGACCTCAAACAACTTCATTTTCCCTGTCCCTAATGGTGTGTCTAGTTACAGTTCCAGAAAAGGAAAGGCTGGATATTTTGGAAAATTGAGCTGTCTAGCACACTTGGTATACGCTGTGGACCAGCATGTATCTACTCTTCTCACATCACTTACCACCATTTTTGCCTTTTTCACTCCCCAGGCACCTGCTCCTCGTTGCTGGCCTCACCAGGCATGTCCGTAGCAATCCTTCCTGCAGACTCAGTCCCCATATCAGAGTCAGCCACAGATGCTCCTTACACCACGGCCTCTGATTTTATTTTCTCTCTGGACATCTGAAGATCACTGAGGTTACTGAGGATGTACATCCTCTGAAGTTTGCCATCCTGGCAGGCAATTAAGGGTAAGGTAATTAGCTGGACTGAAGCCCATGGCAAAATCACTCCAGGTTCTTTCCATTTCAGTAAGTATTTTGGGATGAAGAGATGCTTCCCTGACACTTTACTCCCTATATTTGTTGGTATTTTTTTTTCATTTCAGGTTTGCTCCAATACTGCTTTTCCCTGTAGCTGTCATGGCTGGTTTGTACCAGAGATTTGGATATTGATTCATTATCAGTGCCTACATACCGTGTCCCTGGCATGAACTGCAGGCAAGAGGAATAATTAAAGAGTGCTTGAGACTGCTCCAGAGTGCATTCAGATCTGTGTGTATAGCTACGGGGAGCACTTGCAGCAGTGCAGAGACACCAGGATGAATGTCAGTATCACTCACTGCCCACCCAAACTGCTCTGCCTGGCTGAGAGGTTGACATGCAGGCTGATGGTGAGGGACCTGGTCGGTTTGTGACACTGGGCAGAGTGGTGGCTGCTGCAGAAATATATCTGGCAAAGCTGGGCTCTGCCTGTGAACCTGTATTTTCAAAGAATCAGAATGGTTTGGGTTGGAAGGGAACTTAAGATCATCTAGTTCCAAACCTCCTGCCACGGGCAGGGACACCTGTGAGAGACTGAAGTGTTGATGGTTAATGACTGAAAACAATTGCCCATTTGTGGAGGGGCAGGATGGTTTGCTGAGGCCAGGTTTGCATCCCCTGAGGGGGAAGAGGTGACTTTTTGGGTGTGTAATGGCAAGACTCTGGTCTACATAAGATAGAGGGGGTGAACAATCATCACCAGAGGTTACAAGCTGGGCTCTAAGGCTAATAAGAGGCAGATCCTGCAAGGGGGGATGGTGCTTTTTATGGTGCCATCTGCCCTCCCCTACACAAGTCACTCAGTTGCAAAACTCCCCCTTTCCCCCATGGAAGGTCCAGAGGGTGTTCATCCCTTCTGATGGGGCATAACTGGCTTAACTGCATGGATGTGAAAGCCAGCCGTCCTGTTTTAGAAGGTGTTATAAAGCATCAAAAGCCCCCAAAGTACTCTCAGACTAATTTCTGAGACCTTCTACCAGAGGACTGAAAGCTCCCCCCACCCAGAAGAAGCACATGGGTGTTTCCACCTGAACCTCAGTTACTGAGGATCCATCAGACTTGGTGCTTTGCAGGCTTTTTCCCCAATCTGATGCATCAAGACAGTGGCCATCACGTCAACAAATGGACATTTAAATTGCAACAATCAGGTCAGTCTCGTTGTGAGATTCATGGGTGCTGATATGTTTTTACTCTTATGCTTTCTTTCTCTTTATTTCTTTCTTTTCCCTTAATACTTGCTTAAGTGATATTTTTATGCTTTCATATTGCTACTTTAGAATAGATAATAACCAAAATGACTACATACCTGCTTTCCATAGCAATCAAATTGTTCTTATATAAACCCTACATACATATATTTATAAACACTGATCATTCAGTGTTATTTCACTCTAATCCGCTCCAAGAGATTTATTACCAAGAAACAGTGTTACCCTTGCCTTTAGGGGAGGGTTGTAACAAAACTTTCCACTAGACCTGCTTGGTCAAAGGCCTGTCTAATCTAGCCTTGAACTCTTTTCCCATTTTCCTCACAGGAACTTCCCTGCTCTGAACCTGAGTCTGGCATGTACTGAGTGAGCAGTTCAGTTGCTCTTGTGCATCAGATTTTGCAGTCCCTGCTTGCACTTATTTGTCTGGCTAATTTGTGTGTTTTCATCTGTTGGTTCCTTGTTATTCAGATTTGTTTGTTAGTGGTAAGGATTTGTGTTTCAGTCATATTATTGCAGTAGAAGAGAAGCTCTCTAGTGGAACATAGCAGCTGTTTAACAGTTTGTATCAGCAGTACCAAACTGCAACAATGCAGGGCAAAGAACAACGCTCTGCTAAAAATCTTGGAGAACAGAATGAAAACTGTTACTCAAGGCTATAGAAATCTCAGCTTCATGAAAACTGTCGTAGGAACTCTAAAGGTCCCTCAATGAGTCATGGTTTTACAAACAGAGAGGGAGTGCCTCTTGAAATCTGTGCCAGAACTGAGCTCTTGTTACAGCATGGTGTATGAGGTGCAAAGTCACAGATAACAAAAATAAACCGAGGTTTTTCTCTTGAGGGCCCTCATTTGAGTACAGCAGGATTCTTCTTTGTTTGTGGATAACTGTCCAGATTGGAGTCTGCACTGGCTTCGTTTAATTTCCTCTGCACACAGTATAATCGCTGAAATAACTGAGCTGGCTGCAATTATTGGCCATGCAATTTCATGCATCCGTGAAAATTTATTGAAGTACAAATCCTTGCATTTGCTCTAATTTGTGCTAATGAAAGGCCTTGGCACGTTTGCTAGTAAGTCTTATAAAGAAGAAGATTCAGAGGGAATTCAAAGGAAATCACTGTAATGATTTCAAATTAGAGTAATAAATTTGACTTTATCACATTAAAATTAATAAAACTGTTGTTAGTGATTTAATTTTCCACTACTGTGCACCTAGTATGGAATATAAAGATGGATCATTTTTTCAAAAATTTTCTGGCCATCCACAGTTGAAACTTTTGATCAAAGCAAAGCTATAGATTTACATCTCAGCATATCTCTCATTAAGAAATGTATCTCTGAAGGAATTATTAGAAACTGCAAGAGTGGGCTACAGAAACACAAAGGCTATCCAGCTGCAGAATGAGAACATAGTTTAATGAATATTTAGTTTACAATTTCACTTATGAGCTGATTAATGATACAAAGTTGTATTTTTTCTTCCAGATGACAGTATAATCAGAAAAGACATAAAGGTGTCTACTGCCATAGTGGTATGGATGTGACATCTTTGTTTTTCATACCTAAATACTGTTTGCCTGAGGAGCTAACATATTGTTCCTGTGCTGGTTGAAGCTGGTCTACAGCAAATATACACATTACGCTTAGCCATGGAAATTCATCTCTTTGTCCGTCATGTTGCATCTCACTGCAGTGAAAGCAAAAGCTTTCAAATGTGCTTTTTCCTTCTGTATTCACAAAAATAATAAATTTGCACATGAATAAAGATGAAGACATTGAGAAAAAAAAAGCAACAAAACCATTCAGCTGTCTGTTGAAATTCAGCTGCACTGTATCCTCTTGCAGCAGAATGGCCCCCGAGGTGGGAATCACCAGCCTGTGCCCTGCCAGAAGGGTGCTGAGGGCTCTGCCCTGAGGTCTCTCTCTCAGTGGGGCTGCTGACTCTGCTGGGAAGTTATAAACAGTGCCAGTGATCAAATAGTGCACAGACAGCAGTGCAAAATTAATTTTGATTGCAGTCACAAGACAAATGGAGCGATCTTCCTTTGGTTCAAGGTGGGAAGGTAGAGGAGGATGGGTGGCTATAGGATTGTCTTTAGGGAACAGGCTGAAGAGGATCGAAAGAGGAGACAGACTATTACTGAGACTGATCCTGTTTTCTCATCTTCTCTCTCCTTCTTATTAACCTCCAAATTCTCCCTTCCTCCATCTTTTTCCATCTCACCTCAGACACTTCTTCATCTTGTCATCTCTTTCTAAGTATTTTCTCTGTCTGGCCAGACGAGTTACTGAGGAACCACCTTGTTGTACCTGTGCTGTCCCAGGAGTACAGTGACAGGGAACTGAAAGTATTGGCCAGAAAATCTGTCTTTGTGCCAATACATTACTATCAGAAGATCAAGGCCCTCCCTCTGGTCCCAAGGGCATTTCCCCAGCCTGGTCCCTGACCCTGTTCAGCTGCTAGCACAGCTGGTGCCAACAACATTTTGAGGAAGAGATTTTTTGGCACAGGGATACCATATGTAAGAAAAAACACACAATCCTAGCCCTCTGCCTGGGGAAACCTGGAAACAGGAAAATTTCTATACCATCATGCTCTTCAGTCAGTTCTTGGTGTAGAAAACCATTCCTTGGCATTGGATAGCCAGGCTCATGCCAGGATTCCCGGAATAAAGGACTGCCTTGGTGTCTTTAGTGGCTATTTATTTTCAGGTGGAGTACATAATGGCAATAAACTATTTACAGTGAAAGCTATCCCACAATTGATTCTTCCTCCTGTGAGAAACTGATTTGCAACACCGAACTGTTCTCTGTTTTGTAGGAGACATCATGGTAACACACATCACACAGGTGAAGGGAGACAAATCTCCCTTTGGCCATGCTTCTAATGGTACTCCAGACAGCTGTGAAGCTGC
The DNA here is from genome assembly GCA_013399875.1 of Gymnorhina tibicen. Lineage (NCBI taxonomy): Eukaryota > Metazoa > Chordata > Aves > Passeriformes > Artamidae > Gymnorhina > Gymnorhina tibicen. The sequence goes on along the minus strand of VXAZ01005290.1, from coordinate 292,859 downwards.
TCAAGCAGCTGACGAAGGTCCTCTCTTCATTTTGTTCTTACTGGAGGATGGCTGTTATCATGTTATCACCAAAGTTATCACATTAAAAAGCAGCACTCTGGCATTACTTCCTTCATTAGTAAGGCACTAAGTTTGGATTAATTATTTTTTTGAAAGATTTTTCACCTGCTTGGCATTACCTTTAACTAAACATGCATGCCATAAAATGATCACAGGTGGGTAGTGATTTAGTGTTAGATCTATGGGAAAGAAAAGTCACTGCCTGAGTTCTGCAAAACTCTGCCTTACATACAGCCTAAGCCATGTCTACTTCTTTTATTAACTATATATTAGAGACAGATTTCAGTGAGAAAAAAGGAGTAGGGAAAAAAATGTTTTCAGGAAAACAGAATTACTCCTGGGTGTTGGTGATATTTATGAGATGGCTCTCTTTGCAGGGTTTTAGAGCTGCTTTTTCCCAAAAGCCAATGTAGAACTGCTCTCCAATATCTACCACAAATTGACTCATTGTTCAGTTTTTCACTCCAACCTCCTGACAACCTGGATCAAGCAGCTAAGTAGCAATTAAAACATTTATGGATGGCTAATGCAAAAGAGAGACTGACTACAAGGTGATCCCTCTGCTCTGCTTTGTTCTTGGATTTGCTTTCAGGCACAAGGCAGATGGAAGAGGCACTGAGTAACTCATATAAAGACCAGGATGTAGAGGGACAGCACTACCTTCTGACAATGTTCTGAACCAATTTGAAAAACAATAGCCTAGTGTTGCAAGACTTATTTTCTATTTTTCTTTATTTTAAACATTTTTTTATTTTAAACATAAACTGTCTCATATGACAAATACATAAATAAGAATGCCCTTTGAGATACAACAGTTCAGCCACTGAAAGGCACAGGTATGAAAGCTGAACTCTCTGAGTGGATGTAATGGCTCCTTTTTGAACACTGTAAGACAAAAGAATTTCTGTCTAGAACTTGTCTCTCTGTTTTTGGTTTTTTTTCATTTTTGGCTTCCTGTTCACAAAGCAAAAGCAGTTACAGAGTGACTTGTTAGTTGGCATGCAACACACTCATCTAGGGGAAGGTACTATGGTAGCATGTATTGGGTATCATGTGGTGCACCAGAAATTTAAGAACAAGTATTCTAATAATGGTTCGGGTTTCTGAAAGAGCTGCTTGAAACAGGTAACTTCTAACTCTTCTCTTACAAAGTTATATGCCTCCCTCAGCAGGAACTCAACAGCATAAAAAAGTGAAAGCCAACTAACAAGAACCCAAAGAAACTTTAAGGTATCAGAGCCATAATAGATGTTTTATCAAGGCTTTCTGAGACTCAAAGTGAGAAACTGAAAAAGTCCATGTTCTGAAGAGATATTGGTCCTACTTGCAGGCTTTCAGGGCAACAAAACAATATCTTTGTGGTTGGGAATTTTTTATTTCAAATGTCAGGTTAGACTGGTCCACATTCATGATGTGCTTTAGTTTCAAATAAATTTGGGCAGAAAATCTTATGTTTGCACGAGAAAAGGATTTATTCTTATCTACCCTGCATACCACTTACCTATCTGCTTGGTGGATTAAAATTAGAGTAACTCCTGGGGGAGAATGATTAGTGAGCAGAGAAGAAGGAAGTGGCTACGGTAGTTTATAAATAAATGTATCACCTAACTGCAATTTATGACTTACATATTCTCTGCTAGCAGCAACTAGAGTGCTGCAAATTACTTTGTTACTAAAGAAATAAATATCCATGTCTGTCCACATCAATCTATCGCCTGCTTCATATTTTTCAAGGCAGTGATATTGCTTAAAATAATACATACAGTCTGATTGCGAAGTAAGATTGAAGTTAGTTTTAATTGTTTAATGAATCTGTTTTGAAAACCTGGGTTGAGAATTCTTTTTCTGATAACTGCATCTCAACAACCTCTTACAACAAAATACACAGACTGCCTTTAGTTCATACTGAACTTTGAAAAAAATTATTCTATCCTGTAGTACAGTTCCATATTGGTCATAATGGCCATGTCAAAAATACATGCTTCTTCTTTCAATTGCTAACTCCTAGTAAAGAAGAAAGAGGGAGCAGGGTAGGAATTGCTCCCACCCAGCACTTCTCTTGGGGTACCCCTAGTACAGCTTATGCCATAACCTGGGTCTTGCCCTCCTGCCAGGAGAGTGTGATGGAGAGTGGCAGAAGGTGGTTGTCCCACTTCCATCCTCCACAGTTCAGCAGCACAAGGGTCCCAGATGAGCCTTCTACTGGTGCCCATTGAAGAGAATAGATTGCATCCATTTTTTATGGATGTGTAAGGTGAACTCCAACAGGAAATGCAGACTTTCTCAGCTCCAGCTTTCCACGAGGTCCAGCCCTAATGATGTTGCTGCTATAATTATCATGCCCCATTTGATGTTTTCAAGAAGACTGAGCAATGATCACTTACAACATCAACAAGCAAATGTGTTTATGAAGATCAAACTTATGTGTGACTTAGAGACATCCAATTTCACATCTTTCATTTGCAAATTGTTCCCTGAAGATTTTATTAACTTTTTTATAAAATCCCTCAGCTTTATAGAAAATCAATTCTCTGTCATCTAAATGTTGTCTTATAGCTCAGCATGCCCTCAATTTATTTTTGTGTTGCTCCCTATTAATGGGAGTGTATATTAGAAATTGCTGTAAAATATCTGCTGTGCTTTTTTGCTGGGGACAATTTTAGAGAAGTTTGATGAAATTATATTTAAAGTGAGTGCTCTAAATTTTAAATTTGTATAATTTATATGTCCAGGGTGACAGATTAATCATAGGTGCCTGTATAACTTAAAACTCCAATTAAAATAAACAAAAATTAACTTGTCAGAATTGTCATGTATGCAAGAAATTAGTTTGAGTAATAAAAGAAGATTTTAAGCCAACTTTTTCTTTTCAGTGTTCCCAGCCTTAAGTTAATGGAATTAGTGGACTACAGTTTACCATAGACAATTTTGTGTTTCAGAAGGGACTGATGTAGACAAAAAATAATGGTGGCTATCAGCCTTGCATGAAGAATCCATAAAAATGACCTGCAAGACAGAAGAACTGTTTTTTGGAATTCAAGCTAATGACTTGTGCTTTTATAAACACTCATGAAAGCTCAGAGTGACGTTGAGAGTCTGCAAAGGCCATGTTAAACAAGAGAACTGAAACATATGATAGGACAATTTGGGGTTGGGTGGAAGTCATTGCTATTTAAAATCACTTATTGAAATAAACATTTAATTTTGATCATTGGAGTTTATCTGTCAAGATATAATCTTCAATTGATACTGGTTTCCTTCTTTTTATCCCAAACAACTAAAATAAGAGTCTTTTCCTGCACCCTCCAATTATAATTTCTCATCAGCTCTACCATCTCCAACTCCACAGAAGAGGGGAAGAGATGTATTAGGAGTGAAGGAAAACAGATGATGGTCAGTCTGGAATTGCCTACCAATACTTTTGGAGGAAGCAATATAGGAATGAGGGTGAAATATATAGGCAAGAACGTATGGCCACTGAACAGAGACGAGAGAAGTAGTCTTGGAAAAATCACATCTGTGAACTTTCACCAATTAAAACGAATCTAGGTAAACCAAATTATAAAAGACAACTCCATTATAAAAATCACCATATTGTATCATATTATTTTAATAAATAAGATAATGTTGGGAATTTAAAATATTTACTACCAGTAAATCCTGAATTTAAAAGAATACTATATATGAAAGCAGGAGTAGAACCTGAATGTTGCCTCCATTTTTAACAATAAAATTAGTATCTAAACTTGGCTGCTGCAGATAAGTGCAAGCACTAACAGGACAAACCGACCCTTCCCTCAACCATTTATCCACAAGTAAATGTGTAAAAGTAAAAGAAACACACAAGTATTAGCCAAAACATAATGATCTTGATGTATTAAAACCCCACCTCCACGTGTCTAGCTATGACAGGGAAGTCTATTGCAAGTGGAAATCTTCACACCACAAAATACAAATGATGAAATTACAAGGAATATAGAAATTGAACAAAGCAAGAACAACTATGTATTCATAGTGATAACAAAAGCTCTCTTAAGTTTGGCAGACCGTGACCATCTTGATAACAGATCAGGAGTATCTATGTAAAATCCTAGCAATGGTCCAAAACTATTTTCAGTCTAAATGATTCTTATTTAAAGATTGTACTTACATCTCCATAGGAAAAGTACAAAATAAGTATATTGTCAACCTGTGCAAAATGGCTGACTAATGATCAAATCTTAAAATTTGAACCAATGTTGTGATAGATTAATCATGGCCATGACGTATGAAGGAGCTCAAATGGGAATACTCTGACAGCCCATAATAAATCAACTAAGAGCAACACGCAGAGCTAGTAAATAAGCTCAGAACCAAATATAGAGCATATGAGTCAGGCACAGATCTAGAGCAGCAAATAATATAAATAAATATGGAAATTGTAAGAAAGATGTATTAAATTGCTACAAAAGCAAATGCAGAAATATATAGATAACAGGTAAATAAAATGAAAAATAAAATGTAAGCACTATTGGCAGTTTAAGAAAGGCAAAAATTTTTCCAAGTGTTTCATTTGGAAAACAATACTGACAACAACTTGAATGGGGAGGTATTTGCATCAGTGTTTGGCTGCTGGAAGAAGGGATGAACAGTCTGCAAGGCAGGCCTTGAATGGAGCAGTGGAACAGCCTACTGGAACAGCCACTACAAGAAACCCAGAAGCCAGGTGGGAGACAGCAGCATCCAAATGGGACCACAGAGCCTTCAAACAGCTAGTCAGCATATCTAGATCTGGATAAATAGGAAATATTGATTATTTGTGGAAATACTGGGATACAGACCCTAGAAAGGCAAAATCATTACAAACCCTAAGTGAAGATAATAAATCAATACAGAAATACTGTAGCCAATCTCAAAACCTCAAAATATCCCCCATAAATCACAAATATTTGCAAACTCTGAGGCACCGATTGACCAAAGAATGAAACAACCATGGTTTCTTCTCTTGATGCATTTGTCCCATATGTCAGAGAACTAGAGACCTATCCTAAAACACTTATGATGTGAATGAAAAGGTAAAGACCAAAGCGATGACACAGATGGCAAGAGCTGAAGCACCCTCCTATGAAAGGGACAGCCTTAACTTTTTCTCAGTGACACTAACATGAATGGAATAAAGGTAGACACAAATTGAAAGAAATGTCTTGCAGTGATGTTTGTGCATGAAAAGTTCACCCAGCTCTTTCAGGAGCAGGAAGCCATTCAGGAGCAGGAAGGCCATAAATCACTGGAGGGCATTTCTTAAAAGCAAGCTGCTCCAGAGTGCTTTCAGCCCGTGCTCCAAGGGAACAGCACTATTATTTCAGATGTATGCTGCAAGAAATGGACTCAATTACTGACAACTTATCCAGGCAGGAATTGTAGCATTAAATGAAAGACAAGTGAATAAGAACACGAAATTGTAACCTGTCCAGAAATATAAAAGATGGGAGAACACTGAAACTATTGGACAATAAATTTTCATATCCCTTTTAAGAAGAAGTCTGGAGAGAATTCCATGAAATATGTAAGACAAACATTTACAACTATTCGTAGCAGTTTTCCTTTGGTCTGTCTGATGAGCAGAAAGAAACCTTGTTGTGATGGCCCAGCCCCCTGGGCTGTGGCATGTAGCTGCTAACCAAATACAGACCATCCCATGGGTGGAATTCCCTGCCCAGGATAGTGGGTCTGGGGGCGGATACATGGGTGGTACAGAGGTGTAGACCATAACCCCTTGGGTGGCACCCAAGCTTTGACCACATCCTCCCCTTCTAGAAAGTTCTCTGGTTTTCGGTTGCCCATTGGCTCTCAGGTATTGCGCCCGCTTCCCTTGTTCTCCTATTGGTTGTTGTACTTAGGTAGCCTCCCCTTTGATGACTCCTCATTGGTTGTTTCCCTTTGCTCCGCCTTAATTTGCCCCCCCCAAAAGGCTCTGCGCAGCCATTCCCTTTGGCTTTCTGGTCCCTGCCTTCTTTGGCAATAAGGCTTGTAGCAACCCACACCAAAGGCCCCTGTCGCCTTCTTTGCCTCCGGGCTGATGCTAGCATTCACCATCTGCTTCCAGACGTGCCTCCTCTGAGGAGGAGCCAGCACGTGTGCTCACCTGCGCTATCCCCACAGAGAGCGTCCGGCAGGGACGTTTGTGGAAGTGATGCTGCGTCCCCTGTGACTGAGGCCACGCCTGAGCTCGTGCAAACGAGTGAGGAAAGCGTCAAAACCTCAATTCTACTGAAGTGTGCTAGAAGGACTGACATGAGACAACTATCCAAGAACGCATCAAAATGTACTTTGCAGCCAAACTCAAAGTCCAGACTACTGAGAAAATCAGTTCCCTGTTCCAGAATGTAGGTCTGTACCAGAAAGCTCAGGTATCCTGTGTATCAGCAAACAGCCTTGAAAATCTCTGAGATCTAATAAGATGTGATAGATGTAGGAAAAGGCCAGGCAAGCCACAAAAGGGAAAAAAACCCCAACTTACAGTCTTAGAGCAGAAGGAAAACAGATCACTTGAACACAAACCACTCATTACAGTGGCCGGATTCCTTGACTGCCTCAGTGACAGATGAAGCAATGTGTTTGTTAAGTACATTTGTTATCACAAAGTACTATTTGAGAAAAGGGCAACAAATGACTACGGGAACCATTCAGGGTCAGATGGAATGCTTATCAAGGAAGAGGAAATACTTGGGGTTGTGTAGAAGAACAGGTTGAGTACAGAGGTAGTTCTGCAAGATACCCCTTCACCTTAGTGTGGCCTGGGACTTCCTAAACCAACTGGTGGGTTTCTTTATTAGCCTCCAAGGAATCTTTTCTTTCCATGCATTTTTTTTTCATAGCCGAAGGATTCAATACCTTCCAGTATGCAGTATGTTTTTGTGTAACTGAAGTGTACTATCTTTTCATTTCTGCATCTTCTCTTGTAAAAGCTCTTTCTAAAAGTACTTCAGTGTTTTCTCTTGTAACTGCTGTTGATCTCATCTGAGCTTTCCCATGTGTTCTCAAACATTTTGTAAGTACCATGACTCATACCAACATCTCTTTTCACGTGAGGCTTTGCTAATGTGGCATAGACCAGAAAATTAACCGAGTATGTTTTACAGGTGAAATATGCATTTCTTAGAAACTCAGCATAGAGGCAGAACAGCTGGAGTTTTGTTGGCTGTGATGTTGCTTCTGCGAGAACAAAAGCACATTTGTTTCTCTTGTGCCAAAGTACTGCTGGCATGCTATCCAGAGCAGGGCTGATTTCACTGGAGGTTACACCTTTGCTGTCTTTTATCCACTTACAGTGAAGAAAATAGTTCATGCATAGTGCAAAGTATGAGCAGCATTGTAGAGTCATCCCTTACTTATCTGCATGACTGTTCCAAGCTGTCTGTTACATAAGGCATGAACACTGAAGAGTCAGTGCTTAGATGTCAACATAATAGACAGCTAAGAAATATCTTGTATGAAGAGAAAGATTTTGTACATCAGTGAAGAACAATGAGCTAATGAGTCATGGATGTCCTGCATGAAATGTCTTAAGCCTATTACAAGGCTTATCCCATTCTAACCCCAAATTATCTCACAAGGTCTGACTGTGGGAAAAGGGGAGATGTTTGCATATTCATCTTATAAGAATTTTCCATCTATGTGATTCTTAAGTGGGTTTGCTGGGAAAAGAGAATAAAAAAAATCATCTAATTTGCAGCTGTAGCATTCAAGGGTGCAATTAATTTTCACAGCACACTGCTCATTTCTCCTGCAGCAGAAAGCACACACAACATCCTCCTGCAAGGCCATTCAGCCTGAGCCTCACAGACTCACTGGGACCTCTGCCCTGGCTCCCCTCAGCACTCAGCAGTCAGCTGGAAAGAAACAACTGGTCAGGAAATAAGGGCAGCAAGTGGAGGAGCTGCTGCTATCATCTTCCAGAACTAAACCGGGTCATTCCCAACACCCAAGTCATGATCCAGCCATGGGTGGTGGGGATTTGCAGCCCAAACAGATCCTGCAGATCCTGCAGACATTGCTGCTCCACAGTGAGCTGACTTGGGGAATGATAGAAATGATGAAATTTCTGCTGGGCAGAGGGAAAATGGTTCAACTTTGAAGCTCCTCATCAAAAGCACCTGAAGCACTTCCAGTGTTTAATGTCTTAACAACTCCGTATCAGCTTCCTATTTGTTAAGTATTGCAGAAACATGAATCTTTTTGCCATGTTTGCAACTCTTACGAAGGCTTTAGTATGTCTTAGCACTTAAAGTGAATTCTATGTTTCCACAGCATTTTTTTTAATTTTGACTCTATTTTTTTTTTCAGATGAGGATATCTTTATTTGTGTATCTTCCCTGAAAATTCAGATTTTCATAACACATTATAAGCATATAAATGTTCAATTAACAAGAGAAAAATCCCAAATCAATTGGAATTAATGCTCTGTAGTATGTATCATGGTGCTTTGATACTTGCACCTGTTCCTCTTGATATCTTCAACAAATCTCATTTAAAATCTATATAAAGTATATATAAAGTAGGAGGTTGCTGTCAATGACAAACACCTATTCATTGCAACATCAGTCACTCTTGTTTCAGACTTCCATTGCCCTCTCTATGACTGGGTTGGCAAGTGAGTAAAGATACAGCTCCCTGTCCTGGACATCTTATTAACTAAAGCATGGACAGTGAAGATCTTAGTTACCGTGATGAATGAAGCCCTGTCACTGTCCGTATAATTTAGAAAGTACAGCTGACCCTCTGTTCTCTCCTTACTCATCAGGTGTAATTGCTTAATGACTGAAATCAGAAACGAAATCGTACATTTTTCTGCATATAATATATATATATAAACTCTTCTACAGTCAAAAGTTGTCCATCTTTTATCCAATTTATTGCTCTATGATAATTTCTTGCCTTTCTTAGAATATATAATGAACTCTTAATAAATAATCTTTATTTTTCTCTTCACTTCTAGTGAGTGATCTCCAAAGACCAGCAACACTGTAGCTATATTTTCATCCTATATTAAAGTCACCCACCAAATATCTGAAAAAGGAGCCTGATTTTTTTTTAGCTAATCTTGAAAATACTGAAGTTCAAAATACTGCACAAACAAATAGGAATTAACTATACAAGGAAGGCAGAAAATCTGGATCTCAAATTCAGGCTGAATATAGCTGAAGAAATTCCTAAGAATACACAGTAGCCCACAGAAAAACTGCTACCAGGAACATCCTCCCTCCTCCCCACATCACCCCCAAAACCTCACTGCTCTCAAGGACATTGGATTCTTTATCGAATTCACCCTCCTTGCTTTCTTCCATAGCTAATGCAGCCAGGCAAGCATTTCTGAAGGCAAATATCTGATGACTCTGTCATGAGTAAGAATAACATTTGAGCTGTGTGAAGCTAAAGAACCAGGAAAGAATCTGCACCCTAAGGAAAGTTTGTTATTGCTGCTTGCACACAGCTGGAAAACCCCATCCCTTTGGTAGCTAAACTAATTTAATTAGCCCCAACTGGAGCTGCTCTGTTGTTACACTGGTCCTTGACGAAAATGTTTCACAGCATTTCCCCTCAGTGTTTACTTTAGCGCATCACTGCTAGGTAGGGTATTTTTAAAGCATTTGGGGTCAGCTGCCTTTTCCTCCCCTCCAGCCTATGAGGAATGCTGAGTAAGTTGTTCTTACCTGCTAAACTAATATTATTGCCTCGAGGTTACAGCAGTTAGTGTGTCAACTAACAGATCCCACTTAGGCAAGTCAGGTTCGCATTTTACACGTGGCCATCAGATCTAATGAGGGATCAAAAAAACCTTCCAAAATGTAATTTTAATTAAAAAATCTGTCTGCCATCAGAAGCTTATAATTGAGGAAACTGGTCTAGGGAAGAACCATGAGTATTTTCAACCCCAGGGCACGGATGCTGCTTGTACCATCATCCAGCTGCTCCCTGGCAATATCTGTTCAACAGTCCCTGCAATAAGTGGCCAGGCCAAAATCAGTAGAAAACAGCTAATGGACAGCCTCAGCATGCAGGTTAAAGAATCAACCTCTTCCCCAAAATATTCAGCCCACCAGGTTAGAATTCAATTGACTGGGAAGGAGTTGAGAACTGGATAAAATTTTTCTGTGGCTATAGAGGGGATTTAATTTACAAATATTGTTAATTTAGTTCCTTTTACTTAGTGTCTGTCTACTTTCATTTGCATCAACTCAGAAATATTTATGATGCCAATTTGTACTGCCAGTATAGCACTGGACATAGCAAGCCCCAAGATTGCTTCAAGACTTCCCATCCTGCTTTTTTTTCTGAGAAAAAACCCCATAATTGCTCAGAAGAGACCCCCTCTAACGCTCTATTTTCTTTTGAGTGAAGGGAGAATAACAGATGAAATTCACTCAAAAATCATTATTTTAGTAAAAGTTATATGAGCCTCTGATGTTCGTAAAATGCATTTAGAAGTTTTGCCACTCCCAGCTCAGCCATATGGAAGCAAAATTATTCTGTAGGTCCTTTCTGTAGTTTTTATTAAAGCTTTTGTGAAGTCAAAACCTATGCAGAGACTGTATGTGAATTTGGAGCCTTTACCAGGCTCTTTGCCTTGCGTATTTGAAAGATGCATATGCTGCATTTCAGAGAACTAAAATCAGTGTTTGAGGTATTGCATTTTGGATTATGCTTCTTCTAATCTTACTTAAATGATAAGCAAAGCCATGCAACCATGAACAAAAATAAAGGCAGAGGAAAAGGCAGCGCTCTCTCCCCTGCTGTCCCTGGGGGTGCAGGACTGTGATGTGCTCTGCTGTGTTGCTTCACCTCTGATCACATCTTTTCACCAATAGTTATTGTAGATACCTCCATGAAAACCTTTACCTTGGCAAATATTCCTCTTTCTGGATCTGTGGCTCAAACTACTCCTCGCTGCACAGAGTATCACAAAAAGAGCAGAGCAGAGTCTCTTTCCTCATGTAGCTGCTGCTTTATTCCTTCCTGTTCTTCCCAATGGGAAAGGGCTTATATGGCTACAACCACAGTCCAAATTCTCCTCTACTTTGAGACACTTCACTACTTTGACTCTTCACCCAGTGATCAGCCCACACCGTGCAAGGCATCGGTGCTCAAGCTGGTTTTGTGTTGGCTGTAGGTGTGGTGGTTTCGGTCAAATTCAGGGAAACGTCCAAAGGAACGTCTCCTCAAAGGAAGGCAGGCCACAACCACCCCTCCCCCCAATCGGGTTTGGGAAAAACAATTTTCCTCGGAGGAAAGTGAAGAAGAAAATAAAAACTATTTATTTAACAAACACACAGGAAAATAATAATAATAATAATGCTAAATAATAAAATCTCTCGCTCTGGAGAGAAAACCTGAAAGATTTTAGAGTTCTTCTGTGGGTGCGGCCTCTCTCCTCCTCCTCGGAGCTGGGTCAGCGTGGGGGGCCCCCCTCCAGGCCGGTGGAAGGTCCCCCGGTGGGGTTCTGATGTTCTGGTGTTCTGAACAATTCCAGAAGAGAAGAAGGGAAAAAAAAACCGAAGTCCCAGAAAAAAACCCTCAACTCTCCATCTCTCTCTCCGAAGAAGCAGAGTCGAAAAGTTGACTGGAAAAGTAAGAAGCGATGCTTCCCCTGCTCCGCTGCAGCAGTAGCTAATCTCTGTGTCCTTGAAGCACAAACTGTTTTGAAAAGTTCGCTCAGTTTTTTTTTTCTGTTTCTTGCATCCAGTTTTAAAGGCATAGAAAGGCTCAGGAATCATGTCTGGGCATAGAGCAGTGGTAGGGGATACAACAGCATAAAATCACCCCAAGACAGTAGGGTACAGACAAATGGCAGCCAGAGTCTAATTCCCTAGGAAATCCCCTGGGAATTTGATGAACCAGCAAGATGAGTTTCTTATAGCTTACTGCCTGAGACCGTGTAGCTGAGATGCTTCTGAAACAGTCTGAGAGTAAATTTAGCATCTCATATGGAAAAATGGTCAGTCAGTCAAAATGCACTGCACCTAGAGATACCCTTAACAAGGGTAGCAATGGCCTGCTTTGTTCAGCTTAGTTGTCTGTGAAGTACTTTGGTATTTTAAGAGGAAATGCAATGCACTGGCCCTAAAACTGTATGTGTTCTCTGAATTAGCAGAGCACATACATCACTTTCAGCAGTAGAAGTTCTGCATTATAGAAAATGGAATCTTTGTTTTCAAAAGTAGAGATTAAAAATGAGCTGAGCAATTAATAAAGGTTATAGCTCCAGATGGCCTGAGTTTGTGTCAAGCAGCCAATACATAGCCACCTACAGTAATTTATTTATGGGGCAGCTGGTATTACCTAAACTTGGGCCTTTGATATCAGCTTAAATACACACTTACGTTTTTCATAGCGTTGAGCTACTGATATACTCAATTGCATCTTTCCAATACAAGAATGGACAGATTTCTTCCTCCTTTATATTTACTTGAAAGGCCAGGGAAATAGGCACAGTGTGATGTTTTCAATAGACTTTTTTCAAAGATAAGGGAACATGATGCAGATCATCACTCTTTCTCCCTGTAGCCTGGGCAAGGAGGTAGCCAAGAGACCAATAATTCAAATATTAACAACTCTCAGAGGGAGCCTGGAAACTACAGTCAAGGCTGGAAACAGTTCTGAGCCATCAATCTCTGAATGCATCCAGTGTCCAAGGACTCTACTTTCCAGGTTGTTTACATTCTTCATCCATCTAGTCTCCATCTTTTTATTAAACTGCTAGTTAAACCTTTCTTACTGATGAATGTTAGCAGATATTTCTAGACACAATAACACAAGAACATTGCGTTGATTTGTGACAAATTGTTTTATGTAGAGACAATGTATGTTACAAAACTGAGATGAATTTTTGTCTTTTCTGCATAGCAGGAGAAGAGAAGCAAGAGTTATTAAGAGCATTTATTTCAAAAGGTCTGCAATGGAAAATGAAACTGCTCAGTGCCATATTTCAGAAACCCTGATGGACCTTATTCTTCTAAAATTCCACGCTGAAACATAATTGTTCACAACCATTATTACTTTACTGCATTTTTTAAAACAGTTTTTTCTGCGACACAGCTCAGTCTGGCAGTCATTCACTGCTTGGCACCTACAACCTGTTGTCTTGGGGATTGAAAGTATTATGATGATGCTGCTTTGTTGATAGGGCATATAGTCAATACTGAAGCCCAGAAAAGCACTAGTTATAACCCACGTTTTGACAGCTTGTCAATAATCCTGGTGTTATGATCAAAAGGGCTTTAGTAGGACTTATAACCTGTGTCAGGTGAACAGAGAGATTGACCTCATTGAGAGTAGGGTGAAAAAAAAATCAGTAAATTTTATTGCCAGGAAATAAGCTGAAGACAACAGATTGCTTGGCAAAAACACACTAAAAAGGGCAAAGCAGACAGACCTTCTGAACTCCACAGTCAACTGGTTATTAATGGGAGAAATAATCAGTCATTAGATAATTGTGTTTTCCCACTTGATCACTTTCAAAGACAACTGAAAATAAAATCTTCAGAATTTTTTTTAATATTTCATTTTAACTGTTCTGTCTTGGCTTTCAACACTATCACATCCCACAAGTCTTTAAGGAATACACACAGCAAAGCTTTATTAAAAAATGATCCATGTTTTTTACTTTTATATTAAAAGTTAAGCCAATTTCAGTCAGCACTGAAGAAATACCAGCCCAAGTGGACGGGATATCATGAGTTAGAAATGTCTCACAGAAACAAGAGGATTCATGGAAACAAGGTACAGGAATAACTGAAATACTTTTATATCTACATTATTTTATATTATATTTGAAACTCATAAGCCCTTGTGTCCCTCTGGGTGGAAGACACTTCTTTAATTTTCACAAAGGATGAACTTGGTGCCAGTTTGGAGCCAGCGCTGTTCCATGGTGGGCACCACGGGGAGGATTCGAGTCTTAGCCTACTCGAGGCACCATCATGCCAAACTGAGCCCCTCAAGAGTGCTTATTTGTTTTTGTTGCCTTCACAGAGCACAGCCTTTCAAATCACACTCCTGTGGTCTTTTAAATCACAGCTTAGTTAAGATGCCTACGTAGCCTGAGTAGGCAGTACAAATATTACCTTATACTTCATCATAGTTCCTCGGAATATTACAGCAATTTAGTTACCGTTCACCCCATCCTTGCTAAACTCAGCTAAAAATAATCTTGCTTTCATTAATAAGAGAATCCACATGAAGTTTCTGGTTGAAGTGTTTGGTTAAGGTTTGGGGGGTTTTTTTGTGGTGAGCATGTGTGATACTTAAGGTCTCAGTCTATTTCAGCACAGTGCTTGAAAGGCATAGTAATTAGTCAAGCAGAACTCACACAAAAGGAAATTAAATAAGACATAAACAGAACAGATATGACATGGCAGCATTATTAAGGAACTGTTTCTCACATGAGAAGAAGGATGAGTAAGAGGAAAATGCAAATCCAGGCTGGATCAAGCAAGGTGATTTCAGTGAAGAGAGGGAAGCACTGATGACAATGTCCAGGACAGTAAGAAAACCTTATTTGGAATACTGTATAATATTTTGATCAAGTTGACCTAAAGGAAAAAAACCACACCACCAATAATGGGAAAGGTGCAGTGAAATGCTGCTAGGGAGCTCAGAATCTGTCTTGCAAGAATAAAGGCAATTCCTTGTTACTCTTAAGAAAAAGTCTTATGGCAGCAGGATTTTGCTCTGTAAATATTCTAAAACAAATAGAGAAAGGATTCAAGCTCTAAAACAAAGCCAACCCTCTTGAAAGATCAGTGCAGGTGGGGTCTGATACTCCACATTGTGTCCTTTAGCTGACAAGTAAACAGCCCAAATATTTCTGACAGCAGTGGTGCCTAACTATTCTGCATTCATGAACCTTGCATGTTATAAACTGACCTCTAAAAGCCATAGAAATATATTCAGACATAGGATTGCAGTTCATGAGCCTAGGAGAGACAGTACATATGAATCTTTAAAAGGAAAACATCACCAAGAAAAGTAAAGTAATT
This sequence comes from Gymnorhina tibicen, assembly GCA_013399875.1. Lineage (NCBI taxonomy): Eukaryota > Metazoa > Chordata > Aves > Passeriformes > Artamidae > Gymnorhina > Gymnorhina tibicen. The sequence continues at coordinate 277,782 of VXAZ01005290.1, read as the reverse complement.
TAAGTATGGCTCTGAATGTTCTGGGATAGGAATGCGTGAAAAACAATGTTCCATGAAAGAAACCATTTATGTGAAAGCACAATCTTTGATCTTGCTTAGGCAGGAGGTTTCAGGAAAATGGAAATACAGGAAACCTTGCAATTGAACAAATATTTGAGATTGATGGCACATTTCAGATGAAGAGGGAATCAATAATTTAATCATTCCATCATCCTTGGCTGAATTTCCTCTCTACCTGTAATAACTCTAATGCTGATCCACCACACGCAAGCAGCAGCAGCAGAACAGACGTTGTGAGAAGAAGGACTATGCAACCCCATCCTGGGAGTTTTGCTTGTCTGAATTTTCATTCCTTAACCTGGCAGTACTACACAGGAACAAAACCAGATCAGCCTAAGTCTTCAAAGAATGGATTTCCAACATTTGCTGGAGCAAATGTAATTTCATCATCTGTATCCAGTGCTGAATTGCTCAGTGTCAACTCCTGAGAGAAGACTTTTAGACGTGGATCTTAGGTCTAGAGAAAGTGTAAAACCAGAAACTATAATAAATTCCTGCCCTAGGAACTGGTTTTGTACATGAAAAATTACTGAGGCATACATATAGACATAGGTATGTTCATCCTCCATAATATAATTGAAAAAGTTTAAATTTGCTTAAATCAGTTTGAATTTTATGGTTTGTCTCAAGGCAGAAAACTGAGGTAATCTTATTTTACTCCATTCTTACTGTTCTCTCACTCCTTATAGGAAGTAAAAGAGCATTTGCAGGGAATGAACATTGCAACTGATGACACAGGAACAAACAGCAAGAGGAAGCTGAGGCACTGAAGGACAAAGTGGCTCATGCAGCTAAATTGGAAAGAGGGATGGAGAAAGAGCCCAGTTTTCTTCATTCCTATTCTAGCATCTTTCTTGATAGAAAATCTTAAAACCTTTCCCTCCTCTACTGGAGTGGTCATCTCTGAAAGTGCTGAGTAGGTTAGAGGGAAGTGTTGTTTAAGTCTTCTGTTACTTAATTCTAAAATATATCTAAAAATGGATTTTTTGGGTTTTTTTCCCATAAGTATGGATCTACAACAAAAGAATTCCATAATTTAAGTCTTTTAAATTCTCCAAAACTCATTCCTGCGACAGCTACAGTTGCTCTTATGCTTGACTATTTAAATGTCAGAAGTCAGGCTTTACAGGATATATCTTTTTTTTTCCTCTGAGGGAGCAGGCTAACCCCATTGTGTGATACATAGTTACAGAAACTGGTAAAGTAGCATGAATATGTGGTAGCAGTAAAAAGGAATGATTTCTAGTAGTTTTATCTTTTCTTCTGTAGAGTATTAGAACCACCAAACAACAGAGATTCATCGGCCGTCTCAAACATCACTTAATTTACATGAAAATCTCTCTGTTTACACAAATATACTGGGAGAGCAGTGATTAATTCTAGTAAGCTAGGCTTACTAGCAGGTAATTTAATTAGCTGGTAAGAATTCTGTTTTGAAATGTCTCATTAATTTGCTGTGAGCAGCTATCTCCAAAGTGCATCTATTAACCCTATGCAAGGATATATTAAAATGTGACACATACACAAACCCAGGACAGTTACAGATAGAAAACTACAATAACTCAATTGGAGCTGTAAAATGCTTTTGTTCAGTCCTTGACAGTCCAGTGTGTTCAGTCCTTGACAGTCCAGTGTGTTTAGTATCTTTTAGATGTCAGCAACTCAGCAGAGAGCAAGAGAAGAGCAGCTCCTGAGGGGTCATCACTGAGCAGGGGTGTAGCTAGGAGCCTTGGATGTGCTGCAGGAGACACACAAAGATCTCCTCCTGCCTCTGAAATCATTCCAGAAGAGAAATTCATCCCTGCAGTGCCAAAAGGATCCTACTGCAGAGGGCAAGTGTGTTGACAGGTAGAGAGAAAAGGACAGAGTTTTCCTCATAGTCTGAGATTCCCAAAAGAGGCCAGCAAAGAGACAGCAGACCCTTTCTCTGATCTGATCTATTCCCTGCACCAAAAGAAGACTACTTCTCTGTGCTTCACCTTCCTAACACAGGCAGGTACTGAGATGATGGGGTCACCCAGCTGACAGCTCACTCTCACTGTTTTTCCCTTCCTTCTAAGTTACTGTAGCAGCCAGCAACTATTTCACTGTCTCATCCCTTGAAGGAAGAACACTTTGAATACCAGGAAAAAGTGAGGAAAAAAGCTTTATGGGCTGCTTTAAGTGAGCTAGGCTTCTTATGAAAGGAAAATAAACATATTTTGATCTGACAAAAACAGCTTTAATGGATCAAGGGAGTTATAGATTTAGGCTGTGTCAAAATCAGTAGCCAGATAGCTGCTGCAGTGTAAAGCCGCCCTCCCTGCCGCCGATGCATCAGCTTTTCTCT
>VXAZ01005290.1:133282-275203 GCA_013399875.1 Gymnorhina tibicen | reverse complement strand
TGTTCCATATCTCGGTTCCGATCCGCTCGTTGTCACCTGGCCAGGGAGGAGTTCTCACACATCTGAGTTCTGATTGCCCGTTAGCACTTGGCCTGGGAGGAGTTCTCGCCGATATGGATGCTGAGAACTCTTCTTTAGAGATGTATATGTTCAGGTGGTGTTGTATGATATTTCAGCGTAATTCAGATCCTTTCCTGGTAGAAGTGAATTTCTTACTTTTGGACAGATGCCGTCCCTTTCGGATGTAAATGTCGTCCGGTGAGCACAGCATTGTGTTCAGCCTGGACTCATACTCCATTCGAATGCAAAAGCTGAGCGGGCAGAGACTACACCCTGTTCAGGGCCAGTCTGCAGTTTTAAGATGTAAATGTCCCTTTGGTGAAAAAATACATGATTCCCGGAATCGCATTCGGCTGAGCCCAAGAACACCCCCCCCCCACCAGGATCTAAGACATAATCTAACAGTATATTTCATATCTGAGCATGAATTAATCGATTCATTTATAACAACAGCAATAACTGGGAAACCCAGTTCAGACCAGCCTTGCTCCAAAGTGGAAACAGCACAGGTGGCTGATCTCACAGCAAGGACAAGGAATGATACCAGAGGCTGGGAACAGAGTAGGTGCTCCTTTTTGAGAAGTATAAAATGGGATGCTCAAAATTACATCAACCACAGACAAATATTCCTCCAGCAATTAAAAATTTTATGGCAGAACTCCCTTCTCAGTTGCCTCAGGCTGTTACATATACAGCTAAATAGGATAATTTGTCTGTCTCATCTCGTCTTAGCGAGGCACATATAACACAGTCTAGAGCAAAGGCAGATGTGCTGTATTATATAATATCTGTTTTATCTGACAGGTTAATACAGCCAAAACTGTCAAGTCCTCCTCCACACACACATGCAGGAAGGGAGGGATATTGCTGATGTTAATCTTTGCTAATAGATCTACAGTACAAATAATTTAAACTAATTCACAGCACTGTGGCTAGACACGCCATGGCTACTTCTCTGTCACCTTAGGTCTTGAGCAAAGGTCATTCATGCCATGAAAATCCTTGACTTAAGCTGGTGCTGGCAATTTTTCCCAATTGCTACATTCAGTTTTAGGAAGGCAAGGGCTGCCTCTGCTCTGCAGTACTTGTGTACTTGGGTAGGACCATACAGAGCTCCAAGGGTCTGTGCTGCAGCCAGTATTTGTTTCTATACAGCCTGGTCATTGTCTAATCTACCTCTGAGATACCAAAAACACTGAGAAGGAGAACAAAGCAGGGAAAAGATAATAAGCCACGGAAATATCAGTGACCTTCTGGAATAATTTATGAAGTCCAGCACACAGATTAATATCTCTGAAACTATTTAACTACTGGGAAAATACTCAGGTGCTTAGAACAGATTGAATTTTTCACTCTTTTCTCTGAAAAGAGCTTGACCAGCTTTAGATGTCTGTTGTATCGGCTGAACCAACAGCTGCGGTGGCCGGAGAGCCAAAGAGCCCAGGTACAGAGGGGACCTGCTGGTGGGCTGGCTCTAAGGTGTAAGACTCCCCCTTATCTCAGTGAGAAAGGCCTCCCCCACCGACCCTATGGAGCTCTTGTGACCCTATGGAGATCCGGTCCGGCTGGTTGGCCAGCAGCCACACGCCCTTGTATCCCTTAAGAGGATGTAAGGCAGCCCCGACTCCGCCCCCTCCTTCTCCCCACTGGATGTTGCAGCATTACCCCGCCTCCCTCCTGCACCCCTCTTTTAACTATGTCCTGAGCGGATGCCTGTCTCTTGTTGTCCTTGGCCTGCTCCGAAGTGGATGCGTAAATAAACTTCGGAACTCCATGCGAGGGCTGCCTCTACTCTTTACTCCTAGTGCCGGCTGGGCTGGCCAGCTCCGTGTGAGCGTGGCTGCGTGTTTCCATTGCACAGGTGAGAGAGCTGGCTTGCAAGGTACCAAGAAGCACCGCCAGGGGTCCTTTAGATAAAGGATCCCTTTGGAACANCCCTCCTTCTCCCCACTGGATGTTGCAGCATTACCCCGCCTCCCTCCTGCACCCCTCTTTTAACTATGTCCTGAGCGGATGCCTGTCTCTTGTTGTCCTTGGCCTGCTCCGAAGTGGATGGGTAAATAAACTTCGGAACTCCATGCGAGGGCTGCCTCTACTCTTTACTCCTAGTGCCGCCTGAGCTGGCCAGCTCCGTGTGAGCGTGGCTGCCTGTTTCCATTGCACGGGTGAGAGAGCTGGCTTGCAAGGTACCAAGAAGCACCGCCAGGGGCCCTTTAGATAAAGGATCCCTTTGGAACAAGCAGCAGCTTCTCCATCAACACTCACACGACGATAGATGTCCAGCATTGTGCAGGTTTAGCTCTGCTCTAGGCAGGTGAATAGCTTTGCTCATAAAATGAGATTAACTGTACCTATCACTAATTGAATACTGTTTTCTTTTCCTTTTCCCCCAGAAAAAAAAAAAAATTGCCAAATAAAGTTAACAAAGCCAGAATTCAAGTAAATAGATATGCACTATATTTCAGACACAAGGAGAAAATGTACTTTCCTTTAAAAAAAATATTGTGTGTGGGGGGTAAAAATGAAAAGAAAGCAGGAAGAATGACACAATTCAGAGACAAATAAGCAGCTTTCTATGACTGGGTCATGAAATAGTGGCAACTGCAGCACGGTCCACATGCTAGGACCTGGGACATGGCTGGTGCTCCTAGGCCGGTTTTGGGAGGTGTCCTCTCCACCCAGACCGTGCAGGCAGAGGGATGTTTCAGAGAGCACCATCACTCTGATGCCCCCACGGCTCCACCTCACAGGGTGGTGGTCAACTGTGAAAGAAAAGAACAGAGCCAGACTGGTGTTGGAAGGTCCAGGCTTTGGGCAGGGACCTCGAACAAAGCTCTGACCCTATGGTAGGTTTGAGCTCTGTGTGCTCCAGCACTGGAGTTTTTGGGACCGTGATGGCTGTTTTGCCATCCCTCTTTTCCATTTCTCCAGCACTGCACTAGACCAGTTTTCTCCTACGGAAGTAAAGGGAAAAACAAGGAACTATTCCCTTTGAATTTTTCTAAACCTCTCAAAAATATTTAATTTCTTGCTGCACAAAAACTGTGTTTATAAACTTCAGTCCTAAAGTGCTTTTGATAGGTGTCATTTAGGCTGCAACAAAAGCAGTTGTGTCATGTAGTTAAACAGAGAACAACCAAAAAGCAGCTGATAATGACTGCAGAAGAAAAAAAAGCCCTTTATAATCATCAGTGAACTGTAGATCAGGAGCTGGGGCTGAAACAGTGCAAATATCCAAGGGAAGGAGAGGTGAGATTCCTGCCTGGAGTTAAGATAACTCATCTGTAGCAGTACCCTGAGGAAGGCTGTGGCCAGTGGGCCTTTCAGAGATCTGTATTTCTCAGGACCAGGTTATGATACACTTCTGCAATGCTCTGCAAAGAGTACTCACACTCCTCACTAACTTTCACCAAAGAGTCTGAGTTCTGTTGTGCTGCATTTTACACCCTGGTAAACCTGAGGAGGGGGAAATGGTTGGTGGCACTCTTCCAGTTAGTTTTGCAGTAAACAATGTTCTGAGAGCCAACTGACTGAGAGTTAATAATTCCTATTCATGCGTTGCACAATGTATAGGCTTCCTCAGCAGACATGGGGAGCTCAGGGATGCGTATCAGCCCTGCCTCTTCACACCACACCTGGAAGTGCATCTGTACACTTCCATGGCTCCTACCAGGTTTCCAGAACCACACAATTGCCACTGGTCCAAACCAGGTCTGCCAGCAGCGCCTCTCACGGAGAACAGGCAAGAACAGTTGGTCGGAGCCATGATGGTTCTGTAGTTGATACAAAAATCAAAAAACATGGAAGAATAATTTCCAGATGGGATCTTCAAAGGATTCTAAGGGGGTTAGGATTCAAATCAATAGTGGGTTGGAGTTACTTTGAAAATCACAATCTTAATCATTGAGGTACTGCTGTGAGAACTCAGCACTGTGCTGTTGAGTAAAAGATCATTTTACCACAGTCTTTTTTCACAGCAGAATTATCCTGAACTGACAGTGATTAATAATCAAGAGCTAGTCATTAAGCTTGTATTTACAGAAAACACACAGATGAAAATGATGACTAAGGAAATGGTGCTACAAACTGACCCTTCTCACTTCAAAGAATGTGAAAGGTGCAGCAGACTTTGCACTCACTCCAAGATAAATATCTAATTACACGTATCTGCTCATCCTGAAAGCTGTAATTGCACATCTAAGAAGTGACAAAACTAGCAACTACCCTTCTTGAGGGTTTCTATAGGAAAGAGTTACATTTTCCTCACAGAAAAGTGAGGAAATGCTGTCTCTGCTTTCCCTGTGAGTCTTTCAGGGCTCATCCTTTACTGAGAAACAGAGAACCACTTTGTAAAAGACACCAACAAGACATAGAAACAGTCTGTTTATTTGGGCCACTTCTAACACTTCGGAAAGACAAAGCAGATCCTCCTCCCACCCTGTCATATTAGAGACACCCTCCTAATTTTTCTCATGTGGGGTCCCAGCCCCAGAGTCAGCCCAAGGAAGCAGGTCTGCACATGTTTCTGTGTAGGACAGTGCAGCTTTGGGTTGTAGTTGCCAGTGTGGTCTATGGTTTTTGTGAAAAATCCACTGGCTCAGCCAGCCAGGCAAGGAATCACTGTCGTGTGCTACAGCATGGAGCAGAATAGAGAGGGAAAGGAGAGGAGACACACACAGCTACTAAATTCTCTCAACTCTCCCATCATTTCAGAGGATAACGGGTGGGCATACTGCCAGTCTTCCTCAGCAGTGCAACAAGAACATACTGCATGTCAGAGCCAGGGAAGTTTATGGGGTGAAATCTATGTCTTTGCATATCTGGGGATCAAAATGCAAGTTCACAGTGCAGGTGTGACACGGATTCATCTCATGTGTGTTGAGATAAATTGCTGCCAAATCTCAGGCTGTCTAAAGCAGTGGTAGTTTGAAGTCATGAATCATGCTAGGATTGCTGGGCAGCAATCCCATGTCTGGGAATGACTCCATGTCAAGAGTAAGTAAACCGTAGATCTGATAAGCTTTGTATTACCTTTGTAAAACTTGAATCAGGCCCTGGGGTATTTTCTTACGTTACTGTATTTAAGATTAATAAACCTAGATGTGGTGTACTGTTCAGAGATTTGGGGGAAAAATCCTATGTTTGCCAGGAAAGATAGGTGAAATAGATACTTTGTGAAACAAATATTTTATAAAAGAAATAAAAATAAAATAAAAATTCAGAATTTGTGTCTCAAAGGACTAATGTATCTTAGCATTTATGCTGGAATGACTCTGAGGCCTCCAATGTTTCATTTCCCTTGCCTTTGAGCAACATGATTAATTTAAATAGACAAAGAACCAAATGGTAAATCACAATTCCTTTGAAGTTTAGAGCTAAGTCTGCTGAATCAGTATTAAGCTGTTCCTGCATTACAATTAACTCTTTGAGAAACCACTGCTTCATGGAGACCTTCTGTAATTACTGATGTGAATGAGTGGAATTCCAGAGGTGATGAAGACCTTTCAGTTAATTGATTTTGAGGCTCCAGCTAGACAAGCCATGAAAAAAGGAAGAACATAGCCCTGAAAGTGGTGATAAGTAGCTTAATCTTCAAGGCTTTTTGGTTTTATTTTTTTTAAAAAGCAGTGAATAAGAATGTTTATTCTCAGAGTTCTTTTGAGAAGCAGCTTCTGTAGTTGAAACAAATGTGTTAGTAGCTAAAAATAAAATCAATGACCTCAGCAGCCTCCTCTAGATGCAATCCTAAACCAGTGCTGACCTGAGTCTTTTTATCTGCTGATTTTTAATTATATGAAGACTGTCTCTTCCTTATTCTGCCATCAGTGTAATGGAACAAAGCTACTTGCAACCTCTTTTCTGTAGTGGATTACGTGCATTTTTTTAAATTCAGGAGACAACAGTTTGGGACATAACTTATATTTGTGAATGATCTTGCCAAGGAAGTACCAGAACGTGTTTTATGGTGTGGCAAGAGCACTTACCTCCTTTCATGAAATCAAGGTTGGACAAGAGCAAGGTTCACCTTCTCTCTAGGTCATCTGAGTATTATTGTTTCTAAATATGTTGGAAGTGTACTGAAGCATTGACTGATATACTATAGCATGCATATTTATTATTTTTATAGCACCTTTTCTCTTTCTTATTTCCATGCCTTCCTGCATGTAAAAGGTGATAGAATTTCAAGAGAGCTTAAAGTACAAATTTTCACAAATTCCTTGGGATGTAGACAACTTGAACTTTAAAAACTTGGTTATTAAATTCTCAAATTTGATATAGATACACCAAATCTTGTGTATGTGTGAGAGGTAGGAACTGTCACAAATTGGCGAGTCCAAGCAAAAAGCATTTTTGGGAATATTATTCGTAGTCAGATAAATAAAACCATAACAAACAGGTTGCTCCTTCTGTGCTAGACTTTGTAGATGTACATCTGCTGTTGTAGATGGGATTGCTGAAATCACCAAATAAACTTACGCTGTGTGTTGGCAGAACTGCTTCCTTGGGTTCTAGGCCTCCCACTACCAGTACTGATTTTTTACACCTTTAGAGTTTGTTGCTTTGAGCCTTACCATGCCCCTTTATACACTTGGCATAGTATTCTTGCAGCTGCCAGTACCCACTTGGTATATATCCAAATCCACAGCTGGATCCCCCTTCCATCTTCAGTTCCAACATGGAACTGGACAGTTTTAGCTTTATTGCTCATTCTTACTCTTCTCCTCCTTCTGGCCTTTTCTGGAGTGGCATTTTGTTTTGGAGAAGAAAACCTTTTGTGTTAGAACTGGAATGTAGGAATTTGGAAATTCTGTTTTGACCAAGCAATTCTTTTATGAAAAAGAAGTTTTTTCAGGTTTTCTCCAGCAGTTTTGGTGAAAAGCCAAGTAAATAAATAAAGTACCATTACAAACTCTTGCCTTGGAAGCCAGTCAATAGTAACCTGCTTCTCAAAGATATAAGCTGAAAGTATTAATGATGTGGTGAAAAGATAAAATTTGGGGTATTTTTTGAGACAAAGATATGGTTTGATGTATTTTTAATTCATTATCATGAACTGTTTATTTTAGTCCTCGATGAATTAATGTGACTAACATTTTTATCAGAACAGTTTATCAGAATCAGTGATAAATAATGTTATTAGACTTAATATTCCAGCCTCATTTGCTTTTCACACAGAAATTCATATCAGCCAATAAAACACAACTGTGTAATAATATTGTGCTAAAGCCATAAACACTGTATTTGTAAAGCTGACATGTAATAAAAAAGGACAAAAACTATCTTCTAACAAAAGAAGATTCTAGCCAGACTCAATAAATGCTGAGTTTGGGCTCTTTAAAACACAGAACTGTGAAAAAATAACAAACTTTTTTTAAAAAAATATTGTTTTAGTGAAATGAGAAAATTAATAATAATTGTTTTTTTCTTCGCCTGTGTGTCCTTTCTCTTTCCCTCCCTGCCTTTTCTACCACTTTCTGTCTCTAAGGAGACAGTGGAGAGGGTCAAGATGGAAAGAAGGAAGGAAGGAAGGTGTACTAGTTTGAAAGCAAACTGGTGAGAGAGTCTAAGTCAGAAATACAATTTAATAGGAAAAATAAAATAAATGCAGTAGCGCAAACAAAAAAAACAACCCACTGACAAGGTCAGAGCACAAACCTGACCCCCTGATAATTGGGGGGTTGGGTAACAGTCCAATGAGATGGTGACTGCAGTCCTCCTGGAGTGATGGTTCTGTTGAAAAGTCTGGTCTTCCTCTGAAGGTCCAGCAGTGTTGTAGGAGGGTCTGGTCTTCCTCGGAAAAATCCAGCGGTGTAGCTCTTGTCCTCTGGGGTCCCAGTAGGTAAGTCAGCTTCTGCTGTTCCAGGCCCCAGATTTTTATCCTGGTGGGAATGCTTGGTTCCTTCCCCCCTGGGCGGAGCATCTCACAATGGGATGGTCAGTCATAGGGCAAGGCATTGTTGGGCCCATTAACAGGAGATAGTCCAGAGGGAGAAGGCAAGGAACATTGCTACACCTGGTCTCAACAGCTCATGGTAATAGAATACATTGTAACCCAGGACAGAAGGAAAAAGTAATGTATACAAACCTAAAATCTGTAAATAACTTTGAAGAAATGAAACTATGTGTTTATGCTTACAGATGAAAATTATCTCACTTTTGTGTGTGAATTTTTTTTCAATATTCTGGTGTTTTCCAACTCCTACTTGTTTGGATATCAGTGAATTACAGTCACATTAAGTATCTCATACCATGGTCAGGTTTGTTCTTTTGTTGAGTAGTCTACTAAATAACTGGAGAAAGCTCCTATGGTGCAAATTAATTTTATTATTGCTACCAAGTCAGAGGCTTCACCAGGAAGAAAGAGCATGAGGAAATACGAAGCATAACTTCCAGTTCCTTACCAATCTCCCTCCTGGGTGCACAGAGCACAGCCTCAAGTACCCATCTGTTTCCAGCTAAGTGTTTCAAGCTCTGTCTTTTATAGAGGCTTTTTGCTATGAGCCCAGAAACATCCTAAAGCTCTGACTCGAACCAGACTTGTGCTGTTCTCCCATGAAAATACAAATTCCAGACAGAGAAAAAATTTCCTTTGACTCTTTCAGAGCTGGCTGGTGCTCAGAGATACCCAAACACCACTGACAACACATTAAATGTGTCTGTATTAGCAAATACTGGTCCACTGACCTTGATATCACCCGTGAGCAGAGGCTGTGCAGCCACAACATTTTACATGTGAAACTGAGTGCTGCAAAAGGTGGTATTAAGGCAGACAGGAGGTGAACTCTCCTCATTCTTTCCCAAAACAAGCTGCTACCACAGTGCCCAGAGGCCCAGCACATTCATTTCAGCTGGGCTCAGGCAGAAGCACATAGAGACACACACAGAGACATCAGTTCTCATTAGCTCTGCCACAAACAGGAAAATGGAGGCTTCTGGGAAAATTCGATCAAGGAGGTGGAGGAAAACAACCATAAACTATGTAATGTTTCTAGTGTCTTCCAAATCTCATTAATATATTTCAAATTGCATGGAGTGGTTAGAGTTTATATATGATTTGATTTCTTATGATCGGTGACAACATAAGCAATCCCCAAACTGCAGTGGCTGAGATTTCCCCTGGAATTACAAACTCACATTTCTCTAGAAATGTCTTTTCAGCAATACCAGCTACATAGTTTATATATAGAGTATATATAGTCACTGTTTTTTACTAACTTGTTTAATTGTTTATAACTAGAATGCAGTTTCAAAATGAATTTATTGGGCTGACTGGAAGCTGCTCAGCTTTCAAGTGTGTATGGAGCCTTTCCAGATTCCATTTTAACATTTTCATAGCCAGAGGCCACTTTGCTGCCTATTTAGTTTGGTGCCTTTATAAAATAATGCCATCAATATATTCAGACTGGAATGAGAAGGCACACATTGACCTTCTTTTCGCCAGTACCTCTGGGCTGTTGTTATTATGTTAAAGATCTATAGGTCAATAAAAAAGCTTATTAAGGTGAGGTTACTAACTGAAAACAAGACAGACAGTGGGGTCAGTTGTCATCTACAGCTCAAAGAAATATAAATATAGACTTCTCTCCTTCCTTCTCTCTTTTTTAGAAGTGACTTTAGCGTTTTTCTGTTTGGCCCCAGTTAAATGGGTTGTGTGAATCTCTGCTCAACTAATTTCAGGTGTACAGAATCAAAATAGCTCAATCTTACTCTATAGATCTTCTGCTGCTAGAAATTATTGATTTTTCTGATACAATAAAGTATGAATTCTCACAAACTATTGTGAAATTTCTTACTTTTTTTTTCTTCTTAAATCTTCTGCCTTTGAAGATAGGTGCAGACCTGTACTGTTTCCCTGTCAAAAAAGCCCCAACAAAACAACCCCCCAAAACCACCAAACAGAAGGAAAAAAACCCTCTGAAAAATCAAAATCCTTGAAAAATGGAAGCAGTCCTCATTGACATAATTTTCATTCATTTTGGCCAGCTCTAGTTCAAGTACAGTATAGCACAGTGTAGCATTCTGAGCTGAAATAAATGACCTGCCTGAAGTTCACATTTATCTGGTCATTTTGATGCAATTTAAGTAGACCATCTGACCTAGATAAACTATATAGGTTCATTGCATAACACAGGTATGATGAAAGAACAGGTTTCTGAGAATATTTTTCATTATTACCTCAAGAGAGTAAAAGGGCCAGTGCTAAGAAAAATAATGTTCCAAAGAGCATAGAAAAAGAGCAAATAGGGAGAAAAGAGCTATTTGAGTCGATGGCAACAGGTCACATATTAATACGTCAAAAGAGCTGGTCACAAGGGAAATTAAGAGAAACATTTCAGAGAGCATATGATTAAGATGTGTATAGAAGCACTGCAGTCAGCAGCGGAAGCTGTGCTCCTGCTTCTCCTTTGACTTATATCACCCTCATTTCAACAGCACTAGGTTGTCATCAGACAAAAATGAAAATGTCTTACTAGTGGGCTGCTCTTATTCTGAAATTACCAGAAATTAAGAGGCTTGGACTCAAAGCACAAGCTCACATTTGTATTACACGGTGACTTAACCAACATTACTGTTTCAAATATGGATTTGAACTGCTACTGGTGATTCCTCTCTTTTCCTGCTCAAGGGAGAAATTTCCATCCATAGTGGTGACTGTCAGTTCTGACCCCAAGTACTTCCTCCAGCTGATCCCATAAATGATTGTGGGGTGAGGGAATATAATGTTTATATAGTCAATGGCAAATAAGACCTGAAGAAAATCCCTGGAGGGGAATAAACGGCTTCCCCAAGAAGAATTCTCAGAAAACTCATAAGGAAAAGGCTTCAGATCTGCTCTTGCAGGATGCAATTTATCCAAGGAAGGACAAGATCAGTGGCAGCTCGAGTTCTTTTGCTCAGTCTCTCTCTAACATGTAAAAGTTTTCCACTGTATATTTTTTGATTCCTCTATTTTTAAAACAATCTCCTTACATCAGATCCAGTCAAATTTGAGAACCAATCATGCCCTGGCTTCAGGCTTATGCTTCCCTAGAGAACATCACTTTGGCCTACCAAAACAAAACTCCAATGAACACAAAAGGAAAAATCCCCAAGAATTTATATTTACCCTCATATCCAAGTGTTTAAATCATTCAACTACTTTGAACTCCTGAGTACACCAAAAAAAGGGAGACACCAAATAGTAAATTCCATATTGTATTTTTTTCTCTAAAGTAATAGAGAAAGCAGTGTTACTTGCTCCTCTGAGTTGGCTAAGATTGCCATGAAGTCTTATTTTTTTCTCCTTTATCCTCCTTTCTTCCTCTCTCCCCCTCCCTGCAGCCAAGTCACTGATCTAGTTCCTAAGATCCTCCTGCCAGAAGCTTGCCCATCTGTTCAGCAATGTCTCTTTGTAATGATGCTGGCATTATTTTTTTCTGTATTATGTTTTAATGGCGTTCATCAGAAATGTGCAATCTTTGAATCACAGCCGACTTCTCATCAGAGTGATAACTTGTTTGAGTAAAGCTCTGGAAGGCAGAGACCTTAATTTTACATTAACAAGCACTTCAGAGATGGGCAGAGATGGGCAGTGGGAAAGCAGACCTGAGTCACCTCTTAGCGGACAGCTTTTTTAAATTCCATATGCGTTAAACAGGAAAGGTTTACTTTAAAATACTTCTAAGAACAGAGAGAGTGAACTGCTGAAGTCAGTTAAATCAGGTTATTCAACATGTTGCAATGGACTGACAGTAACTTTTCTAAGCACAATGCTCTTGCATGCTTTGACTATCTCAGTGCTGATCAGAGCAGTGCCTCCTTCAAAGGAATAGGGCATTAAATACAGCAGGTGAGTATACACAACCTTGCTTTCCCTTCAATCTATGATAGGTACATTTTACTTTCTAAGAAGGTTCAGGAATTCATAGACTTGTGGGACACATTTTCTTTCCACTATACTAATATAAATCAGAGGAATTCCATTTTAACCAATTGATTTTCTGTGAGCCTGCATAAATGGAACATCACACGGTCTGCACCTTTTTCATATTTTCTATTTTGAAGCTCATAATTTTCATCAAAAATTAGCAACTACCAGCTAATAATACTTTATATATTTAGCATATGCTATTCTATAACTCTTTCCACAAATCCTGCGTCACCCTTGAGGAGAAATTTAAATTAATACTAATAGATAAGGAGAGATCTATAGGTTAGCTGGGTAAGAAATACGTATTTTAAACTCAGAAGACATACACTGCTCTCTAGTGGCAAGAGCAGGAAGTCTTCATACACTGCAGCCCATAACCACACACGGTTTAAGCTACAGGGTTTTTTTATTTGTTGCTCCTTTCCTTTAATAGAGAAAAGCAAGGTCAGTGCCCTACCAGTGTTTCTGATGTCAACTCTCAGCAGCCAGTGTTTGTAACTGGCAGCAGGGTCTGCATTTTAACTATATTTATGATTCTTCTGTGAAAAGTGAGTGCAGCATTTCAAATGCTGAAATGTTTTTATAAAATATGAAAAACATTTTTATAGTTAGAAACAAATATTCTTGATATAAGCTAAACCAAAATGTCTAAACCAAGACACTACTATAGATCTTCTAAAAATTGCTTAAGGTAACTCATGTCAAATCAGCTCAGCCCAATTTTCTAAGCTTATAGGTCAACTAAGTATTTTCCCATCTTTTGCAACTGTTTCTAATGATAAATTTTGAAGACACTTAGGAAAATTACTTGTAAAAGGATACATTAAGTTATTTTCAGGGTCCAAAAGTATCTAGAGAAATTTTTCATTTCCTAATTCAGCCAGAAATCTAAGGAGCAGTGTTTATTTCCAGCTCTCCAGCACCCAGTGTGTTGATTCATCATTCTCTGCTTTATGAGAGGGAATTTTTGCCAGCAGGAACAGAAAAATGGATCCTGGGTTTGTATTCCAACCTATTCATCCTGCTGCCTGTAATGAGAAGCCATATTACTTATCTGATGCCCATGGCTGCCGACATCAGTTGAAGGTGTTGTGAAGTTAATCTCCCCACTGTTTCTCAAAAAAGCTCTCAGGATCTGATAATGGTTGGTATTTGATTAATACTTTTGGCAGTTTGCAAAATTAATTTTATTATATGGCTTATGAAAGATAAATCCTACATGGTGTGACCCATGGACAACAAGCCCTGTGTTGAGAGCCAGTTTAAATGAATTTATATATTTCTTTTCACATATGTTCCTGAAATAAAGCTGTGCCTGGAGGGAAGTTTTTAAGGGAGGGTCACTGGATGGGAACTCCTATTTCCCTTTATAGTCAATGGAGAGAAATTTATGCTCCCCAGAAGGAAGGTAGAGGCAGAAATTTGTTTGACCTCTTTCAAATAACTTCTCTAGGTTGAGATGAATAACAGCCAGAAATGTCCATTTATTTCTTTGCATTGGTTGTAAAGGGACCGGGCAAGCCAGCTTAGAGAGGAGTTTGCCCAAAGGAAACTTGCTGAGGTCCTCAGGACTGAGCAAATTGACCAGTCATGGTTCAGATCTCGGATGCTGAGCAAGGACATCCTCTCACAGGTGGGATGTCCGTCCAGTACGACTGGAACCCCACAGTCTGGCCATCCAAAGGCAGAATGCAAGTAGTGATGCAAGAGAGATGCTGTTTAGGTGACAGGTGTGCTCTGGTGATTCACTCTTCTGATTTGGTCATGAGAAAGTGCAAGTCATGTTCCACCTCATTGGGTATTACTCATGCAATGTACCTTGCATTTGTGTAATGGAACTGCATGTTATCCAAGGAATGAGGCAGTTTATTAAGTTTTGTAAGCAGAAATCTCCATAAACGTACTACAGTAGCTTAAAAGCAGCACAAAGATCTGTTTTAAAGATACTTTAACTCCTTTTTGTCCTTGCAACAGCCATTCACAGAACAAATTAGCAAGATTTCAAGGAACAAAATGTAGCAACACATTAACACAGAAAAATAGTCCTGTAGGGAGTTTTATTTCAACTATTTCATAGGTCCATAAATTAGCTGTATATTCTAAATTTGTTCCCCAGGATTTTTCTTCAGACAGTGGGGAGGGATAGGCACTTTAAAGATGACCAGCATTAGCAGATACATTTTGGTAAGGAATCTTAAAACCACTTTCTGGAAGTGCCCGTCTCTCTCCTTTACATACAAAGAGCCAACACAAGTAGCTATCCTTGTACTTCCACAAGCAAACGGGAAGAGATGCTCTAGCCTTTATCTCTGCCTCTTCACTTTCTTTCCTCTCTCCCCTCCAGCTCATGTTTTTGGGCCATATGAGAATGTCCTAGGGCCATAACTGTGAGGAAGAAAAAAGAAAAAGAAATAGAATTTTAGCCTGAATCCCTTCTGTAAACCACACCACTGGGGCCAACCCCTGCCAGCATCAGAGCGGGGAGAGCACACAGGTAGGAAGGAGTGACCAGTTCCAGGGGAACAACTCAGACCTTAATGCTCAGCAGATACTGCAGCAAAGGGGAATCTTGTGGTGACTACAGGGAATTTTACTGAAATAATCAATTATTCCTTATCACAAGATGATTAGCACAATTGTACTATTTTGTTTATGTCCATGTGTGATGTTTGTCTTTCGCAAATGAGACTTCCTGGCTGAGAAACTCCAGTCACACTTGGCATGTGTGAGCCTGACTGCTCGGGGTGCCATGGGGAGGGGGTTGGTTGTCACCCTGAAGGGCACAGCTGTGAGTCCAGAACAGTGTCTACAGCAGTGAAAATAAACAATTATCGTATCTTCTGCAGTTTGGTTCCAACACACACACAGTGGATTTATTCAGCGCCAGCCTGCATTCAGATCTTCATTTTGCAGAAAAGTTTTCAGCAGCTCATTCTAAACACACCTCTACCCTTCTGAATCAAACAACATTTTTCAGATGTTCAGAGGCAAGAATTAAACACATACCTTAGAAATCTCAAGTGTTTATTGATCTTGAACTTAACAATTCTGGGTTTAAAGATTTCATTTGGAGTTTACTGATTGTTAAATTCATCTTGAAGTGTATTTTCACAAAAAATACTCCTTTAAACATCTGCCTTCTTATCTCAATTGTAATCAAAAAGGGTTTTGGATCAGTATTCTCTAAATATGCAAACAAGCTGATGGGTGGGATTTGGTCTGTTTACAACATGCCATTACAATCCTGCATTTATGAGTCAGCTGTGACATTCTGCAGTTGATCCTGGGGCAGAACTTTAAAAGGGCTGTTAGTGTTTGCACTGTTGAACAAATATTCTAAGATAACTTGAAATCCCAAAATCTCATCTGTGCATTCCAGTGCAGTGTATACTGAACGAGTGTGCCAACACTGCTGTATCCCATGCAAAGAGCGAGGAGACAGTTTTCATATATCAGGGTAGAAATATGGGTCCACAAAAATTAAAATTATCCCGAGATGCAGTACTGTGTTGAGGGCTATAGGGTAGTGCCAAGATGCCATCAAGCCCAAGGACTCTGAGATTTGCAGGCTTTTCAGTGCCACAGAGGTGTGCAGAGCCCAAGGGCCTGGTCAACCTGCCCATTTCCTTGAGAGTTCAGAAAGCCAAATCTGAGATAAGGGCAAATAACAGACAGAAACAAGTGAGAGGGCAAAGCTGGGCTCCAAACACATCACAGCAAGTTTCAGTTCAAACACTCAGACTGCTCTGAAGAAGCTGCTTTAGTGCTCTGGAGCAGCTGTCTTGTATTTCACATAAACTCCTTTTGCAAATATGGGGAAATGCTCTCTTCTGACATCTGTTTGACAAGTTTCAGAGAGATTATCAGCAATAGCTGGTGAGAGCAGTGTGCAGCTGAGGACAGAAAGCAAAAGGATGCCTTTTTCAATTTTTCAAGAGTATTTTGGAATGATCCAGACAATGTGAAACTGAGATACATTGGCTTCTTTCCTCCCTTACTCTGAGTGAGGGGTACCCAGTTCTGTTTTCCTTTTATTCTGCAATTTCAGATAGATACCCATATTTATATGCCTCTCCAAGTAAACATTCACAGCTGTCACTAAAGGACTAGAAAAATACTCTGCTTTCAAGTAGAGCTATTGCTAAACTAAAAACATGAGACAGGCTAAGTCCCAAAAGACTGATACTTTATGGCTCAGTCATGAAGTAAATCTCGTAAAATACAAAGGGTGTTGAAAGATTATGGGATATTTCCTGCCTTAGTGTGGTTCTCTCTTGGGATAACCCTTACAATAGCATCCACTTCTTTGCATAAAATAGAAAAATGTATTTACAACTATTTTTGCACTCACTTTTAAGCACAGTTCTTCATTAAGAGCTTTTCTTCAATCCAATAAGCCTCCCCAACACCTCTAACTTCCAAATAACCATGTAATCTATAAAATCAGTATTTTGATGGGGGGTTGAGGTGTGTGTGCTCGTGCTCAGTTTGATAAATGAAAAAAAAGAAACAGTTTTATTCATATATTGTACTAAAGGGAAGGGAGTATTTTGAGTGATCAAGGTCCTTCAGTGCAGGGCATCTGTGAAACTGTCATATGAGATGAGCTGTTCTGCAAGACATACCTGTGACTTTAACATAAAAATTTTAGTATACACACTATGTGTATACATGGCAATATAAACAGTTCACCATTTATAGTAACATTTTCTCCCTGCAATTAAGGAGGAATTCAGCTGAACTTTCAGACTTCCCTTTTTTTTCTCTCTCACCAAAATAACTTAATGCAACTGAATAACTGAATTTCCCATGCTGCTCCTCATTCCTGTAACTAGAGGGTTTGGGGCTTTCTTTCACTTGTTTGGTTTGGGTTGGGTTTGGTTTTTTTTTTGGTTTTGTTTTGTTTTGTTTTTTGTTTGTCCTTTTTTCCCCCAGTAAGTCCCTTTAAAAGCAAATATAAACCAAACATACACATCAAAAGATTGTAAAGTATTTCTTAAATTAACAACTTGCCTGCTCTGGTGATTTTTCCCCCCATAACTCAACATATCTTCAAAGTGTTATTATTCTTGTTTTGCTGTGAGATTTCAAAGTTACGGGGACTGAACAAGCAAGGAAAGTAATGCCACATGAGCTGACAGTTCTGCATGCAGACACAAACACTGAAGCTAAACTTTAATAAATACACATTTCTGAGATAGTGTTTCTATCAAATTGTCTATTTGTTTATTGAGAGGGTGGACTTACATCTAAGCATTATGGGGAGCTTTTAAATATATAACATACGTACAACAATCCTTGTTTATTTCATCATCTCTATGTCTGTCATTTAGGAAAGACAGAGTTCAGAGGCACTGTAAGCATCCCACTGCAGGGCACAGCTCACTTCTCTGATATGAGCAGGCAGGAGACAGTGTGAGGTTTTTAATACACTGTCTTTAAAAGACATCCCTGCTTCATGAGAGATAAGAGATTTGGGGTCTCTTTCATCCTTCTGGGAGGCAGGATTTAGTGTACACTAACAGAGTGCCAAGATTATAGCTACACCTTAAGAGTGCTGTTTTCTTGTTAAAAAGGAGCTGCTAGATCCCAAACATTTCCTGCTTTGCTGATTATAAAAAGCCTGTGCTGCCCCTAGTAGTTTTAGAGTGAATGGGGAACTGCAGATGTGATGTTTGGAAAAAAGTGGTGCAGAGGATGAACAAACAGGCCATATAATGTTTAACTTTGTCACAGCTTGAGACCTTCCATGCTCAAGTAAATCCTTGGTCTTCCGAATGCTTTTCCTTATGTATCATAATCCTGTCTCAATATTCTCTGCTGCTCCGCATTTTAAGTTGCCTTTCATAAAGCCTGCATATTAAGAATTCATAGGCAATTCTACTCATGAAAAATTACTCCTTTTAAAGAAGAGGGCAAAGGCAATGTTGGTTGCTGGCTGTTAGAAAGATGGCCATTAAAATAAAGCATTCCTACTGCAAAACTGCTTTTTAAATTAAAACCAATTCTTTCAAACTTGCCAGAATTGCAAGTTTGATGACTCAGGCCTAAAACAAGAAAAAAGAAGGATAATCAGAGCTTAAGAAGTCCAGTGACAACATATAGCAAAGACAAAGGGTGACTGATTAATGGAAGAAGCTAACAAGCAAGCCTAATTGTCTTTTTTACCTTCCTATTTTACTACCAGTTAATTAGATCGTCAAGACATAAAGCTGGGAGAGCTGAGACATGGGAAGACTAAGCAGGAGCTGTGTCTGTGCGAGCATCCCGGCGCGATGCAGGAGTTAGTGGCTGCAGACTCCAGGGTAACTTGGGAGAGGCTGGGCATGGAGAGGGAGTGAGGGCAGGCGACTGAGCCCCAGGACTAGATACTTGAGTACAGTAAATCCATGAGGAAAGCTAGAGCTTATCACCGACTACCCTTAGGAGTCCTTCACCTGAAAGAAGAGGACATCATTACTGCTGAATTTTGGGAATACACAATAATTCTCTAAATTTAAATTTTTTTCACATTGCTAAAAAATTGAATTGCTAATGCTATCCTGCTAGCAGTGGATGAGGTAAAATTGCTCCTGAAGCAAGCACAGTCCTTTCTGGCCTGAAAAGAAAACAAACTATTCCTGCTTGCTTGTATAGGTTTCTCTAAATCTTCTCACCACCAGGCCAAGTTGTTTCTCTCACTGATCCCTTCTCTTTCTGCACAAGAATTTCTTATCTCCATCCAGACAGGTCTGAGATGGGTCCAGTTGGTCACTGCTCTTCTGGAGACCATGGAGCACCAATTTTGTTTCATTTACGATCAACAAGGGATCTGTGAATAAGAAAAGGTGACTGGCATTGAATTTTGTTCCCCCATCTCTGCATTCATTTTATGTACTTGCAGAGGGGGCAGGCAAGATGCGCACACCTTCCATTACATTTATAAGAGAGACATACACACAGAGTCATACCTCAACTTGATTCCTCTTTATGGGCAGACAGCCTCATTCTGTGCTATTACACAATTTAAACTATTTCTTAATCATTAATATAATAATTTATTAATTGTGACATCTGTTTCCAGCCTTACATAGGCAGAGATTTGCCAGTCAAAAAAAGCCCCGGAACTTTATTCACTTGTTACTGCTAGCTGGATCCGTATGTGCTTTTGCATGAAGTGATGAGGTGGTAGAAGCAAAACACACTCTTTTATTCCTATTTATAGCTATTCTTTCATCTCTCTCACATATTAATATGAAATTAATATTTTACAGAAGAATGTGTAGTTTGTTCTCTGCTAGACACCATTGTTGTTTGCTAACTTTTTACCATATGGTTTTCTAAACTTAAAACCTACAAAGATAAATGTTCATTTCATCACTTGGAATTCATATGAAATATTCTGTATAAATACTGAACAACAACAACAAAAATAAGCTGTTCTGCATGTGTTGGAACAATATAAAAAGTTGTAATAATGCAAAATATGATGTATAATCTTTTATTCAAGGCTGTACAATCAACAGGCATTTTATAGTGGAGATTTCATTCCATTTATGCAGACAATGAATGTTTGTGAATTTTAAGCTAGACTTGACAATGTGACCATTTTAACAGCAGAAGTAATTAGAGAAAAGAGGTAAAATACTGAGAACAAATGCTGTTGTAAAAAACCCACTCACTACTGAAGTTAATGGGAAGCCAAGACACGACTAAATGGCACTGCAGAGGTGTTGTGAAATCATTGAATTAATTTGTTACCAAATTATTGCCACTGGAAACCGTATATTAAGACAGAAAACATACAGTGTTATGTCAGGAGGAGCTGAGGATTTCTTTGAGAAGTGTTTTGCAAGATCCAAAAAAAGAAGTGAGCTCCAATGGAAACAATTAATTTTCCTTTTGAGTATTCTCAACCATGGCAGACAATTTTTCCTAGATTTGGAGGAACAGATATTTCAGCAGCAGGAAAGTAATTTCTTATAAGAGATTTCTCTATTTTTTAAGACCAAAATCAGAAGACAGAATTCTACAAACAAATCACTGGAAAAGCCTGTAGGTATATAGAGATATAAAAACAAATTTATCAAGAAATACTAGTGATAAAGATTAATGTCTTGATCGAAGTTCAAAGGATTTCTATGATTGTAGCTACTTCTAAGCAATTGATTTTCCAAGATTCGGTGCTTGATCAAACAGAAAAATATTTAATATCATGAAATTATAATAACTGTGTGTTTAAGAGAATCTAGACTCAGGTTGTGTTTTAGGTGTAAGCATCTAATTTCAGTCATGAAAAAAGTTGCTTATATTGTTGACAGGTGGTCAGGACTCCCTGGCTCCAGGCATGGGGGTGAAGGGCAAGGCCCACGTGGTGCTTCCTCAGTCTCACTGGTGAAGGGGAAACGCATGAGAAGGAGCAGATGGTCCTGCAAATCAATACCCAGTTGTGCAACTGGTGTCATCAAAAGGGATTTGGATTCTAAAAACACAGGATCCTTTTTGAGGATTGAGGACTGCTAGGGAGACATGGAATCCACCTGACAAAGCCAGGCAAGAGAGTGTTTGCTCACATGCTGACCCACCTGGTGAGGTGAACTTTAACCTAGAAATTGTGAGGGATGGAAATAACAACCTGCAGGAGACAGCACTGAACGGGTTGGAAAGCAAAGGGTGCAGGGTGGCAGGAACAAGACACACCTCAGAATCAATTAGAAAGGTAGAGACATCAACTTTAGAGTATACAAAGACCTGCAACCCACAGAAGAAGCAGGAGAAACTAGAGCTCTGCATGGAGTCACAAAAATATTGGAATAACTGAGACATGGTGGAACAGCTTGCACAGCTGGAGGGAGCAAAAAGACGGAGCAAGCTCTTCAGAAAACGTGGGCAGGGACGACAAGGAGAAGGGGTTGCCCACTGTGTGAACGTGCAGCTTGGATTTATGGAGCTCTTCTATGGGATGAATGTCCAGCTGGTGGACAGCCTGTGAGTCAGGAACAGGGAAGAGGCTGGGAAGGCAGACATTGTGATGGGTTGTTGTTACAGACCCCCTGGCTATGGTGAAGAAATGGATACATATTTCTTTAAACTTAAGCGTGTTGCTGGTCACACACCCTGATTCTCATGGGGAACTCGACCCAACATCTGCTGGATGGGTGGCTATGGAACACAACCAGTCAGTGAGGTTTGTGAGCATTCTCGGGGGTAACTTAATACAGGTAGTGGATGGGACTGACCAGGTCTCCCAGACATCTGTTCTTGGTCAAAGTGTTCAGGGAAGACCATCAAGCAGAAGCAGAGCTTTCACTGAGAAATTGATTCAATGTCCATTCTGGGACGGTTCCAAGACCTGACTGGACAAAACCCTGAGCAACCTGGTCTGACTCTACAGATAAGCTTGCTTGGAGTAGGAGGTTAAACTAGAGACTTCCTGAGGTCTCTTCCCACCTGAATTGTTCTATGATCCTATAATTTGCTGAAAAACAACTTGCACAGATGGATCATTAAAGCCAGTTCACAAATATCCCAGTTCACTCAGCCAAACCAAATACCATCTGTTTACCAAAGAGGTGAAGCTGACAGAAATAAGGGTCATAGTTTCAGATTTCTACACCATGACAACCTGGGTCAAATGCATAGTAAAACATTGAGTTATATCAGTCAACTGGCACATGATGACATACGTACAAGGAAGAAACCATTGTTTAACAGTTTACAGATGTCATGAAATAATTCACTTGAAGAAACATAGAATAAACACCCTTACTGGGGATGACTAAAAAATCTGTATTAGTCTTACCAAAGTTAAAACATCAATGAAGTAAGTATTTTTGTATGAGATCTGCTAGTAATAAAGTCGGGTGTGACTTTGACTCTATTTATAAATGAAATTCTTTAAATTTTGGGAGAGACGGATGATAATAGAAGTTGAACAATAAATCCTTTTAACATTCATATTTGCCAGAATGAGTTAAAAGAATTTTCTGAGGGTCTTTTCTGATATTTTACTTTGAAATATATTGAGGAACTTGAAAAAATTTAGTTCTGCTCATGCCAATTCACATCCAGTTTGGAATTATGTCTTCTTTCCCTCTGAATTTTGTCTCAGCCCTTTGAATAAAGCTTTGCCACTTTAGATGGATTTTTATGGGAATTCATAAGCAGTCATTTGCTTTCACTTGGAAATCCTCGTCAGTCTGTCTGTAAAGGAATATTCACAAGGATGACATGATGTGAATGAACAACCAGGCAATCAGAAATGAGGACTGAATATTTGTGTGTAGTAGATGGTCCTCGCACTCCTGATGGCTCTGACACACCTGAGTCCCCCTCTGCTGAGGGTGCCCTCAGCCCCTCCCCAGCTGATGCAGTGTGGCAGTGCACAGGCTGAGACCCTCACAGTGCTACGATCTTTACACAATTCTGATTTCTCATCAGCTCATACAGCAGTGCCACCGACTGAGAAAATCTAGAAACAGGCCATTTTCTTGGGAGGAAGTGTACATAATTTCCTTAGGTTTTTAGGTTTTGGATGGTTTTCCTTTCTGTATGGTGCTTTGTTTTGGCCAACAACATACTGTTCTCATGAAGGTATAATTTTACCAGCAGTACTGAACTAGCCCTCTCTAGTAAGGCAAGAGCCTTTATAGTAAAAGAAAAAGTCACTGGAATTCTGGCATATATTCAGAGGTTTAAATGAAAAAAATGTTTGTCAAAACACTCAGGAAGTGAATTCCATGCAACCTCACAAGAAGAAAACATGAAAATCAAACCACGTGGACTAAAATAATGCACCATAATATACCTTCATTTTATTTCTCATTTTTGTTCTCTGGCTTGTGGACAAACACAGCTGTTTCTGAGATGCTAAACAAAAGACAGCTTTGTTATAACTAAATACATCCCAGATGGGAGTGTCTCCTTGCAGTAAATCACACACTTAGTGCATGGTTTTGAAAAGGCTTCTTTTAGATATCCTGTTCTTTCAGAAGGGTTTCTCTCTGGGCTGCAGGGCAACAGCCTGCCTCCCTCAAAATATCAGTGCACCTACAGCCTTGTTGCTGCAGCCCAACACTGTGTGTAGTAGGGAATGCTGCTCAGCTGTACTACCGAGTGAAGTTGTCTGTCTACTCTGAAAATCACAGCAGAAGAAAACTTTGGAAAATTCCATTTAAATAAAACAGAGATAAAAGAACAATTATTTTAATCTTTAACAAAGTAATGCAAATCTGGAACATTAAGAAACTTTCCAAACCAGGTAATACTTAAAATAAAGAAGTTGGCTAATTCATCCCAACAAACTTTCAGTTTCTACTGAACATGTAGCTACTTTTCTGGAAAATTACGATGTACCTTCTTGGAAGAATTGCTTGCCTGAGTAATATACAGCTCTCAGCACGGTAAGAAGATGCAAGCTGGAGAAGCAAAAACACATATAAGACATAAAGGGAGGAATCACCACTAGGTGGCAAAGTGGTGTTTTCAATGTAATAACATCGGGATCCAGGTTCATTAATGCGGTTTTTAGAAACTTGTTTCCCCAAGCACGGGTGGTTAGATATAAATAGTGCATTGTAATGCCGCAGTGTGTTTCAGTTTGCTGGAAAACAACCATCGGTTTGTAGCCTGACTTCCACTGCTGCCGGTAGGATTTCTCCTGCTGTGTAGCCAGTCTTTGGCAGAAGCCAGTAGTCAGTACCTGCTCATTTGCAAGCCCAATTTCCAGTTTTATTTCCATCTGACATACCAAGTTTGATGAGACAGTTAATCACTCACAGCACAGCCTTGCAGACTGCAGAATTTTCTTGCATTTTTTCTTGTCTGGCACACTATAGGATAGTCTGACCTCATTAGAATCACGCGATTATGAAACAGGTGGGGTGGAGAGAAGCGTCAGTTTCCATTTAAAGATAAAGCCTAGGTAACATTTTAAAGATGCTGTGAAATAAAATATAAAAAGTTTTGGTACTACCAGATAGACAACACAGATTTCCTCTGCCAGCTGGGATGGGATGTGGTGCTGTGAGCTGCTGGCTTCACCTCCATGGGCTCTGAGCATCCATCAGTCCACGGAAACAGGCCTGTAATGTGCAAACAGTGCAAACACTGCACTGCAGGAAAGGGATAAAACCACTGCAGTTAATATCTAATCCAAACTGCAAATGAAAATAAGCATTGTGGGACATCCTTGAATACACATCCTTGTGTAAGGCCACAGGACTCATCACTGCCTCTTACTCTTTTCTCTTGGCTTTTAGTTGCCGTGGTGATGGAATAACTTTTTCTCTGCAGACTGTTGTCCAGCCAACACTAAATCTGTTCCCACCTCATCCTTTACAGCATGCCCTGTCCACTTCACATTTGTCTGTTCTCTTCTTCTCAGTCTGTATTGGTGTTGAACCACTCCTTTGTCTGTTCCACAAATGAAATTTGCCCTTATAAACCTGGCTTGACTGCAGAGTACCTGGCTCCCCAAAGAAATAAAGGATTTAACAGACTGCAGAGACACTGCAAAGGGAAAACTGTACTACAACTGTTGCAAATCAAACAGAGGCTAAACACGGCTTGCTTTGCCTCTGAACCTTTTTTCATTCCTCAAGAAGTTAATATTTAAAGTAAACAACGGGATTTGAGTGTGCTCCAGTATAGGACATTCCCTGGCTGTTGGTGAGCCAGCAACGTGCAGCAGCTGGGACCAACTCGGCCCAGTCTTAAAGGCAACTTCAGTCTCAGACAGTAAAAACTCAACATCTTGTCTAAATGATTTCCATCCTGCTGTACCCTGTCAAATCAACACAGTGTGCTCAAATGAGGAAATAAAATGAAGAGTATGCTTTAAGTACGGTGTGGTCCCAAAGGGCATCCCACAAAGACACCCTCAGCTCTGCATTGCAGCCTTCAGAGGGACTGCTGGTCATCCCTATGTACACTCACCCAGGGTCACATCTCACACATAGTTCATGAAGTCATGAAATTAGGTTATTAATGGATGGACAAAGGTAAATGCTAAAACATGAAATCAACATGAACTGGCAGAAAAATGGAAAAAACCAAAATCTCTAAATACTTCCCTATATCTACTGATTTAAATTTGCTGTTGGAAGATCATAATTTTTCAAATTCTCACAAAGGTATTATGATTATATGTTGGCTGACTTTTGTGACTTTGGCTTATACTATAAGTCTCTCGCAATGAACTTTTTAATTAATATTTGACTCTATAATTATAGTCTGCAGAGGAAAATTCTATTTCCAATAGAAAATTGATTCTGTTTGGGAGGGGGAACGGTCTATTGGGCTGAGGCTGTATGTTCTCTTACTGTCTAGCAGGTATGATACACTGTGCCTAGTATAACTTGAGGTAAATCCTCATTCAGAGACCATTTTCATAGAATCAGAATGGTTTGGGTTAAAATGGATCTTAAAGACCATCTAGTTTCAAACCTTCTGCCATGGGC
The DNA here is from genome assembly GCA_013399875.1 of Gymnorhina tibicen. Taxonomy (NCBI): domain Eukaryota; kingdom Metazoa; phylum Chordata; class Aves; order Passeriformes; family Artamidae; genus Gymnorhina; species Gymnorhina tibicen. The sequence goes on along the minus strand of VXAZ01005290.1, from coordinate 249,793 downwards.
AGGGACACCTTCCATTAGACCAGGTTGCTCAGAGCCCCATCCAACCTGGCCTTGAACAGTTCCAGGGATGGGGCAGCCACAGCTTCTCTGGGCAAAACATTCTGAACAAAACATTAATGGATCCAAAAGTAACACTGAACAAGTTTTTTCTGTTCTGTTTTTTTCTTTTTTTCTCATATTTCCAGATTTAACTCCAAAGCTCAAATATACATTTGTACAGAACCATGTTTGCTCTTGTGAAAAAAGTCAGAGGACAGGACCCAGATGAGTAATATTCAGCTTCTGGCTTGATAAATGCACATAATTTCTGCAGAAATACAATCAATATTGTAGAGTTCACAGTTCAATATACACCCAAAACCCTTTCCAAGAAAATGAAGAGAAGTTCCATGATTTTGTCGGGTGGGTAAATTATTTTCATTGGATCTGCCACACTTGTCAGTATGTTTAGGCCAGTATGTTTCTGAGAAAACAGCCCAAACATTGATAAACTCAACAAGCCCCAGGCAAGTCAGTTCCCTCCCAGGAACAAAGGGACTGGTGTTATTTGCAGAGTACTCACATTACAGAAAATCAGGGGAATGAGAGTGCAGTAAGGACAGCACTGGCAGATGCAGAGCTAATCAGTCAACATTATTGTACATAATTCAGCTAAAAAGTCCCATTTGTAATCTACTAGAAAACCTTCTTAATTAGGACATACTAATGGCAAGTCTGTTCTCTCTTGAGTGGGCATACTGAATAAAAACCTGTTTTCTAAAAATGTCTGGAACATAAAAATTTGAATGAAATAAAATACTGACCTACCTAAAAATAATACTTATCACCTTACAATTTAGCCTAATGTTTTTTTGATTCCTGTAATCCCAATCAGGCCATATCTTTCCAAAGGCTGAAAATCTGACCTGACATCACCTGACCTCTTGGTGTCAGAAGAACATACGTGCATTATACTGAAATTATGTTAATAACAAAAAGCAGTGGCTGTGGTGCATTCTGGGCACTTCAGCGTTTCATGTAATGCATCATGATTATCACTAGGTGATTTTAGAAGTTTTCTGAGTTTTAGCCCTCTGTCAGAGCAGGTCTACAGGACCCAGGTCTGATTTAGCTGCCAGTGGTCACCAGAGCCTCAGAGGTGTAAAGGTTCGTACTCTTGCTGCCAAAACTGGAGCTGTCTGGATGACAGCAACCACAGGCAGGTTTTGTGAACAAACAGAGCTGGTCAAAGAGTACGAAAGGATCCTGAAATCACACATCCGGTATGTGGTGGAACTGAAGCCAGGAATAACTAGTTAACAGCAGCTTAAAAGCTTCCCCTTTAGGCTGTGCTGCATTTTGTATGTGCCACAGTGCATCCCACCTCCGTGCAGTAATGGACAACTTGGTTGCCCTTCAAACAGCACATCAGTCAGTACAGACTTTCCATGTGTCTGAAAGTGACTCATAGTCTGAATTATCACAACAAATCATTTTAATAGATATACTCGTGTTAATAGCTAAATGCATATAGCTAATGTAACATGGTATGTGAAGACAAAATATTGCTCCTTAGTGTTTTATTAAACAGTTGAATGCTTTCAAAAATTGGAATGTCAGACTGTGTCATATTGCACCATTTCATAGTTATTTTGAATTGAGCACTCCGACAGGAGTGAGTATTTATTCATTTAAAATAAGTCAAATTTATACTTAGACATATCACAGGCTCAGCATTTCTTACAAAACTGGGAAACACAAGCTCTGGCAGCTGTTGGTTTGTCCAGAACACCAAGGTCATGTGCAGAACTTGTTGCTGATCCTGTCAGTTTACTGTAAACCCAACAGACCTTTTAGGCCACACCTTGTCCACATGGTTTCTGTGAAGGTGATTTATCTGTTACAATGTGATGCTTGGATTCCTCGTCCCTGTGACTGAAGGGGAGCATTACCTGAAGAACTAATGTTAACTCTGATACTTGGGATGAAAACTATCAGAAGAATTTGGTCTGTTCACACTCTTCTACACTAATTAGAATTGCTTTGAGCAAATGTTTTTTTAATAGAGCTTGACAAATGTGATTTGTTTGACCAAGCTATTTCACAGAATCGCAGAACTAACTAGGTTGGAAAAGACCTTTGAGATCATGAAGTCCAATCTATGACCTAACACCACCTTATCAACTAAACCTGAGTGCCACATCCAGCCTTTTTTTAAACACCTCCAGGGACGGTGACTCCACCACCTCCTTGGGCAGCAGAGGAAGTCAGTGACCTGTAAGTATAATGCATGAGAAAGGAAAGTCCAGTAGTCCTTAATATCCCACTCTACTGTCGGTAGCACTTCAAACTAGGTGCCTCTCACACATTTGGTACAAACATACAAATATAATAGAAACTTTAAAATATCCACAGCCTGATACAATCAGGCTTCTTGAATGTATTTTATTTCCATAGTTTGTTTTTGGAATTGATACTCCCTGAACTCGCAGACCTGCGCGTTCACATGCATTCATACCACACCCCAGAGCCTGGTCCCTGGTCACCCTGCAGCTGCAGTCTGTACGTTGCCACGGCTCTGGTGCAGACCTGGAGAGCTCATGCAGCCTCGCATGCGGAGTCTGGGGATTGGGTCATGCCTGCTGCTCTCAGCCCTGGCAGCTAATGCTGTTCTTAGGGATGAAAACATGAGACTGAGTCAGCCACTCCAGCTGTACTAACAGTTTTCATGCTATTTCAGATGAGCAGTGAGGTTCAACCAGTACTCCACTCATTTCTCTGAGATCTCCTTGTCCTCCGTGTAGGACCACGAGATTGAACAATGCACCCACAATGAAATAAACACTCTGTTGCTAATTTAAAAGATGTATCTATATGAGCACCTAGTTCTCACAAAAAAACGTATTTTCTAGACTGTAAAGCTGCAACATTTCTTTGGGCCTGCTGTCAAGATCATCTATTTGAACTAGTGTCAGCCACTATTCGAAGCTACACAATATGCTGTTTGTTTACTGTGTGCTATAAATAAGAATGCACAAAAGAAGAAAAGATGCAATTGTGTTTCATCTTGGACAGTTAAATGGAACAATTATTTCTGTTTTCAGATTTCTCTTTACACTTTTAAAATAATGGAATTCTTTTTTTCAAAGCTTTCCATCAAATACATAGTTTCAAAATCACAGCTGGCATAAATCAGTTTTGCTGTGCTTAGTGGAATTCTGTTTATTTGTAAAGTTGATAATTTGCTCACAGAGCTGTTGTGCCTAGACATATCCATAGCTCAACTCCATTAAAATGTTGTAGAACATTACCAGTGCATATAAAAAACCCCAAACTACATTAAAATATTAATTAATTAACAATATTAATAATTAACAATAATTAAAATTATTAAGAGATAATAATTAACAATAACATTAGTTAATATTGAGGATTTTTTTTTCAGTGGAAACATAAAAACTTTAACATACCAGGTAATGTCTCTACTTGTGGGGTATGTAGCATGGCATTTTGTAACAAAGGTTCATTGCACCACAAACTGATTTACAATATTTTACTACAGTGATATGTGGATCTATTGTTTTAGTACTTGTATTGTTTTTTCTTGTTAGCTTCTATGCTGCCTTATATTTCAGCTTCCTTCACTGAAATACTTTTTCAACCAATTTCCCTGTCATTCAGGTTAGGTGGAATTCCTGTCTCCAAGCTTTTGTCATCTGAAAAGTGTTGCAATCTAGGTTAGTCATACAGGTTTCCTTTGTAATCACTGTAAAGGGTCTGATAAATCTTAGGAGTGACTCATCTAACACCCAAATGATTGAATACAATAGGAGACAAATTGTCTGTCAGAAGTGTCTTTTCCACATTGCTTATATCCAGGTAACACAGACTAGAGAAACTGCTTGGATTACATACCTCATTTCTAGACAGCTAAAATGAGAAGAACAAAATGTCTTTATCCTTTAGTAATGGGAGCAGAGTTTGGAGACACCTTTAACCACTATGGCAGCACAGATGCCAGCATGCACGGTGAACCCACCTGAGACAAAGAGATGGTTAACATGCAGCCAGCTCCATGGTGCTCTCTCTGGGCTCCTCCAGGTACCAAGCGCAGGTCAAGGAACAGGCCGTGTGCTACTGCAATGTCTGTAGTGCCAGCCAAGTGGAGAGGTGAGAGAGATGGAAAGTGTAGGCTGAGACAGGTCAGAGAATAATGGGAGTACTGCTGCACATCAGTGTTCACTGAACAGAGCACATCTAGCTTTTATTGCCCTGGAAGAATTTGAGGAGTCTTTTTATTTCTCTGTATAGAAAATTCTACAATGCATGTTCACATCCACTACATACCAGCACCTTGTAAAAGACATTTTGAGTAATATAGCTCTTCTTGATACTTTTTGCATTAAAATGAAGATATGTTAGCAGTATGAGTGCAGGCTCTCTCCTATTTCCTCCTTTAACCTCACACACCCACTTCCTTGCTTCCACCAATTATGACAGCAATTAAAGTGAAGGGCTCACAAGTTTCCCTGGTTAGTAGCATTTATTGCATCTAGTCATCTCAGCCTATTACCGCCCTCAGCACTCACTACATTTTCTTTGCAGCAGGTTATTGCATCTTCAATAGGAGGAGCAAAAGTCAATGTATATCAGCTTCTCAACTGCTACAGGTCACTGTCTGCCACGTTTGATTAGAAGGTGACGACAGGGAGAAGAATGAGCTGAACACAATCTTCTAACTATAGTTCTGTCACATGCATTTGCAAATTATTAAAAGATTTGTATTATTTTACAGAGTACTAATGAGGCACTCAACTCCGATAACAGAGTCTCTGTGCTATTAAGAAGCACAAAGCTAATTTCTTGCAAATAACACCAAAAATTAACAAAGTTGTTGTGCTAATTAGTTACAGTTCAGGTGAATAACTGGGACAGAAGAGATGTGGAGAATTAGAGGCTCTAGGAAAAAACATCAAGAACCCTTCAACCTTTGCATCCTTCTCCTTCTGCCTGCCAAAATGACCCTTCTCCTTTCCTGAGATGTGAGATGTGGCCTGTGAAAGGACCAGAACCAGCTTGTGAATCTGAGGAAAGGCAACATAAAACTGCACAAGATAATGATTAAAAAACATCTGATTGAAAGAGGGAAAAGTAACTGAAGGAAAGCTATTTATGATCTGGCTGTGCAATGACAGATGTGAAGCCAGACCAGGTACCCAGAAAGCCAGCTGGAAGGTAATGACTGCAGACAGAGTTTTCCTTTCCCACCATTAAAATATTTCTGTTGATCAACAGTAAATAATATACTGTGGGCAGGAGATCTATACAGGGCAGAAATACAGAAACAAAAACCAGATTAGGCTTTTGTTATATTTAATTCTAATTGACAGAAGAACAATGACAGGCATTTCTCCAGTATTTCATAACTAATTGAGAAGCAGAACTAATGAGGTTTTCTGGAATCAATAGTGGCAGTCAACAGCGGCAGCCTCTTTTGGGCATGTTTTTCACACTAACCATGGTAACAGTGTTAAGTGTTTCCATTAATGTGACTCTATGTCATCTGCCATATTATGCATTATTTAATGACCTTTCTCAGACATATAATTGCTTTTTAAGATTAGCAGGTGATTTGTAAGATTGTTTGATTGTATCCCTTGGAGTCAGCTGTCATACCAGCCCAGCTTTATGTGGTTTTAAGAGCACAGGAAGGAATGAACTGGCTAACAAGAGAGAACAAGTGTTCACACAATGCCCAGACTGAAAACCCAGAGAGATTTCATAGTAATCTGATGTTCAGAGAATGTAATAATATAAATGACCAGTTCAAAGCCATAGAAACAGCTGTAGAGTTTAGAAAAACGTCCTATGATTCTCTGTTAGCTTCTCATTTTGAACACTAGATCAATCCCTGATGTTTTTCCCAGATTGATTCAATGGCTTTGTCAGCTTTTAGTGACAGCATTTGATTTCTACATCGTTTTCAAATTTTCAGTACAAAATCAGAAGCTTTTTGTCAGACTTGGTTGTCATCCCTTGTTCCTTCTTTTCAGCTGTGACTGTTTATTTATTGAATTTATTCCACCTACCCTCCAGCTATTAGCTATATATTGTCTCCATAGCAATCCCTCTCTTCTCCTCGGCACAAAAGCAGAAGAGGAGGCCTGGTAATTTTGATTTGAGATGCAAGGTGTTATTTTAATGCTTTCAGCAGTGCAAACAGCAGGGAATATTGCACTCCTGACACATTTGGACATCATCACTGTGTACATTATTTTTTCCATATTCATGTTTCATCAACCATTTGCAAATTCTCATTTATCTTGACTGACTTTAACATTGGCTTTGCTCACATTTTATAATCAGTATAAATTTAATGATACTGTGTTCTTCTCACCAGGCTGCTTTCCTCATGCAATTTTACATTTGCACTAAATGTTTTAAGAGGCCTTTACAAATTTTCCTTCCCGTGGTGGGGGGGGAAATCACTTGGTTAAATTCTCAAGATAACAAGTGAATAAGGACTCTTTCTCCCACAAGCCTTTTCTATATCTTTTCTAGTTTTTTGTGTGTTTTTTACAACAAACCAATATTACTAATATCAAAAAAGTTCCCTTTCTCTCCACAGCTGACAACAGTTAGTATGCATCTATTTCCTTGAATCCTTCACAGCTAATCCTATACTTGTGAGAAAAAAAATACATTTTTTTATGGGTATGTTAACAGCATCCAAGGGATTGGGTGTTCTGTTTCTAGTTTATCCAAGGTTCTGCTTCTGTGTCCAAACAGTCTTTGTGTATTAACAAAAATGGCACCCTATATTTAGAGTTTACTACAGAGAACTAAGCTGAGTAAGGTATACATTTACCACTGGTTGCAGTGTTGCTAGATAGCAGCTGGAACAGAAAAATGACATCTCTGTCACCATGAGGTGTTTTGTATTTTGTGTTACTATTTATAGACTGAATTAAGTGTGGATGGTTCTTTGGGACAGAGTTGGCTTTAGGCTCTGCCTTGGTTAGTTTGCTGTCTAGCATGAGCCTTGACTAAACTTTATGTAACAACACTACACTAGAGGTGGACAGTTTTACATATAATAATGGAGTGGAGCAGCTAAGTCAAAAAGGGTTGACAGAAAATTGATAGAAAAGGTAGTTACATTTAATATGGAAAAAGCAAGCTGTGCCCCCCAAAAGGTTAGTGAAATATAACATTTTCAACTGTGCAGAACCACAGCGAAAATTTAAATGGAGGCTAATGACCCAAAGTGAGTTCAGGCAGCATTGTAATAGCTGCTTTTGAAAAATACAGCAAAGGGTACCATGTTATTAAACACTATACTTATTCATTCACCCAAACTAAATGAAAAGGATTAAATATTTTTAAGTCTGTACTTTTGTTTTGACTGGAAGTAGATAAAGGCCACCATTAAATACTCTGTGCAGCAAGAGCATTATCAGAAGTTCACTGCAATTCTCTTAATTATAAGTTCATTGGGATCAAGATAAAAGTCTAAATAAGATTTTCATATCCTTTCTGTTTAAAGCACTACAATCTCCTTAATCTTGTTCCCATACCCTTTTTAAAAATCGGTTTTAGGCTTTCTTGTAGCCCCTTCAGGTACTGAAAGACTGCAACAAGGTCTCCCCAGAGCCTTCTCTTCTCCAGTCTGAACAAAACCAACTGTCTCAGCCTGTCTCCATAGGGAAGGTGCTCCAGCCCTCTGATCATCTTTGTGGTCTCTTCCAGACTTGCTCCAGCAGGTCCATGACGTTTATATGTTGGAGACCCCATAGATGGATGCAGCACTGCAGGTGGGGTCTTACAAGAACAGAGCAGAGGGGCAGAATCCCCTGCCTCACCCTGCTGCCCACGCTGCTTTGGATGCAGCCCAGGACACCAGTGGCTTTCTGAGCTGCAAGAGCACATTGCTGAGTCATGGCATGTCATGACCTCATCAACACCCTCAAGTCCTTCTCCTCAGGACTTCTCAATCCATTTTCCACCCAGCCCGAATTTGTGCTTGTTACTGCCCTGACTCCACAGTTCTACAGTGAAATGCGGAGGTGATGCACTGCTTCGGTTAAGGACCAGGACCAGCATTCTGAAAAAAGATGTAGCTCTTCTTTTGTTGTTTCCCTTGCTGCCCAAGGAGCCCACAAGGAGGACATGAATTTCAGAGAGCAAAAAGAGGTTTTGGAAACAAGCCACTTTTAGCAAGAAGATAAAATTATTATTCCTTTTTGCTGTTATTTACTTTGTTTTGGAAACAAGCCACTTTTAGCAAGAAGATAAAATTATTATTCCTTTTTGCTGTTATTTAATAGTAAGGAAGGCTCCATGAAAGAATTAAAGTTTAAATCTCTGCATATTTACTGTGTTGAGAGATAGAAGTATTTTGGGGTTATTCCCTACCTAACTAGGCTTTAGAAAGAAAAGCTCTGACAAAAACAGCTTCAAGATATTAATTAGTATCAAGTTCAGGACAATCAGTTGGTAAGAAGCACTGACTGACAACTCAAGTTACAAAAACATTTTGTATTAAACAAAACTTCTTCAATGTTCAGTGTTGCTTTGAATCAAATTTAATTTTCACTTCCTTTACATTCAGTCTTTTATATACTTGTTGCAGATTGACAGTACACATCTTGCCAAAAAGCAGTAGCAATCCAAACTAGCTTGCCTTGAAGCAGAAGACTGCACGACGAGGAGTAGAGGCCTTTTTTATGATTTAACATAAAAATCCCACTTCTTGATAAAATTCACCACTCTAATTCAGTTTATAAATATTAAAATCAGAAACCTAAAGGCAGATATGGAAATCTTGTTTTCACTGCAACTTATAATTCACTTCTTCACTACTATTCTTCACTACTGTAGTTTTGTGACTACAGGAAGTTTTAAGGAGGGGAAAAAATAGACCAGAGTGAAAAATAAAATAGTCTGTAGTCACACAGAATCAAGATACTAATACTTGCAGCACCAGTTTGTATAAACAAACATTTAGTAGTCTCAGCTACACAAAGGTTGCCTTGTTGATGTGTTCTTACCTGATTGTCCAATACAGTATTTTGGAATACTTACTGGGAAACATTAAGAGCCAGCTATTCTCAAGAAAGGAATGCCACAAAAGTATAATTAATTTGAGATAATACTGAAATTGCTGCATGTTAGTAATTAACATTCCAGGTCTCAACCGGAAGAGAAAGAGAGAATGCAAAGGAAGACCATAAATTATCCTTCAGTACCAATAGATTTCTCTTCAGGCTTCAGTGAGAAAATAATAGCAGAGATATCAAAGAAGCTTGTGCTGTAATTCTCCTGCAGAAAATGTATATATATACACACCTATAAAGCTTTTTACTGCAGTTCATTTTTATTTATACATATATTTATATGTCTATATCTATATATATCTGTGTGTAAAGCCTTTGGCTTACACAGTACAAACTGGGTACACTGAAACACCACAGTTCTATGTAGTTTAAGACCTCATTACCACTGGGAGAAAACTCACACTGCTGCCATGTGGTGTTTACTGATGCAAGTGGGGTTTCTTAGATATTTTGTTGATATTTTTCTGTGAAATTACTGTTTTGGCATAAGAAAGAGCAAATAAGAATTAACACAAAGTCCTAAGTGTAGTTTTTTACAGTGGAAAAAGCAGGAAGAAAAGCAGAGGTGGCAGGATACTAGCAGTGAGCTAAATTATTTAGATTTGTGAATTCTGGAATTCAGTTCTGTAACTAAATTAGTCTATGGCTATTTTAGAGTCAGAGTAAAATATCTCTAAATCAAGATACATGTATTTAATAGAGATCAATAGCACATATGATCATTCATCTGTAGCTTTACAAACCACTTACAATATATTGCAGATGTTTCTGCAAACAGGTGTGTCAAAGGTTGAAGGCCTCCCAGATTTTTTATTTGAGCCTTTTCCAGTTTTTCTAAGAGTATTTAGATTTCAAACAACAAACAAGTAAAATTTCAAAAGTTGGACTCCATGATCTTGGGGGTCTTTTCAGTCTTACTGACTCTAAATAATTCTAAATTTGGGTATTATTAATTAGAAAGTTGATCAGCATACCCAAAATGAAAGGGTTTTTGTCCCCCTTTTTTTTTTGTTTCAACTTCGTCAAATGTGATTCTCATTTCGCACAATGCTGAACATTTCTGAGTTGGCTGATCATGACCCATCTGCATTATGTAACTGTCAAAAGCCTGTCTTGGCCTTGGATAATGTTGAAAGCAACTATTGTACAGAGGGTCACTCTCCATTTTTATGTAATTGTCCAGAGAATGTCCTAGTTCACATTTAAATGACTCTACGATACAAAATTTTTCCCAGCATTCAATCAGCCTTTTGTCTTGCTCTGAATAGCTCCTATTAAAAAGCAGAAATGTATGAATAGAGATACCCCACTGCCTGCTTCAACCCACTGGAAGCTGCGACATGCTTGTGAATAAACAATATATACACATACATAAAGAGGAAGTTAAAATTAAAAAGTTTGGTGTGAAAAATAACATTTATGTTAGGACAGGCTAGGCTGCTGCGGCCAAGGCAGTACTGGAGTAGAGTTGTTCCTAAGAAAAAGGCCATGGTTCTACGATACCTTTATAGCTCCTCATCTCTGAAATCCAGCTTGTTTGCTGTCTTATGGCGTTAAATAGGGCACAGCAATCCATGAACATTCATTACAGTTTGTACTGTGGACACTAGCAGAGGGTGTCCAGGTCACGTAGACACTTTCAAACTGTGCTGAGGGGCCAGAGGGGCCAGGGACCCAGTTCTGCAGTGTAGGGCCACGTATGCAGCGCTGCCTGGCCTTACAAGCCCTCATTGGAGAATAACGCAAAGTATTTTCCTTTCACAGCCCTGTTAGCTCAGAACTTGCCCTGCTCCTGCACTGCACAGTGCGGGGCCTCCTGTTCAAAGCCAGCTCCCTGTCAGCGCTGGTGACAGTGTCATCTGTGTCTGCAGTCACCACGGCCAAGTCACACAGTCACATCACATGTTCACCCATGACGGCACACCTGGGGAGCACCAACTCTTCTCTCCCCATTGTCACATTTATCAGTTACATACATTATCCTGTTTAGATATCAGATGACAGACTGAGGAGTTGGACTACTCTGCACAATAACATCACTACCAACAGTTGGTGCCAACACCAACTTCTTTTTCCTGCCACTCACCAAGATCTGAAACTTTAGTATATAAGAATCAAAACTCAGCAGCCAGTTCCAGTAAAAGACTCAGTAAAGCTGGTGGATACTGCATTATTATGTGCCCATACTTCTCTTTTCCAAAGGCTTTTACATGATTTTTAATCATAAATCAGGCTTTGAACTGTATCTGCAAGGCCCAGCAGCCATTTGGCTAGCAATGAGCTAAAAGGGAGTTCAAAGGAACATCAAAGTTGCCAGGTATCTCCATCACATTTCAAAATGAACTAAAAGGTTCCTTTTATTCAAATTACAGAATTCTGTGTCACAGCTATCTGTGGCAAGTCACACAGCTTTATTTTAACTAAGGGACAATCATGCCGCTTTGAGAATCAGCTTCACTTGGAGGATCTTTCTTTTGCAAGATCATACTGGAGCAATTTCTAATCTCTAGTCAGAGGAGATTTGTTACAGTTTATTCCTAAATTATTTTACTAATTATTTATAGGCATACTGACATTAAGGAAGTATAAAAAGCAGATTATCTAGTTTAATATTCCATCTCTCACTCACCCTTAAATTGTGTACTTGTCATTTGAGAAAGAAAGTTTCAGTGGTCTCCTCAGTGCCCCGCCTGGCAGGAGGCAGCCACTTCACATCCATCCCTTCCTGTTCCCCGGTACCACTTGAATGTGTGACACCTTCTGAGAGCCTGTCCAAGCCACTGCCAGATGCAGGGCAGCCAGTTCCTTCTGCTGCTGCTCATGTTCCTCATCCTTTTTATTAGAGAATTCTCCCTGGGCATTTTAATCATGATTTATACTGTAGACTTTCAATTTCCTTTTTTCTGGTGCATCCACATTAGTTCTGCAACTAGTATTTCAATATTGGTCTCATTAAAACTTCAAGGAGAGATAAAACTGCCTCTTCATACACTTACTCTTTGTTTAGGTGCATAAACAACTTTTTCCTCCCTTCCCAGGGACCTGCAGTACAGTAATTTTAGGACACTATAGCATATAACTGCTTTAGCCTCATCATTACTTAATGTTTTGTTGGCCTGTGTGTCATATGCAAGTTTTATCAGATATGGTATGATAAAAAATTCTAAGTTATCACGCACTAAGCTGAACAGAACAGAAATGAGTCCTGCTTTCTGCTGAACTCTTCTACAAATTCCATCTGTCCATAAAAATCTGGACAAAGTATTTACATAAATGTCACAAACGAAAAAAATACATATCTATATAAAGGCACAAAATTCTATACATTTTAAAAATCTGCCATCTCACTTCTCTGAAATCCCTCTAAGGTCTGAATCATGGATAAAGCATTTTGCTGCATTTTCAGTCTGAATGTCATGGAATACTTAGTCAAAAACCTTACAGATTTTCACACAGAAGTAAAAAGATTTATTTTTGGAAAATAAAATTCAGTAAAATGTTGGTTGGAATTGATTTTATTCCTACCTTTTACTTCATAAAGAAGAACAAATTGTGTATCTCTTTTCTGTTATTTTTGGTCAGACTGACCAGCCTACTGTAGGATGGGTATCTTAGCAGCACTATTTCAATGTTATTGCCATAATCTAAAAAAAAAAAAACTCTTCTATATGTATAATCTCATTGCTGTTTTTATAATAGATAATACAATAACATCAGATCTGGTTTTGTAGGAACAGATGCTTGTGGAGGCCTATTGTTTATAATTAATTGAAAATACTTCAGAAATGGAAAAGCACAATATAGCCCAAACTCATGCCAACTTTGCCTAGCAAAACTAAGACTTGGGCTGGGACTTACTCTGATTTTGCCCCAATATACAAAGGATGCATAGGTCAGTGAGTGAGAAGACTTACGTACCAAATAAGTCAGTTTAGAACTTCTGAGAATGTTATGAGGGTTGGGGGGAGATTGCAAGGTGGGGGTTGTTTGTGGTTTGATTTTTTGTTTGGTTGTTTCAAGTCTTTTGGTAAAAATGCAGTTTTTGGATTCCGAAGTCTCCTGCTCACTCCCTACACTACTGATCTGCTTTCACTCTAGGACTTTTCTGGGGGAAAACTGTCCATGGCTTATAGGTCTGTTGGGAAACCAGAGCTCTACCCCAGCCCTGCACTGCATGAGGGACTGCTGTGAGTTTCGGGAACTGAAACCTGAAAACTGCAGCTATTCACTGGCAGAACCATCCTCATCCATCATCAGAGGAGCTGCTGAGACCTGCACTGCTGTCTCAGCTGGGCAGTTTCAGAGCCCACCAGGGATGGGTGGGCCTGTGAGCCCCTGGCTCAACATGTGCCTGTCTGTAGCCCACCTGCAACAGCCCCGAGCAGTGCAGCTCTGCACTCACACCACGGAGCACCTGCCATGATGGCACTGAGACCTCCTTCTTCTTTCCAAGGCTCTCTGTCCTGCAGATAACAACCCATTCTGAGTGCCAGCACTGTATCTGCTCATATCTCCGTTTGTGACCAGCTCTCATTGTGACCAGGATTACTGTCTCCCTGCTCTAACACTCAGTTCCAGCTGGAGCTCGCTGCTTGTCTGGTTGCCTCAGTTTGCCTCTGATTCCTCTGACCCTAGCTGTAATACTGTGCTTTTTTAACATGTCTGAGATCTTTTCTCTGGTCATAATTCTTGTTTGCAACTTGGTCCTACTAATTTAGGGAATAGTTGGATGCCTGACTCCCTTGACTCTAATTCCATTCTCAGCTTTTTTAACCAGTGAAGCACCTTGTGGGCAACTTTGTACTGCTGATCTGGACTGCCTATCCTTGGACAGAGTGTCTGTCAAAGCTCTCATAGTCAGGGCAATGGTCATTCTGCCCACAGCATTAGCATTCTGCAGTAACAAACAGTACTCAGCCTTTCCTGTTTAAATTCCAGATAGCTCTTTGTCATCTAAAAACATTTCCTGTTTTTGTTCCCTTAGACAGTTTTATCAATACATAGTTTTCTTAATCTGGGTTCTCCAAATTCTTGAAGCAGAGGCTCACTATTCAGTTTTATAGTTCTGCTCAGCTGGGGAAATATCTGGATCTTCCAAGCTTTATGATAGGAGCTTGAAAACAGCATCTATTTTCTTGGGAATGAAGCCTAGATACACTAGCCAGAACTCAACATGATGGACTAAACTGTGTAGAGTAGTTTGCCAGATTATTCAATCAGGTGATCTTGTGACAGACAAGGAAGAAATATCTTTGCACACTGGAGAGAAGAAATTCTTTTGTTATGCAGGGTTTTTATTTCTAGCTTCTTTTACCACTGTCTCCAACATTGTGTAAGGTAAAGCTACAACCAAGTCTTACGGATATTGGCGTCAGTGATCATCTTTCCTTACAGCGGACCTGAGATTTGGTATTAATAATGTTGACAGTGTTTAGTTAATGTATTTTATTTCTTGTTGTTAAGCATAACATTTTAAAGACAAAATATTTCTGAACATATTTTCATGTTACTTTACAAATAGGTATTATGACTGTTTCATCATTGCATTTTTATAAAAAACATTGCTTGTGTTGCTTGATTTTATTTTGTTCACACAATTGATTCTACAAATTTTACCCAAGGAAAGAAAACCTTCTGTCAGAATCCTCCTCTGGCACATGTAGTTTTTTTGGGGGGTGGTTGAGATTTAAACAGATAAACAGAGTACTCCAAGGCAAAACTGCTTAGCTTTCAAAGTAAATATTGCATTCAAAATGTAACTTATAATACCAGGCACCATTAGACATAATGTATTATTCAGCTGAACACCATAACAGTATCCAATCCACAATGAAAATTAAAAATTAATACCTTTGCAACCATTGATTTCCTGTATTCTGCATAGACATGAGAAAAGTGAACTAGTCTGCTTGAGAAAAAAAAGTAGCAGCCCATTATTTCTACAAGCTTTAAGGACATTGGACATGTAAACAAACAATATAAAGAAAAACACTACCCAGGCAACTTGTACTAATTTATATAGAAGCAAAGCAAATGCCAAGACAAAAAAAGGGGCACTGGAATATAACCAAATATGTGCTGGGTTTACGTGTTCCTGTTTGCAAGACAAAGGAAGTAACATTCGAAATCGCTGTTTCCTTCAATAAAGCTCATACCTGCTTCGCTCTGAGAAATTATTACTTTCATACAAATAAACAAGATACAAAGAGTCTTGTCACTGCATTAGAGAATACCTTGCATATTTATCCAGCTCTTTGAGGTGACATAAAGTATTCTGCCTTTTTTAGGCCATTTAAGGAGAATTAAATGAGAAAATTACTCAGTCAACAGAAACACAAAATTTTGAATGGAAATAAACTTAGATGTTACTGTTTCAAGATCTAAACTTTAATTGTATCTTTCCTACCAAATAATTTAGGATCCGATTTTAGACAAAAAGTATAATAACTTTTTTCATTCACCCAGTAAAAACAATGGTTTTGCAACAGTGTCAGCATAATTTGTTTAACTACAAAACAATTTGGAAAGATGCTGAGGAGGCTGGCTGTAGATCAGGAATGCACTTAAACACATGTGTAACTTGAGGCATTTGAGCAGTTCCAAAAGAGAAATTCTAGCTATACTTACATACAGTAATGGTAAAGTAATAGTAATAGTCACATTTCCATTGACCCCAGTGTATACAGGATTTGAACCACTTCAAACTTCATTGCTTCTGGTGTAGCTCAGGAGAAAAAGACAAGCTTTGGGGTACATAAGCCTGTCTTCAGAAGCTGCAGAACTCAGAGCTAATTACAAGCTAAGAGTAAAAGAAAGCATAGGTGTAAGTATAACTCTGGATTATACTTGGTCTGGGACCTGGTATGACAGAGAATGAAGAGAAACATTTTGAAGATTCAGCAAACACGTAAACACAAAACCACAGCAAAGGCCTTCCTTCAGACCTGCTTCCTGTCACTGCTCCGTAACAATCACTGAAGGAGGCAGGTGGTTTTACCACTTTGTTTCTTCTCCATTTTTTGTAATCAGGGGAATCTTTTAGAGTTATAGAACAAAAATCCCAAGATCTAGTATTAGAGTCTCTGTCATCATGCCTAGGGAGAAGCACAAACTCACTTAGATAAATATTTCAAAGTTATTTTACTTGGTATTTACAGATCAGCACTCATGGTTGTTCAGCATTCTAAAATGGAAAGTCTACTGCCTTAGCCCACACATAAATAGTTGCAAAAATAAAAAGGACCACTTACTAAAAAATTCTTTTCATTTCCATGTAAATATTTTGCAACTTTTATGTGAAACAAAACAAATAGCATTTATTGGATAATGTGGTCGTAGTTGACCCCTTTCAATCAACACACTTTACCTGCAATTTATTTTTAAATTGCAATTATTGAAAAACTCTCTGAGTTTCCATAAATAACCAGTTCTATTCTTTGTTTTGTTGATACGCTTTGTCAGCAAAATCATTGCTGGATTTGTACTACATTTATAACTGGAATTAAATCCTTGTATTAATACATTATAGAACCAATTTATCACAATAAGTAATGTTCACGTGTTTTCATACGCAGTAAAAGAAAACAGACTATTCAAGGTGTCCATCATATGAGCTGCCTTTCAGAGCATCTGTGAAGACATTTAGATTTGACAGTCAAAAAATTGTTGTATTGTCTTATAGTCATGCTGTGATTATATGAGATAAAAATTGACCGTTCCTGCAGCAATTCTCCTGAATATCTCATTTAGTGTAACATCTTATGCAGTTGTTTCACTTAATGTACTTTTATGAATTTTGAATAAATATATTTATTGTAAAGTAATTTAAAAAACCACCAATTTGTGAAGACCTAGCATCCTAACAGGAAATATTATACTGTTGGATATCTTTGCATATACACTGATGTTTACTTTCTACAATTCAAAATTAAAACAGTCACTATAAAAAAGTGTTACTGAAGCTTTACACAAATTGAATGATATTCATTTTATAATTTTTACTGATGGGACAATTTCACATGAATATACCTATTTATGTATCTAATTATTATTAACATGCAGTGACATTTACAAATACAACACTTAGTGTTTCAGTGCTATTTCACACTTACTGGGAAATAATTTCAATTTACCAATATGTACAAAGGAACAAAACATAATATAACTGCCCAGATCACATCCCAAAAAGCCATGTATTCTATAATATTACAGGTTTAACTGATTTTTTGTGTTTTAATTTATGTATAATCCATTTCTGCTATGGGTATACTAAAGACATGATGTCCTGAAGCTCTACAGGATTTTGTGCTGGCCTCTTAGCAATATGGAAACAAATGTCTATCAGTGTGTGTGTGTCTCTTTGCCTTATAAATTAATACAATCTTTATTAATAAAGTGCTCAATTTTTCAATGAGTTTTTCCTTTGTTTATTTATACTATGAAGTCTGTACCATGATTAGTTCATTTGCAGGTTGGGGTTTAACAGACAGTAGATTACGCAGTTTCTTCTGCTATAACTACTCAGAATTAAATCTAACATGGTAATATTTCAAAAACATGCTGACTGTACAAAAAGAAAATTGCTTTGCTGAACATTTACTCCTGATTCTATCATATTCTAGGAGAGGACCTATCTACAGTGTTTTGAACATTGAAATCATCAACTTAGATACTTGCACAACTCATTGGAAACCTGGTCTCTTGGAAAGGTTGACATAAAATGAATGAAGTGTCAAATTCCCTTCTGCTCCACTGCTCAGCCTTCTCCTAGCAAAATACATGCAGTCTACCCCCAAGGACCTCTGGATTACACAGCGTGCATACACAAAGCTGATTTTCTTCCCACATCGCTGTAATTACACTGCCTTCATTAAAATTAACAGAATTCTCACTGTTTATTTCAAGGCAACAGTGAGTACTAGGATGTGCATAGCACTCACTGGCATACACGGCACACGTCTCCTCTCCCTGCCAATAGCACTTCCCTTGCACAATATACACCTTGGAATCTCCCAAGGTGCTGACAAGAATTATTTGCATCCATATTAACAAGCACCATAGGTCTTATTATGCTACCAAGCTACAGCTTAATCAATTTGGTAGCACTCAGCTACAGCGTTGGGAAATTTTTAAGCCAAACTTGTTTTGTGGTACCAAGAAAAATTACATTTTGAATTAAGCCTACAAAATCTCTTAGTCAGAAAGGCCCTTCACAGAGGTGTTGCATGAGTTCTGCCCTGTCATTAGTGACATTGCTGAACAGGGACATTATCCTAGCTAATTAATATCTAAAGTATCCACTATCCATTAATTAATCACAGTAACATGAGAGAAGAATCAGTGTTCTGTATGCATACAGTGTAATCCAGAGGTTCTTGAAGGTGGACTGCAAGCACTTTGCCAGAAGACTCAGAAATGGGGCAGAGGGGCCTTTGACATTCAATTCATATGGAGGGTTTGTATTTGCTCTGTCTCTTTAACCATTTTTTCATCTGTTTAAATTTCAAATGGTGTAATAAAGTTGTTGGTTTCGATTCAGAAAGCCAGCCGTGTCCTGGGCTGCATCCAGAGCACTGTGGGCAGCAGGAGGGGATTCTGCCCCACCTTGAGCACTGCATCCAGGTCTGGGGTCTCCAGCACAGGAAGGACCTGGACCTGATGGAACAAGTTCAGAGGAGGGATAGATACCAAGTTGATTGGATGGCTGGAGCACCTCTCCTATGAGGAAAGGCTGAGAGAACTGGGTTTGTTCAGCCTGGAAAAGAGAAGGCTTCGGTGTGACCTCATTGTGGCCCTTCAGTACCTGAAAGGAGCCCAAGGAAGGTGGAGAGGGACTTTTCTCAAGAGCATGCAGTGACAGGACAAGGGTCCTTGGATGGATTCCAACTGACAGAGAGTAGGTTTAGATTAGATATTAGGAAGAAATCCTTTACTGTCAGGGTGGTGAGGCACTGGAACAGGTTGCCCAGGGAAGTTGTGGATGCCCCATCCCTGGAAGTGTTCAAGGCCAGGCTGAATGGGGCTTTGAGCAACCTGGTCTAGTGGAAGGCGTCCCTGCCCATGGCAGAAGGGCTGGAATGAGAAGTATGGAAGAAGATACCTTGCACCATACTTTAGGAACATTTTATTTTCTTAGCACAAAAGGAAATTAAATGGGTAAAAATATTTATAATTATAAAATAATTAGGTAAGAATATTTTAGTTCAGGCATTGAGATAGAATTGTGCATATGCTTGTTACATGCTTTATTCAGAAAGTATTTTACCTTGCTCTACTCACTTTTCCAAAGGTAGAAATTCAAATTCTTGCCCACTTTCCTCTCTCTTTTGTAACAACTGTATTTAGTTTCTCATATATGATTTTGTGTACTGTGTCTGGTTAAGGACGAGAGCAAATAAGATGACTAAATCACATAATTTAAATTAAAATCTGAAAACCAGCAAAACAGAAGGCTGAAGGCTGATCATTATCCCCATAAAACACTGTGTATTCCATACCAAACACAATAAATTTATCTATTAAGCCCATGCAGCAGCAGCTAAAGATAATCTTACAGAAAAATGAGCCCAAGAGCTGGTGATGCAGACTCAAAAGGAGGTCATATCAAACAACAGCTACTTGTTGTAAACCAAGAAAAAACAACAAAATCTCTTGAAATAATCCCCTCTCAGGAATGAGGCCATGAAACACACACACAGCTCCTGAGCAATTTCCCAGCTTGTCAGATGAAGGTAAAAGCTGCACAGTTCTAACTGCAAGCCTGAAATACACTGTCTCACGTAACCATATTGCTATGAAGCAACACAAATCAACAAGTTACAGCTTACACATTCCCTAAACTTTGGAATAAAAGGGATCAATGGTGTACTGTCCAAATACAGACTATGTTTAACTATTTAACTATAGTTTCTTTCACTATCTAGTAGGCTATTTTATCTTATAAGAAAATACTTTCAGACATCAGGTACAGATCTCTGGTAGCTCCAGATAGAGATTCAGGCCTACACTGCTCTACAGCATCATGTAAGACATTATTTATTGTAAAACACTTCACTGACAACTTTTGTTCTGAATATTGGGAGTTTCCTGGCCACAACAGAGATACCGCACTCATTCTTCAGCCTTCTTGGGCACTGTAAAAGGAGTTTCTGCTATTCCATGGTCCTGAGAGCTGCTATTGTATGTGAAGTAACTAGAATACAATAATTTATCCCCAGGGCCATTATTGCATAAGTAGAACTAAACACCTGATATTGTGAATACTGTTGAAAATATCTCTTATCATTTCAAAAAAGACTTTCAAAAAATATTGGTGACTCCTATTTAACCTGTACCATGTAGTACTTTCACTCCTGTAAAATTAAAAATCAATACAAATTGGCTTCAAATTTCAAATGAACGCATGTCAGATACTCAGGAGTAGCCCTGGTTTTTGTAATGTTGTCCATGTACAATAAGGTACAATTTATCCACAGGGTTGTAATAGGTAAAGGTAGTAGAAAAGTCCTAATTATGAAATAAAGTGGGTTTAGGTTCAATAGAACTATAAAGAGAATTCAATCTTTATTTTTAAGACTAAGCTATATGTGTAAAAGAGCAGATACTATACAGTTCTGTTTTCCAGATACAGGGTGATAAAAAGAAATGGAACTTGGGCCTATTTTACCCTTTTTGCCTATGAGCGTAGTGACAGTGTTAAAGGGGAAAAAGCACAGAGGGAGAACCTTAGCAAATACTCCTGGTCAGAAGTATAGAAACGTGTGTTCTATGCACATGATTAAATGAAACAAAATCCATGCAAAGTTGAGGTGTCCTACTTGTAGTATCTCCATCTTTGTAACATCTGCCACTCTCATTATCACATTATTTTCACCTACCATAATCTCTGTTTACTGCTTTCTTATCCTTTAATCCATACTTTCACTTGCAAATATCCTAACCACGTGTTGTTTATCTCAGAAATCATTCTTTATCCTTGATTTCCAAATCAGGAAAGTATCCCTAAGCTTATTAACTTTCATCTCCCTCCCCTAACTCTGTTCTTTCCTGAGCAGCAGTTGACACTGCTACCTCTACCGCAGGAGAGGCCAGGAACCCTGAAACAAGACTAGGTTTCCATATGTGAGATGAACTGTTTTGTAAAAGCTTTTATCTCACACGGCACCAGTGTGGAAGTCTGCCCAAGAGAACACAAAATGGACTGTGCACATGAACAGCTCAGGAGGGCAGAGAAGCAAGAGACACCTCTCAGGTACCCTGGCAGTCTCCATAGCAGTAACACAATGAAGATGGCCAAATAAAATATCTCAGAGGTCTTATAGAGTCTTGAGAACTAATATTGTTTGGGATTTCTTTAAGAAAGGATTCTATACCACCCTTTGCTAGGGCTGAGAGCATGCCTACCAACCAAAGAATGTGAAAAATATTTAAGTTATAGTTTGAGTGTTATCTACTT
This sequence comes from Gymnorhina tibicen, assembly GCA_013399875.1. NCBI lineage: Eukaryota > Metazoa > Chordata > Aves > Passeriformes > Artamidae > Gymnorhina > Gymnorhina tibicen. The sequence continues at coordinate 228,244 of VXAZ01005290.1, read as the reverse complement.
CATTTTTACACCATTACTTATGGTTTATTCATTGTCAGCATCCAAAGACCCCTGCAAAGAAGAAAAACCAACATATCCAATAAAAATAGAACATTTGATACACTTTTTCATTGAGTATTACAGGAAAAAAGCCTTTAAATTTGCTAAGTATAGTAATAGCTGAGTCTGACTTAAAGTCTTTGCACTCTAATGCTAAAACACCTTCTGTGCTGTAAAATGCTGCTCTTTTTGAGCTCATTCTGGGGGCAGAAGTTCTTGAGATTCTATAGAAACAAAATTCCTAAGGACTCACTGGGATGACGAATCTTAATTTAAAAGATTTGCCTTGTAGGCTTTTGCGCCTTATGTTCTAACTGAAGTTCTTCCTGAGATTCACAAAGTTTTATCGCCTGTGCACAGTTTTATCTACGAATTTCAGTGAAATCTCTGCTTCACCCTATCAGTGCTCACCAGCTGGGGTGGTGGGTTCCAGTCACACTGCAGCTCAGCTGACCTTGGGCTGGATTAGCCCGAGGTGCCTTCACCCCATTTGTTCCATGATCCTATTATCGGGTAACGGGATCTTTCTTTTGCAATCCAAACAGTGCAACATGTGCATGGTGGGGAAAGACTTGTAAACATTGCATAGTTTTCTTAGGGTTTTTATATTAAAGAGCAAAACAAGTCATAAAACAACCTCTGTCAGGTCACAGATGTGTAGACAGCCCCGTACCTGGGCTCTGAGATAGGGCAACAGAGTGGGTCAGGCTGGAGGGGACCACAGTGGGGCATCTGGTCCAACCTCCCTGCTCAAGCAGGGTCATCCCAGAGCACATGGCACAGGATTGAATCCAAATAGTTCTGGAGTACCTCCAAGTGAGGAAGGCTCCACAGCCTCTCTGGGCAACCTGTTCCAGTGCTCAGCCACTACACAGCAAAGAAGCTCTTTCTCGTGTTCAGGTGGAACTTTGTGTGCACCATCCTCTCCCTGTTACCTCTTATCCCACTACTTGGTACCACCGGGAACAGCCCAGCTCCATCCTCCTGGCACCCCCTCCCCATTTAAATTCTTCTATACATGGATTAATTAAGGTCCATAGGAAGAGGGAGCGGGATGAGCAGCTTTGAGCCGTGAGGTGGGATCGACCGTTTGCCTTTGCGTTGGTGGGGTAAAGTACTGCTGACTGATCAGTCCAGATAAGAGCCGATCCTGCTGCTGCCCCTCCCGAGGGCAGACCGCCAGCACCCAGCGCCGGCGGGGCTGGACCCCGAGGCGTTTCCCTGGATCCCGGCAGCGGGAAGTAGCGGGACCGGGGGACAGGGCGGGAGTGGACGAGGAGCTCGGCTCCTGCAGCCCCCCTGCGGGTACCCCATTGGTACAGCCCTGCCCGGCGCTCCCTCGCCCTGCCGAGCAATGGAACCTCCCGCGCGCGGAGCCGTTTAAATTCGAGCCCCCCAACGGTTGTCCCTCCCCGGCAGCTGCCCGGGGCTCGCGCCCGCGGGCGTTACGAGCCGCACGGTTTCCAGCCCCAGTCGCGTTCCGCTACCGCTGTGCTATTTCCAACCCCATTCACGTTCCACTNGGCGGGGCGGGGGCGGTGCCGCGCACGCAGCAGCCTGAGGGCCGGCGGCGGGAGCGGCGGCCCCGGTGGGAGGCCTCGGTCCGCCCGTCCGCAGCCCCGCTGTCCTCGCTCCGTGCTCCCCCGGCCGAGCCTCCCCGCTTTCCTCCCGTTCGCTGCCTCCCCTCTTGGCCGTGAGGCGAACCGGGCGCGCGCTGCCCGCGACGCCGCTGCGCCCCAGGTGAGGGAGCGGAGGAAGGAGAGAGCGAGCGGGGAGCGCACTCGCTTCTCTCTCCTCAGCGCCTCCCTGCCGCTCCCGGCGCCGAACCCCGCCGCTCCCTGCTTCTTTCCCCCCGGCGGAGCCAAACAGCCCCTTCCCAAGATGGGTTGCACGCTAAGCGCCGAGGACAAGGCGGCGGTGGAGAGAAGCAAGATGATCGACAGGAACCTGCGGGAGGACGGCGAGAAGGCGGCCAGGGAGGTCAAGCTGCTCCTCTTAGGTAAGGGATGCCGTGAGGGGAGGCTCTTCTTGAGGCAGCCGCCTCCCGAAGCTCCCTCTCCTACCGAGGGGTATAGTTTTATAGATACCCGCCGGGCTGGCCGGGGGGCGGTGCTGCCTTCGGACCCCGGGGTACTTGCTCGGGGCCGCTCAGAAGTTTTGGGGTCGCGGGAGGCACAGCAGCTCCTTGGCGCAGGTGGGCGCCTCGGCTGCTTGAGAGATTAGATAGAGGCTGCGCCCCGAGGAAGAGGCACGGCGTGGTCTGTCCGGGCCCTGACTTCCATAGGAAAGGGATAACGCCTGAAACTTTTGACCTGGGTTATCTGTTCCTCTGTTGAAAGGAAGGCGGTGTTACGTTGGGGGGATATTTACTCTTAATGTTTTTTGTAGACCCGAACATGTCCTAAACTGTTGCTAGGAGAGCGAAGTACAGAAAGTGTCAAAAGAACAATAGGCAACGCACCATTGAACTTTTTGCATTGTTTTTTGGTGTGGTTTTTGTTTGTTTTTTTTTTTTAATTTTGTAGAACTTGCTTGTGTTTCTGAGATCTTAAAACGGGAAATACCACCTTGATGGAGCTACTACATGTGTAATACAGTTACACATAACGTGCCATCGTGTGTTCTTGAGTGTTGCTCACAAGTACTTGAAGGTCGCCTTTTTGTGTGTTTTAAGATATCCTTGTGTTTAAAGATAAGTAAGATAAGATTACATTTAAAATTACAAGAAAAAAGGAAGTGACGATTTTAATTAGAATACATTTGTTCAGGACTAAAACTACCGTAGGTTGGGGACAGCTGAATGCTGCAAGATTTGCATTGAATTAATGTTGTAGGGAGTTTCGCGGTATATTCTGTATATCTGAACCAGGCTGGATCCTTCTAATAGTGAATTAAAATCGCTGTTGAGTTGCAGCTTCCCTCTCAGAGATGAAGTTTCAGGCAAACTTTTTAAATGATGCGCAATTTCTCACTCCCCTCGACATTGATTTTGCTCTCCTACAGTGCTCTGTTCACTACAAGCGTGGTAGACCTCTTAAATAACTTTCTGTTGCTAAATTCTAAGATGGCTCCAGAAAGGGACAAAAGACTGAGCAACTTTTATTGTAGATGAAGAAATGAAACCTAGTAGGGGAAAAACAAAGGTCCTAAAATGTGTTTATAGATATAAAATGTTACTTGTGAGATAAACCAGAAACAAAAGCTTTAATTGTTTGTTTACCAGGAAGTGTTAGGTTTTGGGCTGGTACTGTGCCTAGTCTTGAACACCTTTGAAGTCCTCAGATTGTTGTATGGAAAGGTTTTCATGTATGTCATGACAGCAATACTGCAGAAAATGTTGTTGCCTTTTTAAAAAGTGGCAAAGTAATGCTTTGTGTGTCATCTGGCAAGGCATTTGAAATTAATTTTCAGTGTTTCGCTGTTCTGTATGAAACTTGTAGTGCCTGTAGTTTGGTACTTGTTTATATTTTTCATAATCCTTGGATACATGTGAAGTCTGTTTAAAGATGCTTTAAACTTAAGAATGGATTTTGTCACTATATTAATGCTCTTATGCACCAAGTCCTATGTTATGAGCTTAAATTTCATAAATTCTCTGTTTCTAATGCTGGAAAGCCTTTCTGCTGGGCTCTCATGAGATCTAAGAATGTTGAACAAATGGTCAAATACGTGTGGGTTCTCATAGTGTTCTGAGCAGCAGCTCGCTTGGGTTAGCATTCCCCTCTTCCCTACTGAAAAGAGGTGTGAAGGCTGGCAGCCTGGCTTTTCCTGGGACCGGTGTTTGCATGATTGTTTAAACAAAGAAATTGTTTAAACCTAAATGTTTTGTGAACTCTGGATGAGGTTTTGTGCGTACAGCCATGGTTGCGTATATGTATTTCACGTGCTTTGGAATGAAAGTTTTTCTCTTCCTATTCCTTGCAAGGCTGTCAGATGTCTTGAATGTGATGTGAATGCTTTATCTGATGACAAAACTGTTTAAAGTTACTTCCAGTAGAGTCACTTTCTTCTCACCACTCACTTTCCCAATTGCTTGTTCAGCCCACATGTCGTAGTTTATCATGTACCCACTTGTACTCCTACATCTATTTATGGGTTTGTTCTGCTAAAAAGATACTGAAATAAAAGGAAAAGTACAAATTGTGGTCTGCTGCCAGGAAAATGCAATGTGTGAGCAGCATCTGAAATACCTTGTTTATGTAGAAAAAGATCTTGTAGCTGTATACCAATTTATTATTATTTTCATTATTGACCCAATAAATCGGATTTATTCCAGCATATATAAAAATTGTATTTTTCATGATGATAAGAGAATCCTACTGAAGCTTGAGCTAGAATGCGTAGTTGAGGGAAGATATGTTCATAAAATTGGTCTATTTCTAGACTGGAAATTTAATTTATTCCATTATATGCTTTTCTAATTTTTTTTTCCTAAAACAGGAAATTGCAGGGGTTTAATTGAGAGAGATGTGACATTGCTGTACCTGAACCATCACTGTGAAAAAATATCACTGATCCATGTTAGATTTTTATTTTGTTGTCATGTGTCTAGGAGTAAGCAGATATATTTAATCTGTGCAAAATGCTATTGACCTGGATTAGCTAAATTCTTTTATCATATGTGTTAATTGGTTCATTACTTCATAAAATTTTGAATGCAGGTCATTAGGAGTAAAAATACTGGATTCTAAACATTATCTATGTATAGTTATTTTACCCTTGTAATTCTGTGCACTTTAGTGTGCTATCCGAACAGCAGGAGAGCCTTTCCTGGAAAATTTCTGAGAGCCATCATTCTTAGAAGTAAGGTGAATTTGAGCTTACAGTTGGTAAACCAGATGGAAAATGCTTGCTTATACATGGGATTTGGTGATTTTATCTTTTAAAATTATTACATAAACAAGCTTATTTACTTTAATACTATTTTCAGTCAATGTGTAACAAAGAAATAATTAAATTTCATGAGAACTCAACAAAAAAATATAAGTGCAATATAGTATATTGACCAACACTAAAAGTTTAGCATATAAAAGTATATATTTTTTGCTAAGCACTTTATTTGTGACAAGTTGACAGTTCCCAAATGTCTGTGGTCTAACTGAAGTAATACTTTCTTTCCTTGTATTTTCTGTTGGGTTTTTTTAATAGATAAACTCATTATACTTAATATAAGATTTTTGAAAAGCAGTTTATATTTTGGCTGGCTTCCAGGTAGAGAAAGTAGTAGACCCAAGTTATTTTTTTCTTCCATAGTTCCTCATCTTAACTTTAAATACTCAACAAATAAAAATTCTAGTGATGCTTGTAGAATGCATGTAATTCTACTTATGTAGGGAGGTGGTGATGCTGAGTGACCGATCTGTGGGCTGCATTAATAGACATGTGATCCCGGTCAGGTGTGCATCTGCAAGTACATTTCTGTTGAACTAGCTAGAGCACATAAGACTGAATTTATGCCGACTGTAGGAGAACAGCCAGTACCTCATTTAGTAGAATGCCTTCTGGTGTGAGGTTAACTCATCAGGTTTTATGAATACATTCAAATTGGCACCATGAGTTTATAGGATTAGCGCTTTGTCTTGTGAATTACCACATTCTTCACCTAATATAGCAAATTTGGTGTTAAGGTTCTTTGTATATTGAATGAAAAAAGCAATAGATATGTCTTAAACATTCTTTAGGAGTGGATCCTGTGATCCAGGAGGTCACAGGCCATTTATTTGACAGCTGTAATTTTGTGTCTCCTTCCTGGATAATCACAGTTGTAGATTTAAGTTCAGTGGATACCTTCATCCCTATGACCAGCAGAGCCACTTTTCTGTTCCTGAATAGATCCTTGTGATTCATAGTTGAACGTGTGCGTGTCATGCTCTGAAAAATAAGTGATGTTTAACTTAAGGCAGTACTGTATTTAATCTTTTCAATTGCAGCTTCCTGTTCCTTAAGACGGTAACTAGAACAATTCCATTTAGTTGTTTTTCTAACTCTTCACATCTCAGGCATCTTTTTCTGTCTGCTTTTTTTTTGTTACAGACCTGCATCTTTCTGTCTGCTTAGTCAAACTGACTCCTGCTGCATACTCATCTTTTCAGCAGCATGATCCTCACAGTGCTTGGCAGTACCTGGCTTCCTCCAGACCCCATTGCACATTGGACTGAAAAAATACATCAATGCTGTTTGTACCATTACTTCTCTTACCTTTCCTCTGGAGTATTCTCTTTCTCTACACTTGCAGACGAGAAAGACTTTAGAAGTCTGAACTTAAGGCAGGCCTCAGAAAAGCCTTGTTCTCACAAACAAATATTGCACATTTCAGAGATGTTGACCTCTTCTTCATAAATTATGCCAGCCTAGCCTAAAATATTTCTAACAAAATATTTCATGTCATGCCTTCAGAGACAACTATCTACAGATGTTTACAAAGTTCACCTCTTATTTAAAAGCTGATTTGTGATACCTAAAAGAAGTATTTAATGTTTGGGTTTTTGCTTGTTGGTTTTGTCTTTGTTAGTGTGAACACCCCCGCCCCCCATTCCTGCCTGTCTGCTTAGATTTAGCAGCAGATCTGAACTAGGAGCTCTCTTGCATTTTAATATGGCACAGTTAGACTCTGCCAATCAGGATGTTGTTTATGTGGAGTTAGTAGATTCTCATAGTGGAATAATCCCCCTTGCTTTTGTGAAAGGAGACTCAGGGATGTGCAGAAAGCACAGCCATTTAGGTATGGTGGTGTTTGTACAATTGCAGTTTGGGTTCTTTTATGCTTGTCTCCTTGTATTTGAATGTTGGTGTAAAAGTTTACAACATCATCATATTGGCCTTTAATGTGTGTGCAGACTTCAGTACAAATTATATTCAGTGATTTCAGGTCTTGCATTGCATTATTATATTTCTTCTTTTTGGAAGTTACTTTCTAAAATCACTAGTTAATGATTATATAATTATTTTAGTTTTTTAACGTTCTTAAGACAAAATTTACTTCAGTACCTGCTGGTTTAGAAAGGGTTAAAGAGAAACTGTACATTATGTGCTATGTTGTGATACCAGTAGCTTTTTTAAGATCTTGATTAAGGAGTCTAGTTATGGATACATGAAAACTAATTGTGATGTACCAGATATTAAGGGATTTTGTAACATTTTAAGAGTTAGAAAACATTTTAAGCTTGAGAAATGGTTTTTCTTCAACAATATAAAGTTGTTTCTTTTTTTTTTTCCCCCCATTCTGAATTGGAGGGTCTAGTAAGGTACTTGTTGGTAAGCTGTCCACTTCCAGCAGCAGTGGTGCCTCAAGACCACTCATACATTCTGTAATACGCTATGATGTAATTAGTGTCTTCCTACTTTTTTCTGGCAGCACAGTTTATTGTATCATCATTGTTGTATACGACAGTTGATTCTGTCCTGTAGATTACAGTACCAAAATGATTGTGCATTTCAGCTAACCTCCTTTTGTCAAGTTGTTTTTAACTCACATCAGAATTAGAGTTTACGGTACAGCTCCATGCATAGTTGTGTTGGCACAATTTGAACCTGGGGCTTTGTGCTATAGTTAGGCTGTCGTGATTTATACACTCATATTGCCAAAGTGGGTTGTTATTTTGCTGCCACATTTTACCCTTTAGTTGTTTTGGTCCTCTGAGAAGGAATAATTGAGTAGCCAGCACATCCTAAACTCCGGCTAAATAATTTGAAACCAAGCCATGAGTCTGGTTCAGAGGGCATAAAATTCTGAAGTCAGTTTTGCTGTGTAGCTGATGGATGTCAGCAGTGTTTCCTGTAACATGCTATCTGGCAAATGTTGTGGTACAGCAAAACTGGATATAGAAAAGAGGTATTTAAGATGTTCTGTTGACTGTGAGGGTGGGGTTTTTTTTTTCTGACATGGAAACACTGAAATAAAAATCTTAACTGACTTGATAATTAGCTATTAAAAGTTTGGGGTTTTTTTCCCAAGACATGTATAGTAGAGCCTGTATTAATAAAAACTTCCTATTCTGAATCTTAGTCATTGTCGAGCTTTTACCTAGGTTTGCTGCTGTATTTATTCCCCTTGATTGCTCAGTGCCCTACTGTTACCTCAGGCTTTGTGTAAATTACACAGTTATTCTGTAAATGGAACTTGGTTGGCTTTACCTGAGAGATTTTGTATGTACAAAGTATTCAAGTTGGTACAGTATATAGAGTAGTTGGAAAAACCAGAATTTTGAACTTTTGAGAGTGAAAAGTTTTGAGTGCACTGTTGAGAAAAATCCAGTTTTTGCAGTGGCTTAAGTTAGTGACATTTCTGAGTGGAAGGGTAATTAAGATTTTGAAATTAGACTAGTAAGACAGAAATAAACTGGTTTTGCTGAGACACTTTTGTGTACTAGGAATGTATGCTTCTGTGATAAGAGTTTTGAACTTCTCTTGTCTTAATGCTAAACATTTTGTCTCCTCGACCATTAAATAGGAGTAGAGAAGACAAGATTTCTTAGTAAGGCTGGGAAGTAAAGGAGTGATTTTGTAGACTAATTACCCATGGTTTGTGACTGCTCATAGTCCTTCTACAGTATAGGTGTAAGAAGTACTAGAGTTGGGGACTTGGAAGATGTTACCCATCATCATGGCTTTGGCCTTAGCGTTTGCAAAGCTGTGGAGCCAATTTCAGGGTCTCTGGGGTTACCTATAGCTTAAAGCTTATAGGCCTAAGTATCACCTCAAGTCACAGATACCCACATACACCAATCCTTGATTTGAAAGTGTGTTACCTGTTGAGGTTAGATTTTGACCTTTGTTTCATTTTGGTTTAATTGCTGGCTACCCCTTCCCTTGAAATATATTTCTGTGTTATTTTTTAAAAGTTAGTCTTGGTATAATTCTTTTAGGATCTCAACTGATGGGGCTAATTGGCATAAAGCAGTTAAGAACCGATTCTTTAAATAGGAGACTTGTTAAACATGTGATAAGCAAGTAAATTCTTGTTAAACTTGTGATAAGCAAGTAGATTGGTTTTCTGGCTTTGGTAATTGAAGGGTCATTGAAGCTTTAAATAAGACCACTTCTGGTATATTTTGGTAACAACTTCATAATCAAGTTGCTGTGTTGACTTACAGATGTGTGCTTACATGGGTACTCTGTATTCTTTATTTACCCATACATGTAAACTTCAATATAGTATGTACCTATAAATTGATACTGGAATTAGAAAATACTTTTTGTGAAACAACTTATTGAAAGGAATCAACAGCATTCAAATATACTGTGCTTCAACTTCTGAAATAGACTGTACCTCATTACTTTTTCATATATTCTTCTTAGAAATGTAGAGTTGCCTTTGTAGTGAGTAATATACTTAGCAAAGGTATCTGATTAAATCTTTAGTGAAATATAACAGTATCTAGGCAACCAGAATGGACGGGAAGTCTTTACAATCATTGCTCTAAGCAGATTGCTTTTATAGAAGTAATCAATGTACTGTAATGAAAATTCCTGTTGAAACTGTGAAGCAGGTTTATAATTAATATTGTCTAGAATTTAATATGACCTGTTTCTTGAAATGAAAATACTGTTGGAATTAAATGGCTATCTGTAATCCCATCTTCCTTTCGCAAAGTTGATAAAATTTTTTGCATATAACTTTGGGGTTTTTTACATGGATGAAGCTGTTGTAGTTGTTTGGATCATAATACAAGTTTTTTTCAACCACAGTTGTAAGGACATTCCGAATCTCTGGGGTTTTTTAATGGTTTCTGGTAAAACTCAAGAGGTTCTTGACTACTTTCTAAATCTGTATTGGAATGCTGGAAATAAGCAGTGGATGTTGTCTTATAAGCAGCAGAGCTGTTCTAGAAACTCTGTCTCGCTAAAAAGGAGAGTGCTCTTGCAGCATCTGGCTGAATGGCTTTGCCTTCTCCCTGTCACTTTGAAATGATTAATTCAGTTTTTTGCTGGTTAAGTAGTCAAACTGGCTGTCCGGATTGGACTTAGTTTGCTGCTGGAGTGGTCAGTTCACCTGGTATTTCATAATGATCTGATGAGGACCTGACTAAAAGCATGATCGGGAGCAGAGATATGTGCTGTATGCAGATGGAGTGCTGGACATGCAAAGTAGCAGGTGGAGGGGAAAATGAGTGCAGAATAGGATGCTTTCAATTTCTGTATTTCTGTGTCAGTTCACTGTAGAATTGGATTAGGAATAATGTGAATTGTGTTCGCCTGCAAGGTCCATTTGGTAGACATGTTAAACTATTCAAAACCCACTTTCTTAAGACTTCTTTGCTGCAATAGGAGGTAGAGCCAGTCTACCTTAAAGAATGTGCTGATTGCAAGTTAGAGGTAAGAGTTTCTTTTAATTTCAAATCCAGGGAGTCTCAGATCTGTGCTTCCTCATGCTCTTCTATTTTAGAGGTTGTAGGCTTGACTAGGAAAAATCCTCTTCTACCTAGCATTTGGTGAAGAATGGAAGATGGAGCGGGCAAGAAGTACAACTGCCAACCCAGTGTCCAAACAGTAGAGAAGAGAATGGAGGCAACAGTAAAGTTGTAGTAACATTAAAATAGAATACAGTATGAATGCAGTATTCAAATGCCGTTTTAAAACTTGCTATTACTGGAGGTATGGGTCTTGCAATGAAAAAAATTCGGAGTAAACCAGACAATTATTTTGAGTATTTTTAGATTTTATTCAATGAAATGTTATTTTGAATTCTTGTTGATTTCAGTTCTGTCAGTAATGTTTTGTACAGTGGTGGACTGAAAATAAGTTGCTAAGTCTCATTGAAGTGCTGTCTGTATTCTTGATGCATTAAATGTTTCTTGAAGCATTTTGAAAGTGGATTTCTCGGCTGTATGTAGATCCTTAATAAATCCAGTAAACTCTTGGCAAAACCGTTATATACTTCGTAATGCATATAAATGCTAAGCATAAAGCTCTTAAATCATTGACAGGGATTCCTTCTAATATGCTTTAGGGCTGCACTGTTAGCTAGCAAATGCTGTCGTCTAATTCCTAGATGAGAGTCTATTTACATAATTTTCTCTATCTGTTGTTCTGGAACGTAGAAGTGTTTGAGGTTGGGTTAGATCAGTCTTTGATTACATACTTGTTTGAGGCCTAACAGACTTCTGTTCATGTAAGGTGTCTGTCCTGTTCCTTGCTTCTGGGATTATTGGGTGCACTTGTGTCTTGGAGGAGGTTGAAATTTTTATATACTTTAAAGATGTCTCAGTTTAATATGAGACCAGTTAAATACAAATTTTGTTTAAACAACAACAAAAACCCAAAATAGCCACATTTTTTTTAAGTGTTGTTCACCCTACTTGAGGGTAGTTTTGTGTGCAAAATGCATGTGTGTGTAAGAGAAAATATGGCTGACTATGCTCATGAATTTTCTTTCTTGCTTCAAGTACAAATAGGAGTTCTGAAAATGTTTGTATTTGAAAAAGATTGTTCACTGATATCTAGTATCTTTTTACGTTTTAGTCTCTGTCACTTTAAGTCTATCCAGATTCTTGTGGAGTTGGAGACACTGAAGTGAATTTAGGTCAACTAACAATATGGTTATTCTCCTTATTTTTGTAGATCTTAGTCCTTGAGCTACAGGATGAGAAACACTTTTAAGTTAGGTGTGGATGAATACTGAAAATTTACACGAACTGAAGTTTGTTGCTTTGTTTCTACAATAATGGGACAGCTTTTAGTGTAATTGCATTTTCCATGGTATAAACTTTGACAGTACTCATTTATCACATTTGCAAGTAATGCCTTGGTGTTAAGTAGAGCTTTGAGTAAAATCAGTTGAGATTTACATGAGAGATATTTTTCCTGTTTTGATAGAAATGCACACATGGTTTTCTGGTTGTTCCAACTCTTTGCATAGTTACACAGTTATATGAGGTAGCTGAGACAGTAGGTTCTGTCAGAATTGTAGATAATACAACAGTAGTGTTGTTCTGAATTGGAAGTGTAGCCTGCAATGAAAATATGTTTTTATTGCAAGTTCTTTTGTTGTATCTCTCTGCCAGAACAACCTGCATAAGATATGCCTTTGTTGCAGTGGGGAATTTTTTATAAAGCATTTTTGGTTGTGATTAATGATAGCCTGCTTAGTAAGCTTGCTCTGTTATCTCTGAACCTGGCATCTTTACACGCCATATTTATAGCATGGTGCACAGTAAAAGGCCATGAAGGCCAACCACACTGTAGAGAAGTGATGTCAAGGCACTCTGGATTTCTAAAGGTTTATTAGATATATATTTGAAAGTCTGGATGAGGCATGCTGTACTCTGTCGGCAGAAATTGATGTTAACTCTCTTGATAAACATTGTAAAAGTAAAGGAGTTGGTTCTTTCTGTTGGAGCAGTCAGCATTTGTCTCCTGGATTGGGCTCATATGCAATAACCACTGAAACTCATGTTCAAGAAGGTCTTTAATCATGTTCTTTCATATAATGATTTTAAATTATGTAGTAATTGTTTCTGAGCATACTACTTTGTATGGAAGAAGAAAGGCACTTTAATTTTTTTAAGCAGCAAATTTAAATCTTATTTCAGTTTTGTAGAGGAGATCAGTTATTTGGTATATTGAAGTTCCATTTGAAATACTAAAAAGTTTTTGGACTTTGAATTTTGAAGATATTCCCAAGTATTTTAGATGATAGTAGTGTGGATGTCAGCATTTGATACATTTAAGTAGTCAACTGCTAGTCTTATCAAGCTGGTGTCGGTATTGACACCTTAGATAAACATGAAGCCACAAATGTTTAGCTGCTGGTGGTGTGGCATGTACTTGTGGGGCAGCAAGCGTAATTACCAAGTGGTTTTCATCTCCAAATGGGCATTAGCACCTGTATTTAATTTCTGGCATAATTAAGAGGTTTATTTCCAAACTTTTCGGTCTCAGCTTCTCATGGTCCTGCTGGGGTTTGGCACTTCACACAAAGGAAGCTATGTTAATTGAAGGAAAAACTGCAATGGCACTGTCCCTGTCAGTAAGGTAATGATACTGGTGTTTAAGAGATCCTCTTGTACATTCTGAACAGATTCGTCTTTTTAAAGTAGCTTCAATTCCAAGGTACCGCATTTTCTTCTGAATGTTTCAGAAGTTTCTGAAATATGATACTTGGCATTGTACTGGTGCTCTCCTTTAGAGTGAGACAATGAGTCCCCAGTATAGTTCTGCTGTAAGTGATGCACATAATGATAAGAGGGTTCCTACTGTGTAGCAGTAGCTAGTAATTTGAAACAGCTGAGGAATATAGAAATGTTTTTGAAGAGCTCGACAGAATTTGCATTCAAAAGCTGCATGCATTATAATTTTGTGTAGTACATAAAATCGCACAATTTCTGCTAAGGTGTCTGCTTATCACATGATTGAATTCTAAGCAAAAAGAACATTTCATAAAAATTTTGTGATAAAAAGATACGAAGCTCTAGTTGAAAATTACAAGTAGCTCAAAACTCAATTCATACTTCTAAGATAAAGATGTGAATAGAAGTTACCTTGAGGTTTGCAAAATGGAGTCTGTGCCCTCCTTGTTTCACCATAAGATTTATTTTTAGAATTCATTAGGTTCCAGAGGTTATACTGAATATAAACCCATACTTTCTCCTTGTTGTTTCAATACCAAACTAATTAACACTGTCTTTTACTTGTTTATGTGTTTGCTCTAGTAACAGCCTAGGTATTTAAGAAACTCAGAGCAGTCTGTTAGACATCTAGACCTGAATAAACATAGAGGACACTACCACAAGTTAATACTTGAGGTAACATTTTATCTTAACAGTTTTCTTAACTGATGTTTTATGTAGAATATATTGACTATTTTATTGTATAATGTTGATTTCAAACATCTACGAAGAACAGTACTGGAGACCTAGGAAAGAAGTAATTAGTTGTAATTAATTCTTGATTTGTTAAGGAATTTACAAAAGTGGCAGTGGAGTATGGGTGGAAATGGTACTGTTTCTTTAGGACTAAGCATGCAGCTACCGAAACCTTGAGAATTATCTCAGCTCTTTTATCTGAATCAGTGCCATAATTTTAGAATCTGTCACTTCTCTGCTTTGAACCAGGGATGTAATCTCGGATTCACACTCTATTACTACGTGGCTAAGTTACTGAAATATTTTCTACTGGATACTAATCATACAGATTCTTAGTTTGTTGAAAGTTTCCTGGCACATTCAAATTCCAGTAGCTGTGGAAATTCCAAGACTAATGCCACCTTAGAAGTAATGAGTTCTATCCACCTTTGGTTGACTGTATGAAAACAGTTGGGAACTGGAAAAGAGTCATAAACTACCAGGACCAGCAGCTGCCCCAGAATTAGAAGAATACCGGATGGTGGTAGATTAACTGTTACTGCTGGGTGGCTTCAAAAAGGGGGAGTGGACAAAATAAGAATATTCAGACAGAGAAGTGTGGGTTTCAGAGAATGTTTCATTTGGTGTTCAACCTGTCCAGAGTGTGTTGTAGCAAAGTTTCCACTGTGGGTTTCTTGTACTAGCATTGATGTATTTTGATTACAGTAACACTGATTAGCAACTCGCATTCTAATTTAAATCTCATGTCTGGCAATGTGTCATGAGGTGATAAATTTAAGATACAAAGCCATGTGTTTTTGTAGGGGATTACTGACCCCATAGCAGAATGAGTGGAAATCACTGCGTATTTAGCTTGTGCTGTGATTAGTGGCACCAGAGAAACAGGCACCATTCAGCTTGTGCCTTCTACTGTGAAATACAAGTGTCTGACAGCATTGGATAGGGAAGTTGTGGGGAGAGAACTTTACAGTACCTGAATCCAAAAATTTACAAGTCAGTGTGTTTTATTTTCAATTTCACATGTGTCTCTATGCTTAAGTTAATCTGGTCTAAGTGTCCTGTTCCACAGGCTGAAGAGCTGGCAAACATCCATTGAAAGTTTTAAATTAATTACTCTTGTCCATACTTGAACTCTCTTTTGGCAACGTACAAGGCTGTTGTATTTTTGTGGGTTCTGTTCCTTTGTCTGACTTTTTTGGTGTTATTTCAAAGTCAGCCCAATTTTTTCTCTTTAGTTTTTATATAATGATTAAATTATTTTAATTTAGTCTGCATTTTTTTTTCTGTGTTAGTATTACAATGAGTACATTTATTCTATTAGAAATAGTTGTATTTGACAGTTGGTTTCCTCTGAAAAGGGATACTGTGAACTTGTAGTTTGCCTTGCTTTTTACTTTGGTATTTGATTTGTTTTCTTTAGTAACCAGCTAGCAAATGTGTCGCAAGTTAGAAATCTTACTATGAGGATTTCAGCCCTTCCAAGCAGCAGTTTTGGTACTTGGGTGCATAAAACATTTGTTCCAGAAATCTGTAGTTCTGGAATGCTTGCTATGTAGGCAGTGTGTGGGATAATAAATCGTGAGACACTGTAAGTAGTTTAAAGTAACATTTTGGCTTACCTGTTAATTTTAATCAAATTATTAAATGCTTCAATTCATTTTAAACACAGATTTGCTCCATTTGGAAAGAAAATTCAATCTAAGATGGTATTTGCTACAATTTCATTGTAATGAGTCGTAGGGTGATAAAATCATTTAAGTTGAAAAGGAACCTTAAGATCAAGTCCAACCCAATATTTTAATTTTTTTTTTTTTCTGTAATTGCCCAAATCACACCTTGGAGAATCAAATACTGCTTTAGCTGTTTCTTAAGTTTATTTGAGCTCTGCTCATCTTACTTGGTTCCTTCAGGGGGAAGATTCAGTGAGACTGATTTGTTAAATGGTTTTTTGATTGGGTTTTTTTGAGCATGAAGATGGTTTGATTTTTTTCTATTTCTGAAGTTGAAAGCTGGCTTTGAAAGAAAAAATCATAATACAGCTTAGTCCCTCTTATTTAGCTGAGCGTCAGATTCACCGTGCTGCAGATGGTATGGTAGGGTTAGTCACAGGCCTGGGTTTATGTACTGGCTCTGAATTCATGGAGTGGTGTCAGAATTCATGCTGGATCCAGGTAAATGACTGCTTTGGATAGCACAATATTTGCTGTGACATATTAACATGTGAAGGTGGAGCCTAAGTATTACACTTTGAAGTGTAGAAGACCTTTGAGATTATAGTAGAATCTGTGGGGAAAAATGTGAAATTTTGGTATTTAAGTTGGAGGTGCTTTGCTCCCATACTTTGGCAGTCTGCATAATGAAGCATAAGGATCTACCTGCTTTCTAGCAAGCAGGTGTAGGAAGAGTACTAGATTTAATTCAAGTTATATTCTTACTCAATTATGTGAACAAAAGTTCTAAAATTCTTTACTTTAAATTAGATTTTCGTAGATTGTGTTGCCTGATTTTTGAGGAGCACATGAAGGACATAAAGTGTGCAAGGGGAAGAAAGGACTAATCGGTTAGTAAAACTTTCGTTAGTGTAATGACCTAACAGTTAACTTAGACTTTCATTTAAAAGTAAGCAAACAAAAAATGCCCACTATTCTTTTAGATTCCGAACTGCTGTTCTTCCGGTCTAAGCAGAACTGTTGTGTCTTTTTAATAATATTTTTGTTATAACTAAATAGTACCAGAGACTGTAAGACTGGTCAAATTATTGACAGTAGTGATCTGAAATCAAGTATCACACTTAAATAGCAAGCAATAAATAGCATCCTTTACTACATGATTGAGGAATATACAATCAAGTCTGTCTAAATTTAGGTAGTGTTTGGTTGTGACAGTATAGCTAGCTCTGACATTTTATATGCAGCTGTCACATGTAATATTTAATACTGCTTGCTCCTGTCTAAAACTTTCTAAACCAGAGTTAGTTCTCATATTGCTGTATGGGCAACTTATTTATGCTGAGATAAAGGAGGAAATTTTATAAAGTGTGTATGTCAGAAAACCTGGCAGAGTTCTGCATTCAGGAGTGCAAAAATAATGAATTTCCTTTCAGTATGGGACAGTGAGTAAGGTGAAATTTTCCAATCTACTTTGCAAAGATTATTAGGAACGCTGCAGTCATTTCTGTGTACAGTTAAAGGAAAAACCCAAACCAAACACAACCATTTCTGTTTTCTATTAAATAACATAGGGGAATGCGCCTTCCAGGAACTCTCTGTTGATGTTAGGTGCTCTGTAATAAATGGCTTAATTGTTCTTTATATGTATTATGGGTGTTTGTGGTTACGTTACTGAGAATGCTTTTATGATAACTGTAGGTATTTGGTACATGTGAATTCTAACACTATAGAGAAACACACATATCTGACTCAAAAAATGGAGTAGAAAGTATATGACAAAAATATTTAAATTTTTATACTGTAACTAGCCCTGACACTGGCATTCTTGGTTAGTCAAATGTCATAAATTTTAAACAGAATGTTTTATGAGGTTATGTAAATTAACTGCTGTAGTATATTTCTTAATGTCGCCAAAATTGCTGTTGAATGCAGGGGATATACCATCTTCAAATTATTTGAATAAAAATATTAATCTAAAGCAAATTATAGTAATTTCATTAATAAAGCTAATCTTTAAACTTTTGTCACCTATTTGTGCTTAAGTGCATAGTTAGCTATTTTGAGATTCTTAATTTGGTTTATAAATGCTTCAGGTGTCTAAATAACAAATGACTTTAGTGCTGATGTCTCTGATTTCTGTTTATATTAATGTACTTCCATGGCAGCTCAGAGTCTCAGAACTATTGCTGCTTTATAAAGAAACTTGCAGATTTATAAAAAACTAGGTCTTTTGCTTGGACATGAGCTAAAGATGGCATTAAGCAATCTAGATTGATGCTGACAGGCCTACCCTATTCCTTAGCTAACTTAACTCTGAGCTCAATGGCTCCTCTTGGTGCCAGCACTCATTCTATGGTGCTGGAGGAAGGGAAGTGTAGCCATATCAGTAGCAGTGCTGAGGAGGAGATGGGACAACTTTTGGCATCCAGTCTTAAATTGGGCTAAGCCTGTCCTGAAGGTACGTATTTATTTAATAAGAGGAGTATCCTAAAAACATCACTATACAGTATACAAGCATAGAGATATTCTGTTATACAGAAATTCAACACTTTCAGTTGGAAGAAACATCTTAGAGGTCATCTAGTTTAGCCCTTGGCTCAAAGCCAGGCTAACATTAAAATAGGTAAGGTTGCTTGGAGCCTTGTCCAGTTGAATCTTGAAGATCTCCAAGGCTGAGTTTCTGTCTCCTCTATATGCAGTACAACCTCTTCCATGGAATAGGTTCCCTGCATGCCCTTTGCCTTATATCTCTGTGAAACTGCCTATGTTAGAGGTTTTTGATTGCCTCACATCTCTTTGTTGTGTAGGTCTGGCGAGTTTACTTCTGCTTTAAGCTGTCTTAAGTGGGTGTTACGGAAAGGACAGAAACTTAGAGATCATCTTCTCCCCACACCAATCTTTCTAGGATTACAATGCCCAGCTCCTTGTAGCTTTTCCTTGAATGTCATGTGCCCTCTAAACAACTAAGTGACCTTTAACTGTTTTTTATCTAGTTTATCAGTATCTCATTTACTGGGCACTGAGGGGGAGAATTGTATACAGTACTCGGATACAGCTTAATGAATGCTGCCTGCTGGGGAAGAACAGCGTCCTTTGACTTGTCTGCACTTTTGCCGCTGCAGCAGTGGAAGCTGTTGGCCAGGGTCAACCCAAACACCCACACAGCTGTGTGATCACTCTCCTCTCCCTTGGGATAAGGAAAAAATAGAAAGAAGGCAAGAAGACTCATGGATCAAGATAATGATGTTTTAATAGGGAAAGCCACAGCTTGCACACACTAGCAAAGCAAAAAGAAGAATTAATTCCTTCCTTCTCACTGGGAGGCAGGTGTTTGGCCACTTCCTGGAAAGCAGGGCTTTGGCATGCGTAATGGTTGTGTGAAAAGAATCATAGAATCATTTAGTTTGGAAAAAGCTTATAATGTCAGTGTGTCCAACCATTAACCCAGCACTGCCAAGTCCACCACTAAACCATGCCCCCAGGTACCAGATCTAGAGTTTTTAAATACTTCCAGGGATGGTGACTCCACCACTTCCCTGGGCAGCCTGTTTCAATACTTGACAGTTGTTTTGATGAAGACGTTTTTCCTAATAGCCAGTCTTAACCATTCCTGGTGCAACCTGAGGCGATTTACTATTGTCCTATTGCTTATTACCTGGGAGAAGAGACTGACCCCATCTGGCTACAACCTCTGTTGGGGTAGTTGTAGAGAGTGTTGAGGTCTCCCTTGAGCCTCCTTTTCTCCAGGTTAAAAAGCCCCAGCTCCCTCAGCTGCTCCTTATATGAATTGTACCTCACACCCTTCACCGTAACCACACTTCCAAAGGTTATAACAAAAAAAGGTTTAGACGAACACTGTAGCAACAAATGACTACACCTCCTCCTCCCTTCCCTGAGTTTTTGCTGCTGAGCATGGCATCACATTGTATGGAATATCCCTTTGGTTGACTTAAGTCAGCTGTCCTGGCTGTGTCCCTTCTCAGTGTCTTGTCCACACCCAGCCTACTCACTAGGGGTGGGGACATGGTGGAAAAGAAGAGATGCCTTGGTGCTGCTCATGCATTTTTCAGCAATAAGAGAACCATCAGTTTCTCTTTCTAATGAGTGTTACCAACACTGGTTTAACAACAAATCTGAAGTACAGCACCATAAGGGCTGCTGTGAAGAGAGTGAACTCTGTTCCAGACAGACCCAGTGCAGCCTGCAGTGTGGTTGACCTTCATCACCACAAGGCTCTGCTGCTGACTCTTCAGTTTGTTGAGCCCCACAATTTTCCTAACCACTTAGTCCCAAATCTGATGTGTTGGATGTGTTATTCTGTGCCACTTGCAGGACTTCACAATTGTCTCCGTTCACTGTCATGAGATCCCTCAGCTCAGTCCTCTAGCGTGTTGAGGACCCTCTGAATAGCTCCTCTGTTCTCTAACACTGTGACCACTTCCTGGCTTCCCGGGCTGATGTCAGCTGCAAACTTGATGTCAGTGCATTCTGCCTTTGCTTTTAGGTCATTGGTGAAGATGCTAAACTGTATTAGCCCAATATCGTCTCCTGGAGACTGCCTAAATGCCTTTCGGTTAGATTTTTGAACCATTGACACAAGCCTTTAAGTGTGGCTATCTAGGCAGATTTTCAGACACCCTGAAGCGGGTACTTAACCAGCTTTGTACAAGGGATGCCATGGGCGGTGGCATCAGAAGCCTTATTAGATGCAAAGTAAATTACATCTATTAGTGTCCTGCACCCCCAAATCCACCTGTTTCCTCATGAAAACTTAATACGTGCAGTTTGTACTTTGTAAATCCATGTTGGCAATTCTCAATAACCTTTATTTTGTCCAAGATGAGGTTGACTGTCATGCTTCAGGTTCTTGCCGTTTTTTTGGAGATGAGTGAGTACAGCCTTTATCAGTGCCTTTTTGTGGTTAGAGTTTTCTTTGGTTATACTGGAATTGGACAATGGGTGATCTCTTTGCTTTAGAAGTACCTGTAGACTGTATGAAGATTATACTCACTTCTGCAAAGCTGTATTGAGAAAGGGGAACTGTGAGAGGGAGAATTCAGCACAAGTCACAGACAAACTGGGTGAGTGCTATCTAAACGGATTAGACTGCAGCTGTAAGAGTTCCATGTATTAAAGAAAGAAGCAGACTAAAGATAGATTGTTGAGATAGTAAAAACTGCATCTTTTTCCCTGTCTGTTGACAGAGATACTGTTTTTCTAAGCTTTGGATTTTAACATAGCTTTTGTTTTGTTTTGTTGTTAAGCACTAAAAATGATATCAGGTTGACTGGCAAACCCCATGCCATCTGTTCTAACAAAAAGTAAGCTGTCTTGGTTTATTCGTGCAAGGGTCAAAAGAGGGTTACAAGGACTAAAGCCTTGAAGAGTTTTAAGGTGTTCATTTCCAACATCGGAGACCATTAATACAGTGTGAAGAATGGATTTTGGTTAGGTTTTGATTAAAAAGGCAGAGGAATTAAGCTTCAGATCCCTTTGAAGTTGAACAACTTATCATCTGTTCACATTAGAAACACCAGAAGACTGTGTAAAGATTATGCTCACTTCTGGTGAAAGAAAAGACTTTTTAGAACTGAGATTTGTTCTTAAAATGGCTTGATTTTGAAATTTACAGCTGAAGATGCGTTTCTGTATTAAAAATCAGTTTGTAACATGTTCTTTTACCTGTTGAAGGTATTTATATTCGTTAGATACATGAAGTGTAGAATCAAAATGTATTTTCAAAGAGTAATAGAATTCTAATGTTGAATTTTCACATATTTATTTTTCAGGAGCTGGTGAATCGGGGAAAAGCACAATTGTCAAGCAAATGAAGTAAGTGTGGTGAAATACTGTGATAGAGAAATATTTTTTAATTTGAATAGAGAATTTAACTTTTTTTTTCTTCCATAGGATTATCCATGAAGCTGGTTACTCAGAAGAAGAATGTAAACAGTACAAAGCTGTTGTCTACAGTAACACCATTCAGTCCATTATTGCTATCATTAGAGCAATGGGGAGGTTGAAGATAGACTTTGGTGATCCAATCAGGGCTGTGAGTATTGAAGTACATACACAGACATACAGCTGAAATGTCCATACTATTCCCTTCAGAAATTTTTATAAGATACAGTGTTTGAAAACTAAATGCCATTTGGCCTTTACATGGCAAGGTGAGCTGTGGAGAAATCAGCACTGGGTTGATTCACAACAACTATTTGGTTTAGATACTATTTTCCGAATTCTGTCTAAATTTGGAGAATTAAACATCTGAGTCTTAAGGAGTCCACAGTCATGTCTCTATTTGTATGGACTTGTGGGCTATTAGGTAGGTCATTTAAGTTACACATCTTCACATTCCTTAAAAAATACAGCTTAAATAGGGAGGCATGTAGCTGCTTCTGCACTGTACTGTCTGCACTTCTCTATTAGGTCATAGACACAGCAGTGCCTGAAACATTGCCAGCCTCTGAGCTGGATCCTGTTTCATATTGATTTCCAGTGTTGAGGACTTTATTTTGCTCGAAGAGACATGGGCATGGACCTGCTGCTGGGATCCAATTTTTTCATTATACCAATCTTGGGTTTTTTCCCAAGAAATGGGACCTTTTCCTAAGCTTTTCTGTACCTTTTCCATCTTTTTTCATCTAATGTCCCACATGCAAAGCTCTGATGAGTTTATTTGCCATTCCACCTATTGGTATCTCCAGTCCTAACCCTATGCTCTTACCTATAGTGACCCTGATTATGTCCACATGTGGTCAGGCAAGGAGATGCTTGGAATATCTCTGTAAAATGCTCAGTTCATGTGGTTTTGCTTTTCGTCTCGTTACAAGAGTCTATACAGTCTGTGCTGCAGTGCTGAAATTGATGCCCGAAGTTGTTAGTCTGAATAGCAGTTAAACTTGGTTCAGGATGTATGCTTTTATCTCCTCCCCCTAGAAGTCAGTGTCACAGTGTGGAATGCTCACCAGTACCAGTTTTGAAGCCGGAACTTGCCATATTGTGGCTGTCTCACAGGAGAGATGGAGGAAGGGTTTTGCTGTTCGGGTATTGAAATAAGTATATGTAAGGTAGTCAGAGGGATATTTTGTCGTAAGTTCTTTCCATCACTTTAAGGTGGAATTACAGTTTGGGAGGAGAGGAGGGTCTTTAAAAATAAGAAACAGTATGTGGATTCTTCATTCTTGACAGTCTTGTGTTCCAGATTTATTGGTTGCTTGAAAAGCAATTTATGAATGTTAGAGAGTATTCGTTCAGTAACTTTGTGAAGTGCAGTATATATGGTTGTCATAAGGAAGAAATTCGTAAGATTATGTATAGTGAGTCGTAAAGTCGTATCTGAAGTCTAAATCTGATTGACAGCCAATTATAGCCATTATTTTGTGTACATATGTTAATTCTACCTGATGTCTCTTCAGTTGTAAGCATAACTAGTAAATGCTTCAATTCCATTGGTTATTCCTCTCCACGTTTGCTGTCATGTTTCCTGTAGTCTGCCCTTACGACCAACACTTACCAGAGCACTGACAGTATTTCACTGCTTGTTAGTTCAGTGTTTGTGCAGTCCTCTCTGGAGTCTGGCAGTTAATGTTGGAAAGAGGCAGATGGTAGACTTACGTTACTAAATGCGTAGTAGGAGAAAACAGAGGAGGAGTAAATTTAGGTGTTAGCAGATAAAATGACTAACAAGAAGATTTTGAGGGCTATGTTATATATGATGTCAGTTTTAAGTCATCTGAGTTTCTCGACTTCGGAGAGTTTTAAAAATGATGAGGCAAACTTCTGTCAGGAATAATCTTAAAATAGCTGTCCTTCCCTTTGTACTTAGTCACATCTTGGTGGTCCAAATTATTTTTTTTTTTCAGAGCAACATTGCTATGGAACATTAGCACTGGATGTTAGTACTAGTATGTTTATACCTCAATTATTTTCAATTTTATTCTATTTTGTTTTAATTTTACTGTCTTTTTGGGGGGAAAAAAGCTCAAAATTGTATCTGCTGGTGTAAACTGTTACATTCAGATTATTTGCCTTAAATTTCTGAGGTTAATTTCTGAGGGTTTTACTCTAAATAGGGTAAGGTTTCTTTAAAAATCATATACTTTTATTTCTGTCATAAGACTAATGGTAAAGCAGTGAGTTGAATGTTCTCTTTTTTCAAGTTATTGAATCAAGGGAGCACAAATAACACCAGCAGCTTCACTAATGGTCAGTTGTAAGTATGGTGTATCTTCCTCTGTGCTTCAGGACAGTTTAAGTAGAAACTGTGTTTTGAGAGGCATTTAGTAAATGTGCTTCAAAGGACTGTAGACCACTTTCTGAATGTCAGATTTGCACTAGTTAGAGAGATAGTTAAATTAGTTTTTTTACATTATCTCATGTATGGAATCTGATTAGAAAGAGGGACACCTGTAGATGAGGCTGCCCCATTTCAGTATAACTGAAGGAAAGTATCTAGCATTGATTAATAATGAAAAAAGGACTTGATCATTGCATACTGTCTCGCTTGTGGTGTCTTTGGTAGTTGCCATCTTTAGCAAAAGGAGAATGGGGTAACAGAGACCATTTTTTATTTTAAATGTTTGGTCTTTTAGAAAGCTGAAATCAATTCTCTTGTTCTACCTTTCCTTTCCCCACCCCCGCTGTTTGAGACCATGTAGAGATACAAAAAAGTCAGACCATCTTAGGTATAAAATGTCATCATCTTTTGTGACAAAACTGTCAGTTTCTAAGCTGTTTTCATCATGTGTCTTAATATATTGTCTCTTCTTAAAGGTTTGCTGCTTTTATGAGTTACAGGTCCTTGGATTTGCATGAACAATATTCAAGACCAGAATTGTCATTCAGGTTTCTTTTATGCAGGCATAGTGCTCAAGTCCCTGGGATCTGACTATCCAACCCTTTGATCTTTACAGCTCTGGGTTTTGTGTGTAATTATTAGTGCAATCCATTAGATTTATATTATTTGTCCACAATTTGTCCTGTCTGTGTATAGTAATCAGTATTTTTGTTTGACGAACGTTCTTTTAGATTTCTATCTACTTCAGCTTTCAAAAGACACTTTCAGTTATACATCAGATACCTGTTCTTCATATGTGTATCTATAAATATATATATGTGTGTGTTTAAATCTCTTCAAGTTTGTGTTGAGTTGACTGAAATTGAAAGCCTTTCATTTTCAGCCTCTGAAATTCAGTATTACCCAATCCATCTGTAAACAATTCCCCTGTCAGCTCACACAATCTTTGATTATTTAGGTCTGCAGTGGACAGTATCTTCAGAACAATCACTACTTTCTGTGCTTATCCTCAAAATGTTTTTTTTTCCACAGCTTAGTGTTTGAACAGCAAAATGGCAGATTTTTCTACAGATTTGCATCAGTGTCTTCACTTATGTTTTATGAGAATAACCTTATATGTTGCCTTTTTAAATCCTCCTCTTTCTTGAAATACTTCCAGTTCCCAGCTGATGTGTCTCTCTTTTCTCCTTCCACCTTTCCAGATGCATTGTTCTCTTTCTTTTAATTACTGCACAAACAGTACATGCTGTGGGTAGTAGTTACAAGCTGAGTTTTCTCACTGACGTACCTTGGCATTGGATCATGTTCTGCTAATAACCAAGGTCAAGCAGCTACCCACAGAAGAGTACTAATGTGGACCTTTCCTATCCCCATTTGTTGTCTTTCTTCCAGTGCCTTACAGGTCTAAATGTAATAGAAATACTTTAGAAAATAAATACTGAGTTTTGTTGCTCAGTCAAAATTGGATGTCACTGGTCAACTGGTCAAATGCTGTTAAAAGGGGAATGGTGGATTTACATCCTGTACTCCATTAGCCTCACTCTCAAAGCAAGTTATTATATATAGTTTTAAAATCCAGCATTTGCTCTTAAAAGTCTTGATGTTTGCTTGATATTTCATTACCGAGAAATCCTGGTCTCTGTAGAATAATTAAGGCAATTGATATTTGTAGCGGATTTGTCTGGAAAGGTTTTTAGAAGTGTTTTTCTGGTTCCTGGTACATGATTTGGGAAGAAGTAATTATTTGTCACTTTTGAAGTTGTGTAATTAATTAAGTAATTAATGTGTTTTCTTCAGTTTTTTAGTATACATCTGCACTTCTGAAGGGTCTAGTCTGTATTGTAACCATTTTATCCACTATGTGGTATTTTATGAGCAAATGTGGTTAACTTTAGGTTTGAGCACAAAATATGTTACTACTCCTGTTTATAAAAACTTAGCTCAAGTTATAAACAGACCAGGAGAAGCTTTATCAGCTAATGAGATAGTTTGCTAGTCTTTCTGTTGTTGAAAAATGTGGGAATTAAGATTCATGCAGAACACTAAAATTAATTGTTTTCTTTCACTTTTTTTGTTTGGTTACATTCACATTTACCAGGTTAAGTAATACATTTGCTGAATATAGTTCTTAGGTGGTAATGGTTCAGTTGTGTTTCTCAATATTTCTCTCTTCACCTTGTGTTTACACCCTAAAGGATGATGCTCGTCAGCTCTTTGTGTTGGCTGGAGCAGCAGAGGAAGGATTTATGACTTCAGAGCTTGCTGGAGTTATCAAGAGACTGTGGAAAGACAGTGGGGTTCAAGCCTGTTTCAACAGATCTCGAGAATACCAGCTCAATGACTCTGCTGCCTAGTAAGTACAGTCTGACAGAAAAGATTCCCTTTGCCTTCTAACTAGTAGCTAAAGCCATATGAGGTGTCATCTTTTGACAAATTCTGCTCCCATGTAGATGGAAACCACAGAAGTATCTGGACAAAGATAGTGTCTGCTTGGGTCAAAATGCTGCAGCAGCGCTTTGAGGTTGGAAAGGAAGAGGTGTAGTGTAATTATGAACTTGTCATGTTCTGACCAGGTGTTTCACTCCCTTAAAGAAGACAAAAATTGCTTTAAGGTGCTTTAATAGCATTTCTATTTCAAAAACATGACTAAAGTACCTTTTCAGTATCTGAACGTGTCCAAAAAATGTGATGACATAGTCTGTATCTGTATTACCAAGGATACTACTTTCATAATAGCTTTACTCTTCCGATAGTACTTTCGTAGTAGTTTTTCCTATTTCAACATTGCTACATTTTCATTGTTAATTAATGGTCTCTACTGGAAATGTGTTAAGCCAAGAAACAATTAGAATGTATCTTTTATGTTAGGGCATTTCAGTAAGAAAATGAAATATTAAGAAACTAAGAATAAGATGGTATGGCAGCAAGTAATGGTAAGCCAGTCAAGGAAAAGAGTCCACTGAGGGAGATACAAGATCGTAAAAGCATGGCAATTGCAGTGATACTGCCTTATAGTGCAATTTTTTAAAGCTTTATGATTCTGAAGTATTTTGTAGTGCTTGAAGTTTTTTCTCACTTGTATAAACTTTCTTCCATATGGAGCACTTCGTTTCGAGATTCATGTACTCTCCCGTGGTAACCTCCTGTGTTCTGTTTTGTTGTTGTAGGCAACTCTGACTCAGGTTTCCTAAGAAAACTGTTCTTCTAGCCATATAAATGTATCTTTAAAATTGTTAACTTCTTGTTATACAGAAAATAGAACACAATGCCTTCCCTATTTACTATGGGAGAAGTACAAGTAAACTGTATGGTTTTTGGAAACACTGGACTTGGCCTACATTGCAAGAATTTTGGCAATGGAAGTATGCTAATTGTAAAAAATAGGTGCAATTAGAAATTCTCAGTAGAAACTTAATTGTTATGTATTAGGCATTTTATTAGACACATTAATTCCGGCCAAAACACTGAGTTATTCTTTTCGTATTTGTTATCAAATAGAGTGATTTTGGGCTTTTTTTATGGTTCAAAGCAACCTGCAGTTCAGTAGGTTACAAAGATGAAGATGTTCTGAGTAGTGCAAATAACATCGATGTATATGGAACCATGTTTGCATTTTGGAATTTCTAAAAAAAATTCTTTGTAGTGGAATAAATTGCCTAAGTTTTCTTTCACCTAGGATGAGATTTCGCTGTGTGTCTAAAGCTTATTTCGAAAAAACTTGGAAATCTGAGTGGAATACTGTGTCTTTTGTGTCTCAGAAAACTATTTTACAAATTCAAGCACGATGTAATGAATGGACCTAGAACTTCTGTAATTCTTTGTAATTATCTTGTTGCTGTTTTATGAATAACTGAAAGCAGTGTTTATTTTTACCTTTAGTTACTTGAATGACTTGGACAGGATAGCACAAACCAGCTACATTCCAACTCAACAGGACGTTCTCAGGACTAGAGTGAAAACTACAGGAATAGTGGAAACTCACTTTACTTTCAAAGATCTTCATTTTAAGTATGTAAATCATGCTGCATGGTTACTTATCCATCAAAGTTCCTGTAAAATTGTAGAATATTGCATTCAATGGTGTAATTTAACAAATTTGTCTAATCACAAGTTTGATTATTTCCCCCCCCATTTTTTATTAAAAAAAAAAAGGGGCATGTGAGAGTTGGAGCTCTGATAAATGTGTTGGTTTTACTAAAAATGTTTTGTAAGGATACTTTTGATATAAATTAAACCTCAAAACAAAATACTGCGTTTTCTGCCATGTTAAATAGCTGTTCTGTTGGATTCCTGTTTTAAATTCTGTTGGAGAACTGGAGGCTTATAAGAGTTTGCTGGTGTTGTATGAAAGAGTAAATCCATTTTCCTGAAGAGCTGAATTCAAGTATGTGCTGTACTTTAAGGTAGTATTTCAGAGATGAAAGAACATAACTTGTATTTTCTGTGGTGCGGGATTTATAAAATAATGTTAATATTCTGAGCGTTTTAGGGCTAAAGACATAGAATCATGGAATGGTTTGGGTTGGAAGAGACCCTAAAGATCATCTAGTTCTAACCCCACTGCAGTGGACAGGGGTGCCTTCCACTAGACCAGTTTGCTCAAAGCCCCATCCAGCCTGGCCTTGAACACTACCAGGGATGGGGCATCCATAACTTCCCTGGGCAACCTGTTCCAGTGCCTCACCACCCTCACAGTAAAGGATTTCTTCCTAATACCTAATCTAAACCTACTCTCTTTCACTTTGAAGTCATTCCCCCTTGTCCTCTCACAACATGCTCTTGTAAAAAGTTTGCCCTGACCCACATGCAGCATTCAAGGTGAAAACACAAGATTGTGTTAACCATCAGAGTACTCTACTTCCTAATGATGAGGAAGAATGAGAAGAAAACTCAGTAAAACAAACATTAAATATGCATTTAGTTTATGTAGTAAATGTCAGCATGTCTATATTATATATTTGCTTAGTATTTTCATGGAAAATATTTTTTCTCATGGAAATGCACAAGTACTGAAATATGGATACTTCAGGACCATCAGTACTGTGGATATCTCTTTTGTTTCCTTGTTTTAGGGTTTAAGAAAACAAAACTGTATTAATCTACAAAAGAATAGCTGATAAATGGTAATGAATCTGTTGCAAACATAAGGAGAGTAGTCCTTAGCTAAGTCTCAAGAGAGGACTTCACTATTCTCAGGAGCTCTCCATTTTCTCACTTACTTTCTAATGTTTCTTGTTCCCTATTTTAGATGGGTCCAGTCTGTACAGATTATTGGGACTGTTACAAGGACCATATGGTTACACTTCTGTAAAATATGTCTTTGAGCCAGGCTTGTGCAATTATTTAGCTATAATGTCGTACATTCAAACACCTGTACCTGTGCCTTAGGCAATAGGCTGAATGAGTTATTGTGAGGGCTTGAAGTACACTCTTATGTAACCTTGAAAAGAGCTTTTAAGATGAACCAAAGGCATGAAAGGCTCGATTATAACTAAGACAAGGGTACATAAGTATGACAGGATCAATTTCTTTCATTATCTTTTCTTTCCTGTTCTGCTGTGTGTGTTTAGATTCTTTCAGGTTGAGCCTCAGTTCAGCCTTCTCTATAAAGTGCTTAGCACAGCTTTGATTATTGATTCAATCCAAAATGCAAATAGCAAGTCATCTTCATCCTGTTTCTATAGACTAGTCCAAAAGTGGAGTCTGATTATTTACTACTTTTGTGTTCAAAGAACACTTTTTTTGTAGAAGTGTTAATTCTTATGGAAATTAATGTCTCAGTATAAAGTTATAAAGCATAGCATTAAAATTGACAGGAGTAATTACTAAAATTTAAGGGATTAATTATTAAGGTATACAAGTACAAAATATCTTCTGTGGGTACAGCCATTGCTAATTGTTTGCGAACTAAGTAGGAGTAGTAGGTTTGCATCTGTATAGGGTGATATCCAAAGACTTCCTTTCAAAGATATTTCTGAAGGTAAGGAGCAGGAATATCTTTCTTTTTTTCATCAGGAATAATCATTCAAGTGTTTTTAACATGGCATTATCTCAGTGTAGAACATTTAAAGGGCAGTGGGCATTGTCACTTAACACAGTCGTTCACCCAAGTAGAAGACCTTCTAAGAGGTTACAGTGTTTCTGACAGTTTTCCATGAGAAAGCAAAGGGTCTTCCTTTTTCTTCTAATTTGTTTCCTTCTCTACTTACTTTTACTGTGTTTTTTGCAAATTAAAATCTAGCAACTTGGAACACTTGAAGATACCTAAAAATAACAACTGTAATTGAATCCCTTCAAGTGCAATTTACAGTGTTTGTATAATGCGCTAACATTAAATCGGTGGGATTTTCACTTGCCCTGCCCTTGCAAGCTTACAACTCATGGAAAACAGGAAAGGGGGATAATAAAAAGTACAAGTCAGCTTCAATAAGTGTGTCATATGTGAGACTTACTGCATTTCCAGAAAATGCATTTATTAGAGTGAAAGTGAGGGTTATTTTTACTATGTAATGCTTATTTTGTCTTCTAAGATAATCTCTAAAAAAAATAGCCTATTTAAACATGGTCAGTTGAAGAATAGATTTAGGCTGTAATTTGATTTAGAAGAGAAAGGAGCTAAAACTCACCAGGATTGAGAGTCCACATTGTTGATCAGTATCTTTTATTATTTTAGACTTTTTAGTAAAGCTAACTATTTTATATAGGTTACAATTAATTTGTTAATGAAATACAATATTATAAATAATTAATTATGTTTATCTTTCATCTCATACTTTCTCTTGTTCTCTAAAACATATAAGAAGACTTTTAAGGCTTTATTAAAATTGAGGTTTATACTGAGAAAAATAGTAATTAATGATACAGGGTTTTTACCTTCTTTTTAAGATGTTGTTCTCAGACTTACACAGCTGATAATTCCAGATTTTATTGGTTAATATTCAGAAAGCTAGAAATACCAAAGTTCATTCCCTGCTTTTTACTTCTGTTTTGCAGAATGTTTGATGTTGGAGGCCAAAGATCAGAGAGGAAGAAGTGGATTCATTGTTTCGAGGGTGTTACAGCAATTATTTTTTGTGTGGCACTAAGTGATTATGACTTGGTCTTGGCTGAAGACGAGGAAATGGCAAGTACCCTAATGTTGAAGAAGGGAATAGTTGTTGTACAGAAGCTAAGCTTGGAAGGAAAGCTATAAATGGGTCTTTTGAAGTATTACTGCTTTGTAAGATGTATGGGGTTTGTGCAAAAGGTCTTATGAAATGAGTGAAATTGTGATGGAATTCATGCTTTTGGATTCCAAAGTATTTCCTCATGTTCTCAGAAGGAATACTAAGAGACAAGTATTCTTTTAGCTACACTTCTCATGTTTTAAAGGAAGCATAAATTAATGAGGATACATTCAGTAATACACATTTTAGTCTCTTTATGGATGCTAGAAGTACATAGAAATTTTTTTACTTACCTGTATCTGCTTTAGCACATTTTGTTTTCCTTTCCTTCCTCAGTCTTCAGTTTTTGTTTCTTTCTAACTGTGTTTCTCCAATCTCTTGTCTTAGTTGCAGAAACGTTTCTCTTCCTTTTCCTTTCCAACACCCTCGGCTCCTTTCTCCTCTTTCAAGAGTTTACTCCTTCCGTGTCACTGTGCACAGGGTGCATTTTACTGTCTTGAGTGGTCTGAAGTGATGCTTACCTCTTGTATGTGAATCATTACAGACTCTTGTGCTCTTCCTTGTGTTCTGCAACTTTCTATAAAATATAATTTGGGGAGGAAAGAGAAATAAGAAAACCTTTCAAGTCAAATATAGTCAAAGAAGGTCATAGCTAGCATCCTGCTACTTAAATGACTGGAACTTGGCCAAAATACTTACATGTTGGATAATTTTTCTACAGAGTTAAATATTATGGTAAGAGTTAAAATACCTGCTTACTTGATTCTCTAGTTTTGTAGAACTTTTTTCCTTATTCTGGAATATCAGCTAGGTGC
The DNA here is from genome assembly GCA_013399875.1 of Gymnorhina tibicen. Lineage (NCBI taxonomy): Eukaryota > Metazoa > Chordata > Aves > Passeriformes > Artamidae > Gymnorhina > Gymnorhina tibicen. Next base: position 196,453 of record VXAZ01005290.1, on the reverse strand, counting down.
AGAATTTATTTTCAATTTCCAGAAGATCTAACCAGTGTTAAAACAAATTCAGGTAACTCAGCAATTCTTGTAGAATATCTGTACTACAAAATGTCAAAACACACTAAAAATTTCTGAAATATTAAAAACTTAAACCTGGAAATGAGAAAAAGTAGTTGCTTAAACCCTGCTGGTGGAAGTGATCTTTGTGGTAGTCTTGGCCTCTCTCTATTTCCCTGCAGTAAAATGTGATTTTGTTTGCTAAAAACGTAGTTTTGTAACTGGTTCATTTGTAACTAATCAAAAATATGTATCCTGATTCTACTACTGAAGTCTGATAAAATACAAAGTGACAGGGTTTTTTTTCAATTACAGAATCGGATGCATGAGAGCATGAAATTGTTTGACAGTATTTGCAACAATAAATGGTTCACAGACACTTCTATTATTCTATTCCTGAACAAGAAAGATCTTTTTGAAGAAAAAATCAAAAGAAGTCCTCTCACTATTTGCTACCCTGAATATGCAGGTATTGTAGCGTTGTGCAGATATCAAGGGTTTTTTTTGTTAAATACCTAATTTTTGATGCACAGATCATGAGGAGTTGTATAACTCTAGGCATCTGAAATATTTATATGACCTAAAGTTTAAGATGAGGGGTTCTTTTTATGGATCACAAATAAAATAGTGCTTAAGTCTTTTTATCCAGATGAAATAATGCTGGTCCACTGATAGCATTTACATGTTACTGCTGCAACTGTTCAGGCTCGTTTATTTAGCCCATTTTTATTTCTGATGTTCTCCTACTTTTGTATTTTGATATAAGCAGGAACTCCTGAGATACATGGGAGTTTTTTGAACAAGGACTGTACATACGTTTGTTTTGACATGTGGCTTATTCAGGATATACATAGCAAAAGAGCATGAATTCATTTAACAAGTCTTAGCATTTTTATGTATCATTTTCACTGTAACTTCAGACTACTGCATTGTAGAAAATAGCATGTTGGAGGTAAAAAGCTTAGAAGAAATGTGTATGCCAAGTGTCTTTAACTGAGTGTGGGAAAACCCCAAACCTTTTAAAAACATAAAATTTGAAAGCACATAGCTTGAATGAAGGAAACAAAATATCCTATTCTAGAAAAGTGATGGGTCATTAATGACTTGTTATTCTGGCACTGAAGTAAATGGAAAGACTACTCCTGCACCTGGAACTGAATTGATTGCTAAGTTTTTATTCTTACAAATGCATCCAAAAGGTCTCCCTCCAAGTTTTTTTTCAGTGGTATCTTAAAGCAATGGCTGTGGAATTACTCCTCTTCAGGTTTAGGTAAACTGTTTCCAAAGAACCAGTTCCTTCAAAGATAGTGTGCATCTTGTTCTTCCTCTGTTGGAACCGTGCTTACTGAGCAATTTTCTTCTTCTAGGGTCAAACACTTATGAAGAAGCAGCTGCTTACATTCAGTGTCAGTTTGAAGATTTGAACAAGAGAAAAGACACAAAGGAAATCTACACTCACTTCACATGTGCCACAGACACAAAAAATGTGCAGTTTGTTTTTGATGCTGTAACTGATGTCATTATTAAAAATAACCTTAAAGACTGTGGCCTCTTCTGAGAACAGACAAAAGGTTATTAAAGGGTAAATTACATGCCTGAAAACACAACTTAAACATTTGGAATAGGCCCATGCTGTGTCAAACCTGCATAGATATACTTAATTCTCTTTTATTTTATTTTTAGGTTTGGAGATTGACTTCGCACAATTCTAATCTTGATTCTTTTCAAGGTGAAAGAAGTACAAAATGCATTGTGCTGAATGATAGATGAGTACTGTACTTGCCTGTTTTAACAGCTTTATTTATGTTTGTCTTGTAAATTTAAGTAATTAGTTAACACTGAGATGTCAGTTGATTGTATGTAAACTTACAATGTAGTAATGTATTTGTATAAACGTTGAACGGAATATTTTAGTAACTTGATGTCCTCTAAAACATTCCTCTAAAATTTCCATGTTTTATGAAGATACTCTTAGAGGAGACAGACACTTTTTGCCTTTGGATTATTTAAACATCTTGTAAAATTAAATTTTCTTTTCATCTTAAGGGTGCATGCTGCCTTATTCTTTACTTTTGTTGGTAATACTGTATATGGCATTAGCTTTTTTGATATTTAAACAGCCTCTTACACCTTCTCAGACTTAAAGAAACATAACCAATAAACTTGATTTTTGCCTTAAGTTTTGAAAAAAATCTTTTTATAAATTTAGGATAAATGCAAAGATTATTTTAAAATTTAAATGAAATCCAGAGTTTATGAAATCTAGGCTTGCCGTCTTTGCAGTGGAAATGTGGCAACACTAGGAAATTGATGTTTAAGGGTCAGCTATCACTGAAGCTGATGGAAATGCAAAAAGGAAGTTGTTAAAACTATTTGTATCAATAAAAAAAATTTGATGCTGTGGTCTTTACTCAGTGGAGTGAATGGAAAAGTTACCTTTGGGGCTTTTTAAATAGACAGCTAGCAAAGGCTGGACTTGAGAGTAATGTTTTTTCTGCTTACTTAAAACTTAAATTCATGTTCTCCTTTAACTTTTTGCTATTTTCTGGTAATAAAACTACTTGGATAACTTAATAACCATAGAAATACTGGGTTCTCCCACAAAACAAGGCACAGGGAACTTCACAGATTGAAGCAATTTCCTGTTGCATATAGTAAGAATCTTCAGTATTTGGATAGGGCGTTTTAGTGACTTAGTGCTGATTCTTTAATTTTCTCTTCAATTATAGCCTTACAGTCTCTTATAAGTTAAAGATGATTTTCTTCTGGTTATGCTTTCATTATGTGATTTGCTATCTTAGGTACATATCATCCATTGCCTTAGGGATAGTGCCAAAACTGATTTTTTTAATACAGATTTTAAAACGAATAAGCTTCTAACTGTAAATAAGTTGATGGTTGTCTTAATTGTATATTGTCATCTAGAAAACACAAACATACCAAACCTGGAGATACAATTTTCTATAATTGTTAAAATATTTCAGGCAGCTACAGTACACCGTAAGTTCTTTGAGAAGTAAATAAGTCTTGAAGCCTGTGGCTATTTTTCTATATTATCTTAGCATTTATGTTCTTAGAAGTGTTCAAAATATTGAAGTCATTGTTCTGTTGTTTAATTTTTGATTGTGTGTGTAAGTTAGGCCTCTGCTTGAGTAAAATCTTACCTGCACTTCTCATTCTTTAATGCTTTGTTTGTTAGGTACAGAATTGCTAAATGCATTTAAAATGAGAGATTAGAAAGGAGATAACTTGTTGCTGGAGGTTGTTAAATATGTTGATACATTATGAGCTCTTTCAGCAGTTATGGTAAGCAATCTGTATATCCTGGGCTGCTTTTAATTGTGCTTTACAGTTCTGGATATGATTTTAAATCTCATTGAACTACTTTGTGTAATTGTATTTACACCTACATTCAAGCTGGTTTTTGTACTTAATGTAAAACAAAAAATTGGGATTAATCAAATTAAATAAACCTAAATTTTGTGCCTTGCTTGAAAAAAATGTTTTTCATTAAATGTGCTGAGGGAAGTGTTTTTGCATCCATTCTGTGGAGGTGACTAGGCAGTAAAAGTGAGAAGATGGAAAGTTAAGAGTAAATGTGAAAACTTTGTGCTAGAAGCATGAATTATTAATTAATATTTTTCCTTTAACATTTTTCCCAACACCTTCAGTTGAAGAATTTCTGGAATTTCATAACTAGTGGTTTATGAAGTATTCGTATCTTAACACAGAACAAAATTGTGAATTAATTTTGCTTGCTAGTCCACAGATAATCTTGTTTTTTCTGACCCGATGGGTGGCCAGCAGGGATATTTCCTTGTAGATGTGCTGCACGGGTTGATCAATCTTTGTCCAGAGATAAAGTTGCCAGCCTAGCCCACTTCTCTAGGAAAAGCTACAAGAGGATTTGCATGCAGTTGTGATGGGAGCCACACCCTTACTTTTCACTGCAGCTGTAATAAGGCTCCACTGCATCTCTGTTCCATCAGGAGCCTGTTTGTCTGTCAGAGCTCTGCAGAACACAGAGGAAATGCTGCAGGTGCACCACCATCTGAGAGGGACAGTCTTGGCCCTCAGCGGCCTGAGCTCTGTTCTCTTCCAGTTCCCCATTCCTGTCATTTCTTCATGCAGAGTGTGCAGGCAAACCATTTTCTCTAGCATTACACAAGGAAGCTCCCTCTATTACCTTAGAAATTCCCTCAGGCTATTGTAAATGCGGTATATGTAAAAAATCAGACTTTTGTGGAGACTTCTCCAGCCCCCGTGGTCTTGTGCGCATGTCTGTGGCTGAAGTCTCTCAGTAAAATGCAGCTGTCATTAAACATGTAGTTATTTTTAAGAGGCTTAACACGGTGGAAGGGTGGTTTGGAAAATTTGCTATTTGGCATCATTATGCCACCTATGGAATCCGGAGGTAATTTGATGTTAAATGTGGTAACCTCTCATTAACTAAAACAAGGTCCAGGATCACAGCATGGGAACAATGTAGCATTTGCTGGATTGCTGTTTCTGGTTCCATGTAGGCGATTATCATCTTCATGATTTAAAATCTACATAAAACCTTAGGGAGCAAAATAGATCCATCTGCAGCATGCTGAACAGCATGGTGGCTGGTGTACATTCAGAATTGGTGAAAATTAAAGGATAATTGTCTGTTTCAAATCAAGCAAAAAGGAAACCCTGCCAAGATGCTGGCTATCCTACTGTGTGAATGTCTCTTGAAGTTGTTACACTTCATATTAATAACTAAGATCCTGTGGGTCAAAGAATAATGCCAGGGTTGTAAGCTTCAAAGCCTTGACTCTATTTCATTTTTTAAAAAGTGTGGAAGGTGCAACAGGAGGCTTTAAACACCTCATCCTTGAATAATTCATAGCCCATGCAAGTGCACTCGTGAGCTATGAATGCAGAAGATGAGACCGGTAAAAGAGGGACTTAATCAGTCATGGACTATAAGCAGTGCTTGTAGTTTCTGCACAAGCGTTGGTTTTTTGAACTCTGATGAACGGTAATATTGGAATTTCAGTTGCACAGGTACAGGAAAACCATTTTGTGTTTTTGTCTCTGGAGTTCTTGCAAAGAAGCTGGCTTGACATGGAGGGACCTAGGACCAGAATTTTACTCAGTTATATTTCCAAGTCATGAAAATACGCTGTACTTAAAAATGGCTGAGTTAAAATGCATTTATCAAGCTTTTTGTCCTTAGTGTATTTAGAAGCAGTGCTTTTCAAAGTTGGTCATGATTCCAGACAAGGTGTTTCTGGCTGGTTTGCTCTGTGTTCTCTTTTTTGTGGTAGTGAGAAGACTTTGACTGTTACCTGACACAACAGAGATCAGGATTGAGCAGTAGGAGTAATTTACTTGATCTAAGGCATAGTTAGGCTTATTTTTAAAAGTGCAGTCAATAGGTTGAGATCTATATGGGGTAGTGTAATGCTATACTATTTTTGGTCACACTCCCTTCTGGGTATTAGGACAGGAAAAAGTTGAGCCCACAGTGTAGAAATACACTTCTGTAGTAGAACTGTATTTCTCTGGTGCTGTGTGTCAATTCTGAAAGGAATTTCAGAGCATCTGTTAAAAAAGAAAGATCTATGCATGCAAGGATGTACTGATCAGAATGTGCTATCTGAAATTTGACTCTTTTTAATTGCAATGAAACAAAAGGCATTTAAGTCCAAATACATTGTCACTAGAAGTCACTGCAGCTTCACAGAACTAGCTGTTCCCAGCTACCTTAGTCTTTAGTCTCCCTCCTTTCTGTCCTCCCACTAACAGAAAAGTCTGGGGAGAGGTGGTGTCACTGTGCTTTCCTTCACGGGTTGTGCTATTTGTGTCGACATCTGAGGAACTGGTACCTTGAATCCTGCAGAATATGCTGATCTGTACTTTCTTTTGCAGATAAAGAACATGCAGATGCCTGATGTAAGATAATTATTAATATGGTAATATAAGAATATGCAGATTGATTAGAAAACAAGTGTATTTAAAACTGCATGTGTTTGTATTGAAAAGCATGAAGAAAAATCTAGGAAACCAGGAACCTGAGCAGGTGAAGCTTTTCAGTTCTGTAGCTTACAGTTCCACAGTGATCCATAGTCTGATCAGAAGTCCTTACAACATGACGCCAAGCACATCTCAAATACCTCTTATAAACAAGTGTCGTCCTGTCTACAAAATCAGAATGCACTGAGTACAGTACAAGTGACTGAGTGGGAAACACATTGCAAATAGAAACATACTTCTAGAAGGTTTTGTCCTTTGTCAAAATGAAGTAACAGTTTTCTAGACTAAATCAAATGAATAGACCATCAGTTTTGTACATAGTTTGATAATAATTTGTCTCAGGAACTATAACATCTTCCTGTGGAAAAAAATATGGTGAGGTACAGTCACAAATTTTCACTCTTCCTCTGTTCCAGTGTAATGATTCTCTTGAAATGTGAATTAAAAAAACCCAACCCACAAAATCTATTCTAAAAACCCTATGAAACTGTCATCCTGAGAATGTTAAATTGTTTTGATTAAAAAATGCTAATACTTGTTCTGTAAGTCACAGGTTTTTTTTATTGATTAAAACAAAGATGAAGCTGTTCCTGTTTTGATTCCATAAACCACAAATTTACAATACCTTGTCTAACTTGCATCAAGAGCTTTGTTATTAAAACACAGAATTTTCTGTGAAAATAGTGTTAACTTTGACTTGGTGTGAATTGCCAAAACTTACACTTCTATTCCTGTTAATAAGAATTAAAGGTGAATTTTTAAAAAAAACAAGTATATGTAGTTATCAACTGTGTAATTTAGAATGTAAAACTGAACACTAACAACCAGAAAAAAATCGAAATTACATTGTAATTTTACTGTTGTAAACATTAAAACGTGTTGAAGATGTGAATTTGGCCTGTAGGTCTGTAAGTCAGCAAGGATATTTCATTACATCCAGTTTCTAATAATGACCTTTCTACTATTTTTGGCCTTATAACAAAAATTTGATTTTAATCCTTCATAGTTCTAGACAGTTTATCGAAAAAAAGTCAAATTTGTTAGGGACTGCACATGGAGATGAGTACATTTGATCAAATTCTGAAGTTGTTGCACATAGATTCTGCCAGTATCTTTCATAGCCAAGTTAATTTGGCTTAAATGTTTGACTTGTTTTTCTACCTATTAACTTAATTCTTTGTAAAGTTCTCAGTCTTCAGCCCTCTGACTCTCTTTAAGGAGTGCAAGAAAGTCATAAATTTTATCATCTGCTGAGACAAAAAACATTCTCAAGATGTTTGTAGTCAGTCAGGTATATGAGATTAATGTTCTGGGAAAGCATTAAAGAAAGTATTCAGTGATGATCTTCACAACTTTGTCCAACATTTGAAGAAAGCAGCTTTGAGAGAGTGTTGTGGCATGAAGTTGTTTTTTGGTATGTTTTTGCATGCTTTTGTTGTCTGGAGCTCTAATCATGAGAAAGTAGCAGTGAGGTACTTGCAGTTGCTCCACTACTTATCCCTTTCCCAGGTGAGGCTGTTGATGTGTGTTAAAGGCCCAGGCAGCCTGATCTTCTGTATATTGAGGGAAAGGGTTCTGAGCTACTCAGCAAAAAGAAGGGGTCAGGAGGCACCCTGATCCTCCTGGAGAGGAGAGAGGAAGCACTCTTCAGCAGAATGAATAGAGGTGGGGGAGGAGGGATACAGCTGCACTTCTGATGTCTCTTAAGTTTGTATTTGACTGCTATCAGGATTTAATGCAATTTTACAAGTAGAGATTATGTATTTGGGTGCTGCTAGGAGACAGTTGTTGGTATGTTGTAGACTTAATCTTGGAGGATGTTGTCCTATCCAGATTCTCAGACCTTCAAGATCTTTCTCCCTCGAGTTAAAAGCTGTGCCAGAAAGAAATGCTACTAGAGCTGCAGAGTAATAGTTTGCTGGTCTTTAATGAGTTTTGTCTTCACCAGAAATTTTAGTGTTGCAGCATTTCAAAGATGATCTGAAAGATAAATCATGAGGTTTAATAGGCTTTATAGTGTTTTTAAATATTAAAGTGCAGAGACAGGAACGAGCTATTTTATATCACTTCATTTTTTCCTCAGTAAATCTGTGAAATTAAGATGAATAGAGAACTCCAAGAGCTCTGTGTGAGTCTCCCCAAGACCAGTGTTGAAATATACTTAGGCTGTAAGAGAAGCAGAATGAAACATTTGTGTCTCCTGTGGAATTAGAGCAAAGAACTGATAGTACTTCCTGATAGCACTGATGTTTTTAATCCAGTATGCTGACAGTTGACATCCTTGGCAAGGAGGAGAGAAATACTGAAATGGTATCAATGATGTAGGATCCTAAACTACTGGAGTTCAAGTGTTCAGGTCATTTGAGGCCACACTGTGATGGCTGCTGCAAATGGGTTGTTTACACAAACTGACATTGAGAGAAAGCTTTGCAAGGAGTTACCTTGTTCCTTCACTTTCAAAAAGACTGCAGAAGGCAATGAGCAGTTCTGCTAGAAATGCATAATTTGCTTCACTTTAATGTTCAGCATTTCAAGTGAGTTAAAAGAGTTTTTCAAGTGATTGCCTGTCAGCTGGCATGGGGTAATACGTTTTCTTAGCCTTTGGCGAATGCAGTGTAGTTCAGGTTATTTAAAACAACAAAACTTGTACTTCTGAGAAGTACATGATCACTAAGCAAGTAATTTGCAAAATTAAAATTGCATATTAGGTAACTAAGACTTGCATTCTTCCAATAACACACACATCATGTTATGCCAGCATTTCAGAAACTCAATTTTTGAAACAGATCTATGCCAGAGAGCATTTCTCATTGCCATACTTTCTACAGAAGTGAGGGGATGATGACACTAACAGTATTTTTAATAGTCCAGCTGCAAGGATGTTCAGCTGGTAGTTGGGATGCTGAGTCTCAAACTCAGTCTAATTTTTGAATTACATTTGGCCTGCTGAAATCTGAGAAAATGTTCCTGACACATAGGCAAGTAAAAACTCTGTTATTTTTACCTTGTCATGTCGATTTGATTTCCTTTATATGATACTGACCTCTCCCCTGCAAGGACTAGAATCTGTGTCACAGTTACATCCTAATCATTCATTCCTTTGCAACAAATATCTGTATCTTCTACTAAGTAAAATAAGTTCAGTAGAAGGTCTCAGAGTGAGATCCTTCCTCAGCTTCTTGCCCTGAACCAAAGCTGAACTCTGTCAGTATCCTGAAGGAGAACCTGAGCCAGTGGTACCTATTGCGTGAGAATATTGCTGGCCCTCCTCTTTGCCTTTGGATGATAACAAAATCATCCTTTCAGACTTTTTTTCCCCACAGATACAGTCTTATTTCCAATAGTTCACAATGTCCAATTCAGTTTGAAATTAATAATTGTTTTGAACCACCAGTTCACTTAAGACTGGCTTGGTCATATATTAGCTGTTTCTCTTTTGCGCTGGATGGATTTGGCCTGAGAAGGCTTTCTGTACAATGTGTGTGTTTTTAGGCCATTCATTCTTGGAGTTTTTTCTTGCATCAGTTTCCGTCTCTCCTTGTGTATCTTGAATTGTGGAGTTATTTATAAATGAAAGGGGTTTAAAAGTGGAAAGCTTTTTTTTGTTTAATTTCCTTTTGGTAGGATGGATGGGGATGGAATACAAAATGAGTGCTTTACTAAAAAATACTAAAAAATAAAGATGAGAGAATCATCTCAACAAGCTTCAAAATTTTCCATTCCTAAAGATTAGACATTGCTTGAGAGGTTTGTACATTGCTAAACAATTTAATATGTTTTTTTACAAAAAAAAATCAGATTGAAAAGAAAACTCATAAAATACTTAATCCCCTGGTCAGACAAGAATAGTTAATTGATGACTTCATTAACTCATGATGCCATTAGACATGGGGGAGACAGACAAAAATCAGAATACTGTGTTCATTCTGGAAGAATTCAGGTAGCACACTGAGGAAAGGCTGAATGATGAAACAGGACTGCAGGAGTTTAACTGGATAATGGGACACTTTTAAATTCCTGAATGAAGGCATGCAGCTTCCTTGCAAGGTGTTTGTCCCTTGCCCGAATTGACTTTGACTAAAGGCTGCTGTGAAAGCATGTCTTTGCCTCATTGCCAACCACTGTTCTGCTTTAGAGTCATTAATCTTTGCTGTGTTCAAAAAGAGATTCTTAGGAAATCAATTTTCCAATGGCCCAGGAGGTATAAGCTGGACTTCTAAGGCAGATCTTTCTTATGGGCCTTATTCTGGAAGGCAAAATAGTAGAGTTAACCTGTCTACACAGGCTTTTGTGCTTTAAACACAGCAAAATTATGTTTATAGCATTTCATTATATCAAATAAGGTACTTTGTTAGCCATTGTATCAGCACACCTCTTCACTTGCATTCTGTGTTAGGAGCCCAGTGGTGCTGAATTCTTTGAAAGAGAAATGACATGAGAAGTATGTTGAGAAGGTACAACACTTATCCTAGTATATCAATTAATCTTTAATATCTGATTTGTTTTTCTATTGCTGTCAAACAACCTGGAGATCATGCCACAGGGAATCATAATCACAAAACAGCATCATCAAAATGTATTTTGCGTCACAAGGATGAGTTTGCTTCTGATGCCAAAGACTGTAGATAATGGAGGAGTTAGAGCTAAGTGACAGAACTCAGTTCTGTAGGATATTCGAATAGCTCTGTTCAATGGGTCTTTGCTTTAGATCTGAGCTGCCTGCTGCTCCCTGAAGGCTCTTCAGCTCAAGAGGCAAGTGGGTAGTTTTGTGGCCTTGGTAGTTTGTAATGCTGTAAAAAAATTTCGTACTGTCTTTGTTGGAAAGTTTTCCCTCATCACTATCTCTCTGCTAAGAGCTACCATCTTACGCAATATATGGAAAATGCCACAAATAACCAATATAAGCTTGCTCGTTGTCTTGCTATGGGTTTAAATATTTGATGGGTCTAATTTAGAGGTCTTTTTTCCTTCTATGGTTTCTTTAAATTTTTCTCTGTTGTTGCACTCTTTTGAATGTTCTATAGTACTGCAGCTATGCTAAAGATACTGATTAAAAAATCCCCACAAGTACTTACAGTCTTGCTGATACTTCAGTTATTATGGACCACAGTAATTGTTTCCTCTGCAGTTTAGAAATGTCATGCATGTTTTCTTTTTCTGTTTTAGTACTGCACTTGAAGCTTTGAGTACTTTTTAAAATTACTCTTCACTGCTTTTCAAAATTATTTTCTAGTTCAGGCTGCCTGAAATCTCTCTGTAGCTTAACTTGGGCCATTAGCTCATGAAACACACTTTGGTAAAAGCTGAGTAGTTCCATGAAGCTGTGACCAGTGTACCCCTCTATTTACAGGGCTTTCCCCCTCTCCTCCCCCCCTTCAACCCCCCCCAGTTATTTATCCACAGCTACAATAAATGCACTTGCCAAGTGATGAATTGATTTAGGGGGATTTTTATTAGGAGAGGGAGGTAAATGCAGTGAGTGGATCTTAGGGAAAAAGAAGCAGCTGGGGATGCCAGTGGCTGTGGGATTTGTTGTAGCTGAAAAATAAGATTTTAACATCTGTCTTGTGAATGCTATATTTAGTGTTCTGGAGAGGAAGCAGATGGAGAGAGGCTATCAGATCTGCACACTGTGGAGAGATAAAGAATAAGCCCTTTTAAAGCAATATAATATCCTTAACATATTTCCTCTTCTGCAACAGTTTCCATATGATGATTACGTGGTCATATACACAGCCTGTGGCTGTCCACCATGCAACTCCTGAGCTACATGTCTTACATATGATCGAAGAAGGTTTTGGCATCTGTTTCTGAGTACTTGCTGCGTTGTGTTCTTAAATGCTTTATGCCCCTATAAACAGTAATCATGTGTCTTTACTGGGACTGGTACTTTCAAAAGTGTTGTTTTCAGTCACTCTTACCCTGCTGATAGAACAAGAACTCCTGGCTGGCTGCTGTTTCAGTGGTGGGAGACACAGCTGGTCAGTCTCCAAGGCAGTGGAGTGCAAGTGTGAAACCATGCTAAATCAGGGATGAAGCAGTGATAATCCAAGATGAGTTAGAGGGCTCCCAAAACCAGACTATCTAGATCTTTCCCATATAAAGTGAACAAACTCATCCTGAACTGGAAGTTGCCAAATGGAAGTTGCCTCACTTCCTATACAAATACCTGCTCTGACCACGAATGCAAAACCCTTTTCTCTTTGTTTCCATAAACGATTGTTTGAGGTGAATTACCTGGAATAGCATTTAATGAGACTGAGACATGGGTAGTTTTCAATTCCCCACAGTTGTCTGGGACATGTAAGAAGTCATTCCACAAAGTGAATCACAGCCAAAGGAGTCTGCAGCACATGCAGTGGACATCATGATTTACTGGTCAGACAGGGTTTCCCTGCTGTAAATAAGCTTGAGATGTTAGCCTCGTCTGGAGAGGGATAAAAATCCTCTTTAGGAAAAAAACTCACAAGCATCAGACCACATCATACTTCATCCCTCAAAACCAGCATCAGAGGTCAGGAATTTCTCTCAAGACACAAGCAAAAGGTTCTGGTACTAGAATACAACACCAAAACATACCTGACAGTGCTGCCCATCACTTTGCTGCCAATATGGATGGGAGTTTTGTGTTCAGCATTGTCTGTCCCACACAGCTGAATTCTGTGTCCACTAAGGTTAGAGGATGACCAGCTAATCTAGTTCTGACTTTCCTGTGATGACCACACAGCCCCATGCTGGCCAGTTAGTCAGGTGAGCAACCACCTTTTAACATGGCAGAACTTATAATGGATGTTGGCTGATGCATAACTTTTTATCATGATATTTAGTATCTAGTGAGCATTTAAGATGGTCTCTGTTTAGTATGATGCAATTAGATCCAAATCCTGTTGTAAACAATAACATCATGTAATACAAGCAACAAGATGGTTCTTCTGTATATTTTTAAATCCCCCTTTTATTCTGAGTTCAGTTGCTTTTTATTTATTCTGTATGAGTATATAAACAATACCATGTGCAGTATAGGTGAGAAGGGTTCTTCTACATGTAAAACAGTCCCTTTTCATGCTTTAATGTGCTATCATTAGACATATTTTGTGAGAACAAACTGGAACTTCTTTTCCTCTGATGGAAATGGCATGAGGTATTACTCTATTACTGAAAACAGAGACCAAAACTGACTTCTGTAGAATCTCTGAAAGACCATTTCCTGGCATACCTCACTCATTATAATAAATTTCTTACTTGAAGTTGCATGTGAAGTCTGTGGCAGAGCAAGTGAATATGAGATAATCATATTCAGCCTTACTCTTCAGATATCTCTAAAACTTCACTATTATCCCTCAGCCATTTCTGAGATCTGGTTCTCTGAGCTGCAGTGATGTAGTACAGACCATTTATTTAGTATTTAATTATCCTCATGTCCTGGAAAGGTACTGAGACTTTCTTTAAAAGCATAGGTTAGAAAAGCAGTCTAAACTTTCCAAAGAGACAGAGTAAAATGCTACTTTAGAAACTAGATCTATAACCTTTCTCTTGGAAAGTATGTGCTTACGTCCTTTTAGAAAACATGTTTATATGAACCTTATCTTCAATTAGTTGGTTTTATCATATTTTCTCTCTGATAAAAAATAGCTGACTTCAGAGTGGTATTAACTTCTCCATAGAAAAGATTTCATAGCTTCTCTTTAGATATAGTGTTCTCAAATCCAGGCATAAGGTAGTAAATGTTATGTACTAACACTTTACAATATGATCTGTCAGCAATCCTGTTAAAGTAAAATTGAACATCTTTTCAAGGATTCATAAAAGCTGGTACTAAAACCAGCTGGTACCTGAAACTGAAATTGCCAGACCTGTTCCGTCATGACATGCTTTTTATATCCATTGGAGAAGAACAGAACACTTGTAACATACCTTGTGAATAGAAAGAATCTGTGGAGAGTTGTCTCTGCTAACTTTTATAGGGATCATCAGGGAGGGCATTTAGGTCCTTCTTCCAAGTATTGCAGACTGGCTTGTCACCATACTGTTCTTGCTTGTGCTCTACAGTGTCTTGCCTGGGCTGTACCGTGGTTCAGCTGCAACACCAACTCTGGCTTTTTCTGGAGTGTGTCTCTCATCCACCTGTGCTTGTAGCTCACTTGTCTCAAACTCACTTTGGCTATGCCTGATAGCAAGCAGGACAGACCACAAGAAGCAAATTTGTTTGAGTAAAATGCCTGTTGCTAGGGGTGCAATGCCCAAGGTCTCTGTTTCATGGGATGTTACTCTGAACCAGCTGCTCTTTTGGACCAAGTGCACCTCAGCAGCTTTAGGTGCACTCATGGTACTGAACCAGATTTGCAGAACTTTTTCACCTTGGGAAAAAATGAGGATGCATTTCCTTTGGAAGCACATTCCTGGTGAAAATTAAAACTAGTGTAGACACACTCATCTCGATGTTCATTTGAGGGAGACTGTGCACAGATGCTCAGCCTCTGTGTATCACTGGTGTAGAAACAAGCAGCAACCTGTCTGCAGTCACCATGCCCAGCGCTCTTATTTCCGCTTGAAGGCATGGTCTCCTGGGAGCTCATACCTCTGGAAGAGAGCCTTACCACTGCTCTCTGGATCTTGGAAATCCTTTGTTTGCACTGGTCAGTGAGGAATCAATTCAAAGTAAGATGACTCTGCCTATGGCCTAAGCTTGTGATGCCATATTTCACTTTTAGTATAGTTTGGTCTGTAACAGTTGTATACCCAAGGTTAATCAGTACTGGCGAGTAATTAGTGATCTCTCAACTGAAAAGGGGTACACATCCCTGTATGCAGCTTCCATAATAAAATTATGATTGTATTAAGTAGTAATTATTGTTCTGTCATTTTACAGGCCCTGTGCGCTGTTGTGGAAGGTCAGTTGTTTCTCCGAGTCTCTGCAACAACAGCAGAGACAACTGCTTGCATCACAAATTGGCTTTTATGCCTCAGCCTTTTTCCACTGAAAATGCATTTCTTCTCCTCAAAGAAAAACTCATTCTCCATGGTCTTTATTACTATTCAGCTCTACCAATGGACCTAGAGGCTCATGCACTTGCTGTGAGAGTGTCCTAACTCTTCTCTGTTGACATGTAGGGTGTTTTCTGTCATCTCATTAAGGAGAAGGATGGTGTGGGACAGCCTTTCTACCAGCAGTGTAGGGTGCTTGAAATCACTGTGCAGAGAGCAGAGAGCTGTGAGCTGTGCCATATCATCCCAGTGAATTGTTCAGCAGGCTCAGCCTTGTCCAAGGCTGCCATTTTCCAAACTTCCCTGTCCCACTTCTTGCACAACCAGACATAGCACTCGTGTATTGTTTGTTTCCCTGCCTAGAGCACTGATCTTTTCTCCATAGTGAAAGCTTGCTGCATGCACAAAATGTCCCATAACGCATAAGGGCGCTTCATAAGGACACTCTTACAATACAAGGCACAAGCAGTATGTTGCTTTTGTTGACCATAAAGATCATCCTTGTTCTACAGGGCTATGAAAGTTTTTGTGAAAGCTCTTAGGCTGCTGGAATGCTGCTCATTAGCTATGACCAAACCTCTACAGGTTCTGGGTGTTTCTCCTTACTGCTGGCAGCCTTTTATCTATGGAGATAAAGTGTTCCTTCATCATAACTCTCTGTTTAGCAACTTGCATTTCTGTATCAACCATCTATTTGGGCTGCCTTCTTGGTAAAAAGTTTAATATTTGTGAGAGGTGTAGGAGCAGAAAAGGCTCCCATCTAAACACTGAAACAAACTTTTTTTAAGATTTATTTTTGATAAGGATCCAGCCAGCCTGTGTGGGGAGAAGACTGAGGAGAGGCTGTTAGCTGTCTTGATGGCACCTTGCTTGGCCTCTGCCTGGACACCTGCTACACCTTGTAGAGCCAGAAAAGTGTACTGTCATGGGGTCTTCTGGGGTAGGAGACTTGGATAAGAAAACACGACCAAGAACTGCTCTTTTCTTGGTGTGCATGAACTTCCTTCAAATGCAGCCCATCAGACAGTCTGTTTTTCTATTGCTCCTTCTCTCTTTTGCAACATTTTGACAATCAGCCTGCTGCTGGGTGACCCACACTGAATTGTATGTGCAAGCCTGGGGATAGGTGAGGCTAAAGTCTCAGATATTTTTGTGGTGAGGAACTGTTTTAGTCTGAAGACATGCATTGTTTCCCTCTCTGTGCTTAGCTTACTGGGATCTCAAAACCAAAGGTTTTAGTAAGAATATTCAGCTTGACAATACCAAAAAAAACTTCTTGGGGAGGGGTCTTTACTGAGATGACATACTAACTACTGCTACACATCCTTCAGTATGGAAAGGGAGATGATGGCAGTGCCCTGTGTTCAGTCTGAACAATCTCCCTGTTTCCACAATAACCTAGAGATGAGAGTGAGTTTTTCTGTGCGAAACAGCAGTTGAGTTGGGAATGTTGGGCTGGGTATGTTGTGGGAAGGGTTTGGTACTACTGATCCATTCCTGTTTTTTCCTTGTTGCCTGCTCAGAAGGGACTGGATGATGCCTTTGCACTGATGGAAGGATTTGCTCCATAATTAATCACAGTAGCCACATCAGCCTTTGGGGAAACATGCCCTTCTGCTGGCAGATGCTCTCCTCAGCCACGTCTGGGACTGTGGGATCTGCTTCTCTTCCTGGTGGCAGCTAAATACGTGGCATGGGCACTGCAGGAAAATCTACCGATATTCCTTCTTCCCAGTATGTCAGTATTTGGGATCCATACCATGGCCAGTCTGTCCTGGTAGAGGAAAAGCAGTCTTAGAAGCTGGAAGTTGTCTTGTGGGAAGAAAGTGGAGTGTGGTGGCCAGGGAAGATGCCAGTGGGTAGTAATCAGGTGTTCCATACTGGGTGACCCGTGTTTTGTGATGTCCATCTCCCACAGCCACTTGCTTTCATCCCGTACCATGTGTCCCCAGCGGGCAGCTTCTGGTGGCACATCCCTCTGCCCACACATGCAGGGCTGCTCCTGCTCTTTGCCTTACCATAGTGGGGCTGGGGGTGGGCTGCTTGTGACTGAGGCAGGAAGGTGATGATGTTGTGTTTAAGGCCTTCAAGGGCCTCAGAGGTACTGCGTCCATGCAGTTAAAGCATATGGAATACTTAGGATTTCCCATAGCAGAGGAGAGCTATCACAGGGATGTGAACTCTGAGATGCCAAATGGCAAATCTGAGGATCTGCAGCTTCTGTCCTTGTCTCAATTCAAGACATAATGATACTGAACTGATGGGTGAAGAAAACTCTGGTGAAATAATATGGAATTCCTTTCAGGAATCTTATGGCAGATACCATGGCAGACGAGATGCTCTTGGCATTGGAAGAAAAGGAAAAGGGCAGATTTGCTGCTGGAGGTTTCTAAAGTCGAATCTTCTGAAGCTGGTCGATTGCATAGTCTGAATTTTGTAATGTTTTCAAAACTGTAGATGTGAATCATTCTGTTTGGAAAAATAAGTTGTGACCTCAATTTGTTTTCTTACTTTGTTTTTTAATTAAAAAGTTAATAAAAAAAGATCATAAGATGATTATATTTTTCTTTCCAGTCTTTGGTGCTTGATTACACTAAATAAATCCACCATTGTATTCTATTAAACTTTGTTCTTCAGTAACAAAAAAACAGAGCAATGAGATTTAGCAATTGTCCTGTTTACTTCTATATCTGCACACTGGTTGAAACATTGAAGGATGTTGCTAAAAATAAGCATCCTCTTCCTGCAAGGCAGTGAACTCGGTCTGTAAATTGCATCTTTCAGGGAGGTACACGAAGTAACAGGAAATCTGCTGGATCTTATTTCAGTTTACTGGTGCTTGGCAATGATGTCACCCTTCTAGAACAAGGGTTAGGCCCTGAGAGCAGGAGTAGTAATTCTGTTCCACAGTCCTGTGTTTCAGAGGAATGACCTCTAGTTAGCTTTGAGGCTGAGCCAATATGCAGTGAAAATGGGAAGGCAGGGTCATTTGAGCTTTCTTCAGGGACATCTGTTGTAATTTAGGGAAAAAAAAGTATGTCTACCCATATAGGCTTTTTTCTTGAATGATAAAGCTGGTGGTAAACCCCAGGTATTTAATGTAGTGTTCCTTGTGTCAACAGAGTTAAGAATTTTTTTTTCAGGTCTTTATTCCCTTCATTTCTTCAGTTCATGAAATCACCTGATTATGTGAGTGACAAATTTTGGGCTTTCAGAATTCTTATTTGTTGCTAAAGAATGGCAAAACCAAGCAAACAACAAAAAGAAGAAAAAGAAGAAAAACTGCTCTATTGTCCCAATAAAGGAAGTTCAGGGTCTCTTTAATTAATCTCCTATTTTCTAGAAAATAATGATAATTTTAATTTCAACAGATGAAAAATTATCTTTTGAAGTGCCTTGACTCAAGCTAAAGGTATTTGTTTCAAATGAAACTTGTAACCCATGAGCCTATTTAAGGAGATTACTATAACAGCAATGATATTTTTTTGTTAGCAGAAAGATTATCAATTATATTCCAAATTCCAGTGAATTTTCTTACTTTTTCTGGTTTGTTGGGGTTTTTGCCTTTTTTTTCCCCTCCCCTGAGCAGGTTGGTCAGGTCTGCTCTTGTGTGTGTTATGGTTGCACACAAGGCTCCTAACAGAATTCTAATCTCAGAAATTATTAAATTTCAGGCCTGAGGAATTCCATTTGTTTTCTTATTTCCTTTTTTTCCAAGAGATGGGCATTTTTGTTACTGTTTGAAGTGTTTGATGTTCATGTGTACATGGCTCTAAGAGGAAGGATTGTCCTCATTGCATTGACAATTTTCAGCTACCTTTTGCATCGTGCTTTTTAACACTATTGTGAAGTGTTTTACCTAAATGCAAACATTTAATCAAGATTCATGTGAATCTTATTAATCCTTAAGTTCTTCATAAATAAATATATGTTACAATACTTAGGTAACAGAAATTATTGGTAGTGCAGTGTTACACAGTTTATTCATGCTACAGAATTTATTTACATAAACATATTAATATTCATTCAACGGACTTAATTAAAAGAAATAAATAGTTATTCCCTTCCTATGAGTGAAAAATTGGAGGAGAAGAGAGTGAAAAGGGTCACTGGGGCAATGCATCAGCCTACTGTAAAAATCAGAAAGATTGTCCTGTTTTCAGAATTCAGTGTCAATGTATCCCATATCTTCCATGTAGGTGGTATACGTACCCACCACATAGGGGGAATCCAGCATCCATAGGCAAAAATAATACATTCAGAAATTAAGGGTTATCACTGCCCTACATAAAAGACAAAAATCCTGTAGATTACAGCAAGTTTGCTGAGCAAGGAGCCAAAACCTATATGTGTATGACTCCCTCTTCAGGAGGCCTTACATCTGTATTTCATATTTTGGATAATTATGCTGTTCATATGACATATCTGTGCCCTGTCACGTTGAATATGGTCAGGTGTCAATATAGGTAAGAGTATTTCCTTCATGCTTAAAAAGAAGTAGACGGTGAAGCTCTGACTTGGTTCTGCCTAACACCAGGACTCTCAGAGTTTCTGCATGTCTGATGCCAACTCTATTCGTCTTGTTTAACAAGCTACATTGGCTTTGAGTGTTAAAAGAAAATGAAGATTTGCTTTTTTAGAAACTGCAAGAAAGAAAGAGGAGAAGTTCCCAGGGTTGCAGCATCCAAGTGTTAGAGTGCAGTAATGAGTATCCAGTGAAAGCCCCTTTCTGGTGAAAGATCTGAGTTGCACATGCTGTTAGCTTAGAGTGCTTTCAGGGTGACTGGGACTGATTCAGTATTGGGGATTTGGGATCCAATAACCCCAAAGTGAAGATTACACCCGGTCTGCTGGAAGCTCTCTTTGCAGTCTAATACTTTCAGCTACATTTGGAGGTGATGTAACTCATGTGCACTTCGCTGCCAGGCATCATTACTACTTTGAGGTAGGTTTGCTTATAATTCTGTCCTCAAAATATTATGTCGCTGCTTTCAGATGAGTCCAAGAGGGAATACTGCATGACTAAATCATATAATTAAATAGGCAGCACAGCTGAAGTCTAGCAGGAAGGGTTCCCAACAATGTATTTCTGTTGCTTGAGCACTGGAAGCCAGTGGTCTGCTGACTGTGTCTTTCCTAAAGACAACACTGTCTTGAAATTGCCATGAAAACACTTATCTGTTGGGAGAGAGAAAAAAAGTTGGGTTTTTTTCATCTCAAGGGTAATTAAAAACCCCCCAAACTTCTAAAAATATTGTGAGAATTTCAGTGAAGGGGAAATTCTAGTTAAACAACCTCTATATTGCATTGCTAATTATGACTGAGATCTATGAGGTGTTTTTAAAGATGAGTATATTAAATAACAGACAGTTTTGAGAACTTTTCACCTTCTACGTCCTGTGAAAATGTAGATGACCTAGCAGAGAGAGGAAGACGTAAACAGCTCTTGGTCTGGCTGAGCCAGTACACAGACAGGTCCACTAACAGCTCAGGGAAAGTGCTGCAAACTATAAAGAAAACAGCTGAATAACACACATGTCTTATGTGTACTACCCAGGTTTTCTGTGTACAGACCTGACAGTGTCTTTGGGCTGCAATGTGTAACAGTGAGGGAGGTGAGGAGAAAGTGATGAAGTGGCCTTCCAAGATGTCTCTGACTTGTATCTGGAGTTGAAAGTACAACAAATAATGTTCAAATCATCAAATTACTCATAATGAACAAGTTCAATGGCTTTCAATGTAAAAATCCAGGCATGCAGGGACATCTCTGTTCTCCCACAAATGACTTTAAGGCCTGATGTTAAGTCTACTAATGTTATTCAGAACACCTGAATTGACTTTTGTATGCTTTGGATGTAACACTTTATAAACAGAGTAATTCAGAGATGAATCCCTTTTCTCTTAGGAAAATAAATACAGAAGTCTCTTACGAAATTTTCACATATGTGACCAGGGAGTTAAATATTTCTCATGATTTGATTTCCTTCAGGAAGTAGAGAGAAATAGACACTGAACAGACAAAGCCATTACAGGAATCATTCCCCTGGTGTTTAAGCTCAGTCATCAACAGATTTGGAAATGTGCTAAAAGTAACCTTTAAAAAACAGGAACTATAATCATAATATGTAATTTTTCAGATGTATCTCAGTGTTATAGCAAAGATGGAAATTACGTCAGAAGCAAAGATGCACATCTGCCATTTAAAGCTTAACATTTTAGGATGGCAAATTATCTATTGCCAGTAGAACCAGATTTTTATGTCCATGCTGACTGATATATCCATGCTGGTTTATTTCATTCTGTCCATACAAAGCAAGTGTAATTGGGTGTTTTTAGCAGAGTTTATGGCTGCTTTTCTTCTTGGGGTAGTATAAAGCAAGTACAGTAGGTTAATGAATTTGGACCCATATTCTAACAAAAGTAAATATTCTAAGCAAATATGTAACATGCCTGATAATCAAAAATAAGAGGCATAAAGCAGCTTCTAAAATAATCTTTTTCTTTTTGCAACTGACCCTTGTTTTTTTCAGACCTAGATTTGCAGCTGTCTGTGGGTGAGAGGGGAAAGAAAAGAAGCAAAGATCAAACACTCTTTGGAGTATTCTAGACCAGACATTCCCTAAAACTGACATATTTAATTTTGATATTTAAGGCTTTTTTTTTGTGGATTCCTTTTCTCTACCCTCTCCAATCGATTTCACAGCAGCAACAAACATATTGCTGAAGCAAAACAGCACAACTGCACCAATGAAGGAATAGGATATCTTTTTTATTTTCTTTCTTTTTTTCTGGTCAGCTTTAATTCTTCACAGCAGCCTTCCTTTCTGCTTTGACTACTCCAGACACCTGTAGAACAAAATCTATTTTAAAAATTTTTCAAACCAGCAAAGGTCTTGCTCTGCTGCTCATTAGTAAATGCCACTAAAGATGAGTGGGAGAGTTGCAGGCTCCAAAGGTTGTCCTGTAGGTCTAACCATACCATTCCTGTAGCTCTAAACTCCTGATTCCTCTTGATGCGCCTGGGACAACACAGGCTCTTGTGATAAGCCAAGCCTTCTCCATAACGGGTGGATGATGTTACAGAAGAAATATTTTCTGCCCTTATCCTCTGTCTTGTAGAATAGGAGGTGGAATTCAACCCTTTCTGGCTTTCTGGTCATTTTATTATGTAGAGTCTCCAGGAAACAGGGCTGCTGTGCCCAGACACCAGGCTGCCTTTGGCCCTGCTGTGAGGCCATACTTGGATATGTCAGAGCTCTGGAAAGCTGAGGGAGGATGTTTCCTGGAGCATGGTAGGGTGCTCTGAAAGCAACCCAGGGCCTTGAGTCTGTGTGTCCCCCTCCCTTTGGGCTCTTCCAAGCTAGATTTAGCATAATGGAGAGTCTTTCCTCCTTCCCCTCTGTCAGCAGTTCTCACAGATGATTATCCACAGACAATAACATTGTTATGACTTGCTATGAATTACAGAAGCCTAGCATGGCTGCTCTAGCTAAAGAACAGCATGGACAGCAGTAGCACATTTGATTAGCATTGTAATATCTCTTACAGGGTGCATGTAGAAAGTTTGGAATGGAAAGTTTGGAGTTTCCCACCTAGGAAGGCTGAAATGAAAAACTCATTCCACGATGCTAATGCACAAGTGGCAGACAGTGAAGGCTAGTGAGTTGTTACATTTTTCTTCGGTTTAAACCAATTTGATCTCAGAAATAATATTTAAATATGGTCATTATGCTTACAGCTTGCTTCCTGGGGAGGTATACACAACTGTGCAGAATTATTAGTGTATATTGTAGCAAAGGAATAAAAATTACAAATTTAAGCTTTATGCTCATTATTGTGGCTCTTTTAAACACATGGAGAGAGCTAAGTTGTTCAGCCATGTAATTTGGCCTGCTTACATTAAATGATTGCGTATTTATTGGCTACAGTAAGATGAGAATTTTCTGAAAATCTGTTATTGCATTTGGTCTTGCAGTATAATATTTTCTCTGTGTTGTCATTTAAAATAACATACAGTGGAAGAAAGACAGTGGAGAGGGTATTGTCACAAATAAATGGTCAAAAATAATACAGTCGATAGTGAATTTAATGGTTCTCAGTTCTTGCCTGCCTTTTGCCCTTTCTTGGCACATGATTTTCTTGATTTTGCTCTCTCAGTGCATCTCTGGAGCAGTTTAAATGTAGCACACTGAACTGTGGTTTACAAGATAATTTCTAATATTGCCTTACTGCTCTGCTTCAGGAGGAGCAACATTAAACCTCTTCCTGGCCTTGTAAAATGCTGTAAAATATTGACTGCAGATAGCTAAAATTTACTTCTGGATCTCAATCTTCCTTTCATGGGAAAAATGAACCCCTCTCCAAAGGCACAGAGGAATTGACATGTTAAAGCATATAGAGAGATTATAATTAAGTGAATTAGTCAGAAACAGAAGTACTGGGTATTTTTGCAAAATAATAATGAGTCAAGGAGTTGCCTGAGACAAATTAGGAACTGGTTTTTCACACGTGAACATGCAGTCAGTGGAGCAGCGTAGCTGACATGAATTACCACTGTCAGCTGAGCTGTGGGATTAACCATGTGTGTGCTCACAGTCAAGGGCAAATGCAAAGGCAACTGTCAAGGTGTTTTCAGTTCCTGTGCTTTACTTTACAATGGCATCAGAGCAGCACAGAGCCATCGTGCCTGGCTCTGCAGATGACTGGTGACACACTAAAATCCCATTGTTACAGTGTTTGTTCAGGTAGCACACGTTACGAGTTCCTTAAAGTCCTACCTAAATTTCTCAGTTTTATCTGAAAATTTAAATATAAAAATTTTGAACTGGAGTAGTGAACATCCACCCAGGGACTTCTTTGTAAAGCGTATTTGAAAATGACTTCAATGTTTTTCTTCTTTTTTCTTCTTTCTAAATGTTAATGTACAAAAAGTTTCAGTTAGTTTTAAATTTATTTGGGGACCCCTATCTCTCCTAGGGTTTTTATGATTCAGAGTGCAGTTTTACAATGAGTGTTCTTAAAGCATTTTGAAAGCTTCCTTGTGAATTATTTCTGGCCTTCTGGTATTTTATGAAGCACCATATTTTGCAACTGAAATATTTTCAACATGATTTTTATCACACTTGACTTTCCAAAATCATAGGGAGCCTCTCTTGACACAGATGGAAAAGTGATTAATACCTGAAGAGGAGACTGGAAATAAGATGGACAAGTTACAAGTGATATTCTGTGTTGGATCCCCTTCTATTAATTTCATTTCTTTTGATCTCAGATTCATTCTGTGCAGAAAACTCTTTTTATGTTTTCTTTTTTTTTTTTTGTTTTGGGTGGGAGTGGAGACTGAAGAGGGGAGGGAACATCCTTTGGGACTTATCAGGCATTCATCTTCAGCAGCTGAAGGCAGAAATAAAAATCTCTTCTGGCTTGGTTATTTCATAATTTAGCATTATTATAAGCTTCTTCCAACCTTCTCTAAAATATTAAATACTCTTGCCGTAGTCGTGGCAGTGTGATTCTGTGTATGACTATCTTTGATTTTTCCCCTACTTACAGCTGCTTTCAAATGTGCTTAATGACAGTAATTTGCTGAAACTGACTCACTAAATTTGTCCACGAGGAAAAAATACCATTCTAGATTTTTTTTCCTGTTCCCCCAAAACACAAATCCAGGGCTGAATCTGAGTCTTTTCTCCCCAGATGACTGTGAGCTCTTACTTGTACATCAGGTTGTCATCATGGGTTTTTTCCCTCCCTGGAAGGAAGGATTTCTGCCTGCTGTGTTTATTTCCTCAACACCTGGAACTAGCAGTGCTGCCTGGGCTTTGGGAGTGGGGCTTTGCATGGCCTGGCAGAGTCCTGGAGCATCCCCTGGGCTGGGTACCCAGTGCTGCCCATCCAGTGGGCAACACTGGAAAGATCGGGGGAATTTACTCTTCAGTCTTCCCAAAAGATGCATTAGGATTAAAATTCCAGCCCTATAATTTTTCTCATGGTGTTTTTCCTCACACTGAAGCAAATGAAAACAGAATCTGTCCAGACAACAATAATTATTTCCCAGTGATGGAAATGGGCACAGTGGGAAAGTACTTGTGCAACAAAGGTTGTAATGTGTGAAGAAGCCAGTGGTTTTGGTTGCTGAGGGACTGCTTTAGTCCCTAGGCCCCCTGCTCCAAGGCTGGGGCTATCTGTCATGCTCTGTCACTGCAGACAGCTGGTGCACAGCAGGCAACGACTGTGTTGCTGTAGGCTTTTGTGTTGCTTTAAGATTTTTATAATTAAATATGAAGCAGCAGTTAAGTATAATACAAACTCGACAGGATGTTTTCTCAGTAAATCAGCACAGTTCCATTGGCTTAATTTACAACTGTCAACCTGCTGATGTGCTGGGATCCTGGCTAGTCGTGCTGATCAACATTGTCTCACTGCTTTTTCTACACCAGTGTGTGTGCAAGCTCTTGGTTTTTGCTTTGTGCTGAGGCTACAGAACTTAGTCAAGGTTACGGAGCATCTTGTTGTGTGCTTTCAAAGTAGTGTTCTTCATGGTGTTTCATGGTGTTATGATAACCCAAATAATAATAGTAGAAGTTCCAGGGTAAATGAGAAGTTCGAGAGGCATGATGTAGTGACTGAAGTCTGATGTTCGTCAGGCTTCCATGAGTGGGGCTTGGGCTCAGCTGGGGAGCTGAGAGTTCAGGGGTTTCCTGCTGTGATCTCAGTCCTTTAGAAGGGGCTGTAGCCTGATTTGCTCCATACAGAGATAAAGATTTAGCAATGTTTGCCTTATCTGATCCTACCAGTTTGAGCAGGTTTGGCTGAAATTTGCCCTTAAAATGCCTTCTGCTTGTTCTCTTCAGAACTTCAGGCTTCAGAAGTGGTTTCATTTTAGTGAACGTGCATAAATGTATATCCAAAACCCATGTATTAAAAAAATGTTCTAATATTTGTTATAGTGGGTGGCTCAATGATTCCTGCCAATATAATCACAGAAATTAATGTCACGAATAAAATCGTGTCACTGGAACTGAGCTTTGCATAAGTCTGATGTTTGACTGTAGTATTTTCCAAAAAAAGGTTTTATACAACCCTTCCAGGTTCTTCTAGCATATACACATATACAATATTTGAACTAAATATAGGACAAAATGTGTCCCAAGAATTTTCAGATTCAGTTTACTTGACTGGTTTTTTATATAGTTTTTGGCAGGAAGTGTTGTAGGGAAAAGCATTTGGTGTGTTCTACATTCCTTGGTTAGTTTTGCTGGTTATATAACTTTTCATCTGAAAGTGTAAGTCTCTTGTCTATCTTTATCCCAAGTCCATGTTTGATCACCCATGCTATGGTGCTATTCTTACTGTGGCAAAGCACACAGAGGTTTAAGCAATACAGCAAATATCTCTCTCCAAGGCTCCCACTCTCTCCTTAGCAAATCTTGCCCCATATTGCATTAGTCAGCCACTGCCAGAAGTAGACACTGTTATATTCACTAAGCTATGCTCAAGAATTTGTGTCACTGGGACAATTTCACATCTGCTAATGTTGTCTAAAATTAAAAAAAAAAAAACAAACAAAACTTGCAACAGTGTTAAAATAGTAAGATAAAAACCAGGTCTTTATTGGAATCTTCCAGGTGCCCCCATGGTTATGGGCACACCTGGCATCAGATTGCTACAATTTTTAAAAGTTTAACAAATTGGCATTAGTCTAACGAATATTCTCCAATTAGAAGAGAAGTTGGTTAGGCAACTTCCCCCCAAGTTGTGCCCTATTGGAGTTGTTTCAGGGGCTTTCTTGTTATGTCTTCTAAGTTCTAATGGAAAACAAAATGTCTTTGTCAGGCTTCTTCTTATTAAGGATAAGACTAAACAGAATTCCAAGTATGTGTTAGAAGGGTTAGCTTATTATTCTAAAATCTAAGAGAAAGGGCAGGAGAAATACAAGGAGCTGTATAACCATATATTAACACTCTACAAAGCTACAAAATATGAAAAATGTAAAAAAAGCTAAAATCCTTAGGCATCACTATAAGCATGGTGACAGCAGGAATTAATTAAAAGGCAGTGTTTGCTCTATTCCCCTGAGTGGGGCCATAATCACACAGAGCCTGTCTCCTATGGGTCTAACTTTGTTTCCAAGACAAGCATATGATGGAGCCAGTGTTGGAGTTGGGGGAAACAGCGAAGATGCTGGAGAATTCTCATGAGTATCTGTGTCCATTGCTGAGATCGGTGTCCAGGCTTTCAACTGGATGAATGCTTTGGTCAGAACCAGCCACCAGGCACCACAGCATCCATCTTCTCCTCTGCCTGGAAATGGCTCTGGAGGCAGAGCATCCCCTGCCACCAGAGCTGTGCTCCCACCATCTGCCTGGAGTGTAAGAGAGACAAACCTAGTGCGGGGTTATTCTGGCAATGTGTTAGAGTGGCTGTCTGACGCTGAAATGTGTTGATGTCTGCCATAAGTTCTGAGTATGCTGTGTTTGTGCTGGAGTACCTTGTAAGGCTAAAGCAGGGGGAAGATCCATGTGTGTGTCCAATCAGGAAATGTCAAAGCTGGATAAATTTTGGACTTCTGAACTTGATTTTGATGGATCAAGAAGTTGTCTCTTTGTCTTATTTTTTTCTCTATCTTCAGCTTCTTATGAAAATAAACAGGGATATTGAAACTCTTAAATGCTTTTAAGGTATTTTTTTTCGGATGAGGACTTTCAGCCACTGCACAAAGTGAGGCTGATATTCCTCTGACACCATCCAGTGCATCCATCCTCAGTAACAGGGCAACAAAATTAAGTAGCTGCTACCTTGAACCTCTGGCCCAGATTTTGCTGGGGGCAGGACACTTACCACTTTGTTTTTACTATTTCTTTTTCATAACTCCTCATTTTCTCTCTAATAAACCTGAGGTACTTTGATGCTTTCACTTCCTATTGAAATGAATGGAAGAATGTGCATTTGAATCCCAGCCTGGTTTCAATTTGGAAGGAAATGTAACAAGGCTATAAAAAGCAGAGGACTGCAGCGTATGCAATCCACATGAGGCCTTTTTCTAGAAGTGAGGCATCATTACTAAAGACTGCTTATGTCATTTTGATTTTTCTGAATACATTATGAAAAGGATAACATTGTCATGACACAGTGTCTGGTGGCCTTTATATTACTTTTCTGAGCAATTACTTTATGCTGCTATTCAGGCTTCTAGATTATGTAGTTTCCCATATTATTCTCAGTGTGATCCAGATTATTTGTTCACTGAAAACACTGTGCAAGCAGTATAGAAATGTAAAAGATGCTTCCTACCTCAGCTCCTGATTAAGCCAGGTGCCTGGTGGATATAGCTGTGATTGGTTTTGACATGTTGAACATTTCAATTTTTATAAGACTTTGGTCAGCTACTTTGTGAAGACTTTTTTTTTTTCTTGTATGACTTGCTGCCTTTAAATTATAATCACGTAAATTTAGAACATACATTTATTTTTCAGTATGGAAAAAGAACCAGACAGCCATGGCTATGCTTAGGTCAGAAACACATTAGAAACAAACTTATGGTAGCCTTTAGGAAAAAAAGATGTTGAGGAAATGTTTGAATCCTTATAAAAAGAAGGATAGATTTTAGATTAAAGCTGCCTTCCTGCAAGCTGTAGATGTGGGTTTTTTCCTTCAGAAGGTGTTCCATAGTTGTAAAGGTGTATAATTTCAGAGGATGTCACGGTTGTCATGGTGATTGCATTAATATTGCATGGGCATAAAGTGTGCAATAACATCGTGTCAGTTCCTTCTGCCCTCAGGCTGCCACAAGTTACTCATTTTTTCCTTCAGAATTGCGTTAATTTTCCCCTATGAACATTCCTTTTACAAATATTAGCTCTTTAATTGTTCACTTTTAATTCACATAAATATATTGCCACTCTGTGCAGTCTGTGACAGTGAGAGCAGCCCTGAGGAGAAAGACTTGTGGATGCTGGTTGATTAGAAGATCGATGTGACCCAGCAATGTGCACTTGCAGCCTAGAAAGCCAAACGTGTCCTGGGCAGTGTGGGCAGCAGGATGAGGAAGGTGATTCTGCCTCTCTGCTCCACTCCCATGAAACCCCATTTGCAGTTCTGCATCCAACAGACGTAAGAAGGATGTGTACCTTGAATCGAGTCCGGAGGAGGCCAAAAAGTTGATCAGAGGACTGGAGCACCTCTCCTATGAAGACAGACTGAAAGAACTGGGATTGTTCAGCCTTGAGGAGACTCTGGGGAGACTTTAGAGCACCTTCCAGTACCTAAAGAGGCTACAAGAAAAATGGAGAGAGACTTTTTGCAAGGGCATGTAGTGACAAGACAAGGAGAAATGGCTTCAAACTAAAAGAGGGTAGATTTAGATTAGATATTATGAAGAAATGCTTCCTTGTGAGAGCGGTGAGGCACTGGAACAGGCTGCCCAGGGAAACTGTGGCTGACAAGCCCTGGAAGTGTTCAAGGCCAGGCTGGATGGGGCCCTGAAAAACCTAGTCCAGTGAAAGATGTCCCTGCCCATGGCAGAGGATGTTGCCTAAATTAGATGTTGCTTGAGGTCTCTTCTAACCCATCCATTCTATGATTCTACAGTTTGCCATAAGGAAGGGACTTTTGTAAATATAAGTTCATGATTTAGTTGCATTCCTCAACATTGGGAGGAAGAAAGAATTGTGGGTGGAGTAACTTAAAGTTAGGACATGATTATTCTCTCTTTTATCTGCTACATTCATGTCCTTTCCCCTCATATTTTGGTCATTTTTCTGTCTCAGGTTTGAACTTGCCCCTTATTGAGTCAATGAAATCTTGGCCAATGGTAATCAGGCAAACCTCCATATTATCTTTTAGGACAAAACAATAACAAGAACCAGGAAACCACAGAAATTCCCATTGGTTCAAGCTGTGTTGCAATTGTGGATGTTTTGCTAGCGCTGCACTTCAGTGCAAGTTGAAGTTTGTGGGATAGGGTGGAAGAACCTTGCTTCTCCCTTCTCTTCAGTTAACTTCAGTGGGCTTCGCTAAAGCTCCTAAGGATGCAAGAGGTGTTACCACTTCTGCTTCCTGCATGTATTGGCTCTCATCAAAAGTGGAAAATGCTGTTTTAACAGCTAATCCCAAAACCATGTCCCCTGCTTGTGTACACCTGCACTGCCTGCACAGGGGTGAATCCCATTTTGTCGTGTTTTGATAAAACCCATTTTGAAAGGGCAGCTGCTGCAGCACTGAGCTCCCTGCTTGTCAAACACTGTTGTCTGAGTCAATAACCTTCTGCTCCTCCATCTGTACTAGCTGTCTTTGATTTGGATGTTCAGTTTAGGACTTCAAAGCCCTAAGTAAAGCCTGTCTGTCCAAGCATATGTTCATTAAGTGGCTCAGGAAGATTAATTTCTCTCCTGTTTCTGTATGGTGACTACTCTGGCACCTTCAATGCCTGTAGAGGTGTCCTTAGAGCAAATGGGAGAGGAAATCTGCAATGCTTTTACACTTTGTGTAGGAGCAGCTCATTGTCTGCTCTCCTTCACATAAAAATTGTGTTGATCAAATTTCCTGCCTGTGCCATGGCCAAACTGATACACTCAGTGTCTCAGAGGAGTTTGTTAGTTGTGCCTCTTCAATATTCATAAACATAAGGCTGTTTTTCTGTGTGTAGCGTGCTGTGTCCATATTGCATAAACTTGTTTTCACCTTTTCCTTTCACCCTGGCTGCTTTCTGCACAGCTTCAGCCCTGCTGGTAGGGAATTGAGCGTGCCTGCGCAGAGCCTTCCCCAGTCAGCACCTTTGAACTTGTCTCCTTCTTCCTCTGCACACGCTGGGCTTTGCTGTCCTGCTGGCTCTGTTTGTCCTCAGCTCATGGAGAAGTTAGCAGCTGTCTGCTCCCAGTAGCTTTATAGTCCATTACATTCCTACTTTTTGGTACGAGCAACCTTGCCTGGAGTTTGGCACAGACAACTCTCTGTTGGATAGAGTAATAAATACTTCAGTTAGAGCTGCAGGTGTAATGCCTTAGATGATGAATAATGGGAGATTGCAATCAATTCAATTCTAAGAGCCTCATAACTAACAGTCATAGGGGAAGGCATTTTTCTTCCAACTGTTTGGAGCATTAAATCCAAAGCTCAGCATTAGAGACCTAGGAGGGCCCATCAGCAAAGTGTCACATGCATTAAGCCCAAAGCAGAAAGCCTTTGCACAGCAAGCACCACGGTATTTAGGAAGATGCACTAGCTGTGCTCCAGATCACTTACTCAGTATTAAAATTCAGCTCCTCAGCCTTCTTTTTCAGCACCTGAAATATTTTAGCTGCCTTTATTTTCTGTTCTCTTTCTATTTAAAGTAAATCAGGTTTATTTTTTCAGTGCTAGATTATGAGTCACTGTTAATGGGAAGGTGGAGCAGGGCCAATAATGCATTTGATTGAGAAGATCTGTTCTGCTGGTGGTTTTTGTGAGGAAATGAAAACCACAAACTGCAATAAATTTGCTTATTAAATAAGCATTAAAGTTTTTGCTGTAAAATAGGATTCTTCATGATTTTTTCCTGAGTCAGTGAAGTCTTGTATTTCTAGAAATAATAAAGTGACTCATTATATTTAGCCAAGGGTTTTTAACTGGTAATACTATAAAACAAAAGGAACACATGGTCTATCAACACAGGTCAACTTCACTGATTTAAGAGGCATTACCACAGATATTCACAGATCGTCCCTCATTCTTTGTAAGGCCTGTGGGGTTTTCAATAGCTCTGTAGAACCAGAAAAATGAAAAACCCCTAAGTCTTTCAGTGGATTTCTGGCAGTAAAAGAAATGGAAAACATCAGAAATCAGGGAAGATGTAGGTGTCCCCAGAAAAGACACCATTCTGCTATGCAGAGTTATGCCTTGCTGAAAGCTTTCGTAGGAAATGACTTAATCAAAACAAAATAAGAAGAGGTATTGCTGTCACTCTGGTGTGGACCA
This sequence comes from Gymnorhina tibicen, assembly GCA_013399875.1. NCBI lineage: Eukaryota > Metazoa > Chordata > Aves > Passeriformes > Artamidae > Gymnorhina > Gymnorhina tibicen. Next base: position 164,470 of record VXAZ01005290.1, on the reverse strand, counting down.
GTAGAGCTTTCATTAAGCACATGTACAATATGTTGAGAGCTTTATTGCAAATGCTGCTCCCAAGCACATTTCCTGGAGGGTTAAAGGGAAACCAGAGCCCTTTTCTTCATTACTAATTCCTCTAGATATTTCTTGCTGCTGAATGGTGGACACAAGCTGCAGCATGGACTGTAGCCTGAAGGCTGTGAAAATCCAGCCTTGCCATGCTGTAAGAGTCCTTTTGTGCACTGCGTAGGCACAAGTCACATAAATCTCTTTTTAAAATGTGATAGTGCTGCTGGTTTTAAAGTGTGGCTTATTTTCATTGAACATAGTTTTGGTACTGCTGTGTTCATGTTTAATATAAAAAACCCCTCACTTTTAAAGATACTGTTGGCTATTTCCCACTCTGAGAAGTCAATTACCTGCCAGGTTAACTAAGCTTAGCTGTACTCTTGGTGGGTTTTATTCCTGATATCATCCATGTATGCACTGCTGATGTGTATTTACAATAACCATTTTATCAATAGCAATCTTATTAAGCACAGACAACCCCATAGTTTGAAAAAGAAGGCAGTTTTGATACTGATGTGGCAAATCTCTATATGTGTAATGGGCACCTGTCCCTTGTCACTCTACCACTGGTGTGTCCAAGGTCCCATTTGATTTTCCTGTAGTCAATAGTAAATGCCCTACTTGCTGTGAACAGATTTAAAACCTTGTCTGTAATTACTTTATCCTGTCCTGTAGATAGTCAATCTGTCCTAATTTAAACACTTCCTGATCTTTCTGTGTATTCCCTGCCTGACAATTTATCCACCTACATAAGTTTGCCTCAAAATGCCTCTTTGATTGTCTCATCAGCAAATGGCTGACACTGGTTTCATTCATCTCCACAAAAGCAGACTTTTCATTGCACAGGCTGGTGGCCTGTTCTGTGTCAGTCTAGGGTGGGCTGAAGTAGCAGGGTCCTGTTAACATCACTCTGGATGAAGTTCAAAATGTACATTAATCTAGAAAAAGATTAAAATGTCTTTGCTTTCCATGCTATGTAGTTGTAAGTACAGCTGGAAAAGGATATTTTCTTCTTTGTCTCAGTATAAATGTAAGCTAATGACAAATTTGTAACGGATTCTTAACCTGTGACAAAAACCCTGCTGTGTATTGATGAATAAATTGATTTAATTTCCCCAAATGGAACCATAGGCTCAACACTATCTGCTGGGGCAGCACTGCTACAGAAGGTGATGTTGTATAGTAGTATATTTAGAATGAGATATTTTAACCTACTGTTATATTGCTCACTATCTTGAATAATGGTTCCCACACCATGACCCTGGATCAAGGTAATCTGCAAAAATCATGACAGGTCTGCCAGCGTTTCCCAGCCTGCTCTGCACTGCGGCACAGCAGGCCTGATGAGCTTCTGCCTGGTGCCCCGTGCTTCAGTGCAGACACGGAGTCTCTCACCCTTTGTGCTTCCTCCTGGCACGTAATGGGATTTGCATCAGGCCTTGCTGCTGGAGCAGTGGCCCAGCTGGGAGCAGGGAGGTTGGACAGCCACTGACACCGACTGTCCGGCTGTACCGATATGCAGGACCAGATCCAGGGGTTGCTTTATTAAGTCCCCTCATTTGTCTATTCTGTGAATTGCTATCATTCTTCCCATGGAGAAAAGACACATCATCAAACCTGGCAGAGGGTGAAAACCTTACTCATACATGCTTGCTTTGGCTCTGATATCCAGCACGTGGAAAGGGTCAAAGTCCTGGAGTAATGGTTCGGTGAGATAGAAGGCAAAGATGTACATCCTGCTTTGTCCTGAACAGGGAGGCTGTAATATAATTTGCAAGTAAAATGGTGCAAAATCCCTCCCACAAAGCATTTTCCAAGATAGCAGCTGGGATATTTGGTGTTTGAAGGGGTGCCTGTGATGCAGGTTTCTGGAAGTGGTGGGACTGCCGAGCTTTGAGGAGAGATACTGTGCTAGAAGTGAACAGAGGAAGCAATGTTCTGTTTTGCACTCCAGCCAGCAATAATCTCTTTTCCTGCTGAATACTGCATTTTTCCATTATAAAAACATTAATCTGTAGGGTATTGGGACACAGTCAGATCCTGCCAAGAACAAATTGTTAAGTAGTTGCTGTGCTCATTGCCTCTTAAAGCTGTAACTGTTGGTTTTCATTTTGCAAAATAAGTATCATGGGGCAGAAATGTATTGGCTGTGGCATTATAACTATTTCCCAGAAAGACTAATTCTAAACTGAGAGACTTGAAAACAAATCATTCTTAGAAGGCTCTGTTTGTTTAGCAGCTGTTGTTTATATATGAAACAAAGGATATTTGGTTAAAATTGTATGATATGCCCTTACATTTCAAAACAAGGCTCACTTTAAAGTCTCTGTTTTCAGTTGGCTTTAGGTTATGGTAGAATACATGAGTTTCAGACTGACAAGGAACTGGTCATTCCTTCACAGGCTCTCACCCTTTGAGGGGTCAGACTCAAACTGCACCATCCAGAGGCACCACAGCAGCAATTCCTCTCTTAAATTGTGCCCTCTGCTTTCTTTGGAGACTCCAAGTACATTCAGCACTCCAAATTCCCTCTTCTGTGATCCTGTGGCTATCCAACCCTCCTAAAGTACATGAGAGAAAGAGTTTCAAATAGGGATGTGCACAAGCTGATCATCTCACTTAAAGGCACTTTCTGGAATTGCAAAAAAAAAGTGCCAGGGCTTCTGTCAAGCGTATTTTCAGAAGGTGCCTGTTGGTTCCAGGGCACAGACCTAAAACCGATCACATGTACAAGCCCATTCACTCAAATCAATTGTCTATTGGATCTATTATTGCATAACAGCTTTCAATAAAAAATTATAGCAATAATGAATATGCTGAGACAATGAAATATGCAATAAAGGGAAGAATCTGGAAATGCACAGTTTGCCCCAGCCTGAGGGTTAGTATAAGCTGGCACAACTCCTGCCAAGATCAGTAAGAGTTATAGTCTTCTACAGCAAGATCACTTTGTCCTTGGACTTTATTGACAGTTATGTTTTGTTGCAACCTAAAAGTGGAAATACTGTCAAATACTACATCAGCTCATCAGACAGCTCATTTTTTCCCATGCAGTTAGATAGTGAACCTGTTGTCAGTCACTGTAATGGAAGCTGTGTCATACTGCTCCTATTCCCAAGCTGATCACAGTTTGGGAATGTATACGTCTGTCTTCTTGTAATGACAAATACTGCTCTTGTGCTGGTGATAAACTCTGCAGTCATTTCAATAGTATTTTTGCTGTAATTTATAAGGATTTCTAAGACTGAGACAGCAGAAGGGATCATAGAAAACCTAATTCTTAAGGCCTGTGTCTGCAAAAAGAGGAGGGTTGTAGCCTCTGCAATACAGGAGTCCTTTGAGCCCTTTCATATTTGGCTGGATGAACTTTCCAGTAATTCTAGTGTATTGAGAAAATGCTGGATTTAGTGACAAATTACCTAATAAATCCTTTCTTTAGGCTTTTAGTTGGTTTCCACCAGAGAGAGATATTTAATTTAATATGTTGTTGACTACTCTCAGGTATGAGGCTACCTCCACAAATCTTTTTGTACTGTCACTTCTTGGCTGGTTATTAAATTAGCACTGTCTACAAATTTATTTGGTCATAAATTATTTGGTAATTATTGAGAAGTTTCTTTCACCCTGTGTCTCAGATTGTTTTTGGGAAGTAAAATGGAAATTAATGGGGTTTTTTTCATGGTAATTTAAAAGTGCTTGGGAGTAAGTGGAATATAATAGAAATTACTGTGTTAAATATCTGAATTTTCCTTCTAGTATAAATGTAAAATAAAATAGTGTCTCTGGACAAGACATTGAACATTTTATTTATAAATCAGATTCTTAAGAACTGTTATATTTGGTTCAAAACAACCTGATAAAAAATTTTACATAGAATCAACTTAATTAATTGCTACAGCCATCCTCTTTCTTTTATTCTGAAGCTGGAAATTAATAAGAGCCTAAATGCCCTCAAATTATGTTTGGCTCCAGAAACCTTCTTCAGCTTCCAATGTTTACAAGCAACTAGCAGCACTGCCATGGGGATGCTGTCTTTGGCCCAGCAAACAGGGATGGTATTTCAGGTTTTCTTTCTCTAGAAATACTGTGAGTGCCATTGCACACTGAGCACACTGAGGGTCTGTAACTTGGCTCACCGTGTCTTTTCACTGGGAGCTGAGTCTGTGGTGTGAACAGAAGGGTTTTGAAGCTGGAGACAGTATGGACTCTCACGTGTGGAGTCCACAGAAGCACATAATGCGGAGATGGAGCTCACCTACTCCACTTCAGAGCAGATCATAGAATATCCTGAGCTGAAAGGGATCCAGAAGGATCATTGAGTCCAACTCAAGATTCTGCTCTTCAGGATCTGTTGCCTTTACACTCCACTTGTGTTTCTTTCTTGAGGAAGGTATCAACTCCTAACAACCAAGCATCCTCTAATATGAAATAAAATTCACCCAGCTTTCATTATTTTTATGATTTTATGTCTCATTTTTAGTGTTGCATGTCAAGGCATTTACATGATGGCATCAAGGAAAGAATGAGGAGCATTAAGTAACTCACCCGCAGAAAACAAGTATCACAAGCAGGGCAAAGTAAAAACCCAACTGCTGTATCTTGATTTTAAAACAGGGTACTGTCCTGGTTCCAGCCAGGACAGGATTCATTTTTGCAGTAGCCAGGAGGGATCATGGTTATTCTGTGCACCTCATAGATGCATGGCTACATGGTTATTCTATGCACCTCCTCATTTCTGGGGCTGGGGTATGCGGGTCTCTTCCCGTTGAGTAAACGTGGCTGAGGAAGCTGTCATCTCTGAACCTCACTCACCTCTCTCGTGTACACTTGAAACTTGAGAGCTGGTGATCACAAAGATGATTTTCAGTGTGTGCTTTTTATTTATTTGGGCCTGCTGTTCAATCTTAAATTTTCATTTTTGTCAGAACGTTCTTATTGAAATATGTATATATTTCTAAGTCTGAAAAGCTGAGCTGATTTCAACCCTTTTTTTGCTATTCCAGGTCCATGACATTTGAAGGGTTGTGTGCAAAGAGGGTAAAGTTGGCCTTGGTTTAGAGGGGAATTATGTCAATCACAGAGTGGGATCAGGGTTTAAAGTGGGCACAGATGCATGTGTTTGCTGATAGGATCTGTCAGACCATATGAATGAACACAGACAAACCTATTCCTGCTTGTTAGACATGGCAGTGGAGGATAAGACCTGGAGCTTAATGAAGAGAAAGCAAAGCTTCTCCTGTCAGGCTGTGTGGGAATGGAAGCAGATAACCTGGAGGTTTAGTTGCAGTTTCAGTTAATCCCTATGAAGTTCAGCTCAGTTTCACATAGAGGTTGGCCACAGATTCTGTACACTCCCAATTCATTATCACAGTACTACAGTTCCTGCAGTCAGGATATTGCCATTTACTTGCAATCAGGTTAATTTTTCGCTAGATCAGTCTGGTCATACAGATGAATTGACAGTTCTCTGTTCGTTGTTTGTCTGTTCTTCCCCTCCACTAAGTTTAAAGTAAACAACCCAGCCAATCAAAATTAAAAAAAAAATAATTAAATATTAACCATTCAAAATTTGGGTGTAGTTGGATAACCCTAAATAGCATAAAGTTCTTGGCCATTGTATGACTTTGATTTGAATTTCATCTCATTGTCAGTGCCAGGCAGGATGGGGCTCTGGGCAAGCTGGTCTAGTGGAAGATGTCCCTGCCCATGGCAGGGCGGGTTGAAGCTCCCTTCCAACCCAAACCATTCTGTGATTCTACAATTTTCATGTCCTGAAAACCTGGAGGATTTGCATGTGGAACACTCCAGTACAGTTCAATAAGGATGTGCCATCAAGCCAAATAAGTTGGTAATTAATCAGCATTTATCACTTGATGACATCTCTTATCACTAAAACTTTGTTCTGCTTTTGCTCTGATCTTTGTTAGCCATTTATGCCACAACGCATTATTATGTAAAATGTTACAAAATGTACATTTGTACATTATGTAAAATGTTACAGCTATTATGTAAAATGTTACATTTGTGGCTTTTCATGTAAGTTAGGGACAGGCCAGGCTTAAGACTGTGGGAAGATGCTGAATGGCAGGATACAACCCCACAGGTCTCAGTTCCAGGTGATACTGTGCTCTCTGCTGAAGTTCCATTGCCAGTGGGCCCTGCCAAACCAGGCAGAGGCAAGTAGAGTCAGATCCTGGGTGAAACTGAAGCATCCCCTTAACTGGATGAGATAGGCACCACTCTTCTAAAATTTTTTTAATCCTTCGAGAGACTCAGAGTATGACTGAAAGGCCAGATTTGTCTTAGAACTTAAATCCATTAATCTTGCGTTTCTTACCACGATATTTTTCTACCTTTTTCAAGTTAGGGGTTTCCCAGTGGAGATACTGAGCTGTTAAATGCTTCTTAGATGAGTGAGCAGGAAGGCTCAATCTGTATGTGTATTTTATATTTGGAGCCACAGCTCTAATGTGTTTTCTCAGCCTTCAGGACTGAAACACCACCTGCAAGAATTGTTAGATGTAATCCTCAGACTCTGGTAAACAAACAAATAGTTCTGATGTTTGCATCCTTCAAACTCATTTCACCACACTCAGTTTTCTCTGAAGTCCATGTCCTCAGAGAATACTGCTGAATGTCACCATCCTGCTGCACAGCTATAAAAATGCATGTCTGACATTGAAATGTTTAATTCTGATCCTCCCACTTGAATCTGCAAAATTCTTATTATGTTGCCATATTTAGCTAAGAAAGTGATAATGCCTCTTCCATGGATGTCGCTACTTGAGCACAGTACTGAAACCTGCTTAAGAGAAATACTAAGTGATCTGGACCATAAAACTGGTATCTTCTATTTTTTTGTTTTTCACTTTTCTGCTCTGCTCTTTTCCTGATGAGCTGCAGATAAAGTAAATTTATCACAGGTTTATGAGACTCCATTGTTCTTTTACCATGGGAGTAAAAAAGGGAATATTCTCGGGTACCAAAAACACTCTTGTCCCAGAAGTTTCATCTTGAATAGGATTGTCCTATTGGAAAAGTTCAGGAAAATATTCACCACAGATGTTTCACATTCATTTAAACAGAAGTATTTTCAATTATACAACTTTGAATTACTTAAAAAAATATTTCCTCCATGCCTCTCTTTTGTTAGACCTTAGAAGGCTGTGGTTCCACCCAACTTCTCTGGAGGGGAAGGTGGCAAGGCTTGTGAATTCATCTCCCTTTCTTCCATAGGATATTAATTTTTTTTCAGCTTTTCTGTAAGACTTCCACGCTTCTAATGACTCCTGTTCAGCACAAAAATACATATGAGAGAACAGGAAAACAGACAAACATCACTTTTGCTGCTTGCCATTTGCATCCTTTTCTATGTAGTTATTTGTGAGAAACCTGGCCTAACCAAATTAATCCTAAGGCCCCTTGACTGAAGAATGTCCTGAATTTCAGTGTTTCCAGGGATTGAATTCTACACCACACAACAAACATGCAGCCCCGAGCTGGTGTCCTTGGCTCATGCAGGGTGTCCTGCTCTGGCTGTGATTAGCAGAACAGCTCCCAGCACCCAGTGTCATCCATTCATCTCTTCTGTTTCATCCCATCCTGTTCACCTCTTAAATTCTTTGCTGCACTGAACTTTACCTCCTGCTTCTATGTCTCTCCTTTTAAGCCAGCTGTGAGTTTCTGAGCTGATTGAACTCTCGCTGGGAGATAACTGCACATTGTTTTCATGATCAGCAAGGTCTCTCATTGACCGGCTTGTCTTACCAGAAAAAAATCTGCAAAATATTCATGGTAGATTTAGCTCAAGTCACAGACTGGGCTTGAGGATAAAAAATATAATGAAAAGACAGAATTTTCCTCTGTGTGTTTTCCCTGGACTGTAAGTGATGCCAGCCAGCTCTGCTGAATGAAAGCATGGCTTCAGAGCTTCCAGCAGAGATGAGCATTTCTGTCTTCACAAATGCAGCCATGAAATTCTTCACATACAGAGTCAAATGTGTCTGTCCTCTCACAACCTGAGCTGGCTTTGTCAGCTGGCATCCTCTTGTGCAGGCCTGAGGAAGCAGAGTGTTTCTCTGTATCTGAACTGGTAATTTTCTGTGGCTATTTTTAGAGACCTGAGGGTGGACTTTTGTTTTTCTCCATTTCTTTCGCAAATGAAATTTCAGAGTGCCTCACTGAGTTTTGACTGCGTATTTTATTCCTTATGTCTCTTCAGTTATCATTACTCCAGGATGATTCAGATTGCTTTCTAAATGCATATGTTTGGATGCCTATTGTGGGGATCTTAGCAACTGCCTCATGCTGAAAGCCTAGGCTGGCTGAGGCATGGTTGATGCTTAACCTTTACTTCTCTTTATAGGAAAAAGGTCACTGCTGTGAGCTCATGACTGAGCAATGTTCTGAAATGTTTGATTATCCTGCTTTGTACCTCTGCCTTCTTCCTCCCACAGTCTTCTCCTTTCCTGGTCACTGTGACATTTTTTTTACCTGTTGTCCTTCAAATGAGATTTTGCAGCACAGTCATACATCGAGGCACTAGAGGTACATCAACAGAACCCTTACTCCTGGACACTAATTCTTCATTTTAATCATGTAACAAGAAGTCACAGGCCAGACTTTCCTCTGTCACACCTCAAATGACTCAATTTATTTTTACTAAATTTTCAGTGAGTAAACTGAATGGACAGTCTTCAAAACTCAGGACTTAAATCCCAAGCCTTGCCTACAAGTCACTTGGACAGAGTCTTGGCATAGATTCAATTCATTCTAGTAGACTTCAGTCATATTCTTGATTCATAACATCAATTTCTGCTTTTCTTCTTAAATCTTCAGGCTAAAATGATTTCAGATAAAACCTTTTATTTCTAGTGACTGACTCACAGATGATTTCTAGAAAATTAAAAAAAAATTTAAAAGGAAAGAAAGAAAGAATTTAGCTTCTTAAAACTATGTCTACCATCAGTGTAGGCTTGTCAGCCTGCTCAAAAGTAAATAGTAATACAGGATGGAAAACTGCTTGTTAGATTTTAAGCACAAGCAAAATCATAGACTAATAAACTGCAAAAAGCTTCTTGTTTTTAAGAAAAAAATGGTCTTTTAGAGAACAAATTTCTACCACAGATATAGAATATATAGAATAAAAGATATAGATATAGAATAAAAGCTGTGTAACGGGCTAAATGGAAGAGGTAGGCACTGTTAAATGGGTATCAATGGAAACAGAGGGCCCATGTTTCCCTTGAGTTGCATGGGAATTATGAATAACTGCTTCAAGGAAATCTTCACACGCTGTGCCTAGAAATCGAATTTATGGCACGTATTCTTCAAGCAATTGTACTCAGACACTTTCTATAGCTAAGCCTGGAGACTTTTAGGACAGCATGCTCTTTAAGCCATCGGGGTAGTGGTACCGGACTCACCCTTGGTGGCTGCTTGGCTGATGCCAGAGCTCCCATCTGCTCTCCTTCACACCACATGAAAAGCTGCTGTGTTTTGTTTATCTTTCTACCTTTCTCTTTCTTTATCTATCCACCTTTATAATCTACTTTACATTATTTTACTAGGCTGTAACATCAGTGTGGTTAGGTGTGGTGGTTTAGGCCAAATTCAGGGAAACGTCCAAAGGAACGTCTCCTCAAAGGAAGGCAGGTCACAACCACCCCTCCCTGCAGCTGGGTTCAGGAAAAAAAAAATTTTCCTCGGAGGAAAGTGAAGGAGAAAATAAAAACTATTTATTTAACAAACACACAGGAAAATAATAATGCTAAATAATAAAATCTCTCCCTCTGGAGAGAAAACTTGAAAGATTTTAGGGTCCTTCTGTGGGTGCGGTCTCTCTCCTCCTCCTCGGAGCTGGGTCGGCGTGGGGAGCCCCCCTCCAGGCCGGTGGAAGGTCCCCCAGTGGGGTTCTGATGTTCTGGTGTTCCGAACAAGTCCAGAAGAGAAGAAGGGAAAAAGCCGAAGTCCCAGGAAAAAAACCCTCAACTCTCCGTCCCTCTCCGAAGAAGCAGAGTCGAAAAGCTGACTGAAAAGCAAGAAAAGGTGCTTCCTCTGCTTCGCAGCAGAAGTAGCTAATCTCTGTGTCCTTGAAGCACAAACTGTTTTGAAAAGTTTGCTCAGTTTTTTTTCTCTGTCTCTTGCATCCAGTTTTAAAGGCATAGAAAGGCTCAGGAATCATGTCTGGGCATAGAGCAGTGATAGGGGATACAACAGCATAAAGTCACCCCAAGACATTAGGTTTATCCTCTTTGCCCACCAGGAGCTTAGTGGAGTATGAAACACACAACAGTAATAACAAGCCCACCCTGAGTGGAGTTCAAGCTCGGCTTGCTGCATGTCAGGCTCTACCAGTCTGCAAGGAACAGTCCTTCAATTGCTTGTGAGAATCTGAATCCCAAAAATAAAAGCCTTCCTTTCAAACTCTTTGCTGTTAGTGTATAAATTCAAGGCTCTGCATCTGCAAGCCCAAAGGTCAGCACTGAGCCTGGGAAGTTTGTTTCTCTTAACCAGTCCCTCAAGGCACCCACCTCAGCAGGCACAAATTCCCTACATGGAAGATCTTTCACCTTGCTAAAAGAACAAATGGAAAAACTTGTGGCAAGATAAATGAGGGTAATGACTTTTGGAAGATGTTAGCTGGGTGAGAACCAATATCAGCATCAAACTTACTGAATTATGTGCAAAAATATGTCTTCATTTACAAAAGGCAAAGGGGTCTTTGTATCTTACTGTAAACACAAGAGAGTAAATATAAAATTAGACACTAGGTGTTCAACAAGTTATTGTGTTTATGAAGAAATACATACAAATTATCATGGACATGAAGAAGTATAATTTCATTTATTTTCTGAACAGACCACTGTGAATGACAGTAACTGAAATTTAAGCAGTAAAACCAGCAGTGGCACATTAAGAATATTTTGTAGACTTGTCTTCTGTTCCAAAATGGAATTGCTGAATTTACTTATAATGAAAGTAGAAATCACAGACCTGCTGCTCCTGTTCTTAATTGCAGCCTGGAAGTTAGGCAGTATTCTGAGCTAAATTTTTCTAATGAAGGCAAATCCTTGTAATTAACACTGTTAAATTCACTTTTTTAGTGAATCTAGAGGAATAAATCTGCTGTTTTTCATATGGTAGTACATGTGATTGTTCAACATGGGTGCTGCCCTCACATATCTTAGTATAGTTAATTCAACTCTTAGTATAGTAAACCCAAATACCAAAACCATGAAATTGGCTGGATTAAAATCATGAGACTTTTACACATAAAAAAAATCTTCTTCTTTTTCTTTTTCCCTCATTTTAAGATTTCTGATACTGAGCTCACTTTGTAGAAAATAAAGACAAAACTTCAGTGAAATATGAGGAAGTCTTCTAATTAGTGCTTGATGGGAAACGGGTTTTGGTTTAGGCTTTTGGGGTTTTTTTAACTTCTGAATGAGGCAGACAGGCTGCAGGCTCCACTTCCCAGTCCAGGTGTCCTGATGGCTGGGTTACCCACTGCACATGAATAAATTTCTGCCTCTCTGTTTGCTGTCTCCCTCATTCTTCCTTTCCACTCTTACTTGTTTTTTGCTATCCCTAATCACATGTTTCTGCAAAATATTCTTTCTACATCTATTGGGTGTCACAAGATTATTTGGTTTGAGGTCATGAGACTTCAAGTTCTGCTTTTTTCCAACTATTAATGGGCCTCTTAGAATTCCCCTTGTAAAGTTTAACTCTGCTGAGTAAAATAGAAGGGTTCAGTATTGGTCAGACCTCAAATCTCAAGTGAAGCTGGTGATGAAATGCAGCATTAAAAAACAATCACTCCAGTGAGGCCCTAGAACTCCAGGGCTTGCAACCCCACACTGCTCCATCCCAGTAGGGTTTGAGACCTGACTCTTTTCTTCTCCTTCTCCTGATCTGAACCACTGATTTGATTGGAATTGTTGTTTGAATTAGGTGAGAGGACGGACCTGAAGTCCTGTGCTTTCAGCCCTGTGTTAACCAACCCAATAGCTTCACTGGTTCTTGTGCTGAACTGTGGCAACTAAGTCTGATGTGCTAAATTTATTTATATCCTGAAATAAGAAGATGGACAATCATCATGGTAAGACCCCCATGACATTTTTGTTGTTTGGGGTAATATTTGTTAGTTATTAACATGTGTAATAGTCTCGTAAGGAGGAGTTAGCCAATACAACTGAAAACAGCGGGAATTTTAGCACTCAGGGCCTGTCTGTATCACACAGTGATTTCTGAGAACATCCTCATGCTTCCTGTGCCTCCACTGGCTCTGGAGTTAGACGTCAGTCTTGTTAGTCTCCTGGGCCCTGCTGCCAGCTGCAGAGCACCTCCTCACCAAGGGTACTGAGCTGCTGCTGTGGCTTCTGCAGCACTGGGCTGTGTGGGCTATCCCAGGCTTCCAAAACAGAACAACTGTGGCCTTATTAAAAAATCTAGTGGAATTCCACAGCTTGAGTTGGTGGTTTTAGTCAGGATTTTTTAATTAGTAGAAGAACAATACCTCTCCTTTCTTCTATAAATCCATTTGTACAGCTCTGTTTCTGTTAGAGGGTCTAAGCTGTTCTATGTTACTCATAGGCAGGGTCTGTTAAGGTCTTGAAAGGAAGGGGGATGTTTGCAAGACAGTGCCTCCATCTGGGTTTGAAATTACATCTTTCAAACTTCGTAATAATTTTCTGATTTCACCTTTAGATTTTTAGCACTAATACTTCCAAAGTGTATGAATAAACTATCCTGCAGCAGGCTATAAAAAGTTGAATTATGGAAATATAGTTATGCATTCTACTCTACTGAAAAGATGCTTCAGGATTTTGATTGGCAAATCTCATTACATTTAATTTGTCGGTATAAATCATGACATAGCTTTTGATGCAGTAGAGTAAATAACTGTATTCATAAAACATTAAAGAGGGTGTTAAAAACTACACCAAACACAACAACAGCCCTTGTGCCTGTACAGGGCTCCATGACACCCTGGTGGTGGATGGCCCAGGTCATTAACCTCATTGCTTAGAAAGCAGATATTGATTAGATTTCACCGATGTCTGTTACTGAGGGGCTCTGACATTAACTCAAGATTCCTTGCATGGACTTTGCTAAGTGCCTCTGTTTAGAGTTCAGGACCACACACGGTTTGGTTGTTTGGGGTTTTTTTTAAACTGAGATCACTGTTAATAAAACCCAGTATTTGTCCTTGCTATAATTTATTACCTTGTCTTTCCTTCATTTTGTTCTCTTATCTTGTATATTTGAGTTCCTCATTTCCAGTACTTAAAAGATTAGCCTTCAGTGTGAACAATTCTGTTTATCTTCATAATAGAACTGGTAACCAGATATATCAACAAGATAAACTTGTCTCACAGGATAAAAAAATCTCCCACTTTCTTAACCATCCAGGGAAGTAGTTGCTGGATCCTGCATATATTCTGGATGAGATCTTATCCCAAAATGTTTTTGTACTACCCTGATGCTCCAAGAGCTCATTCAGAGCAAACATGCCATCCAGGAAACGATGGGAGAGCAGTGTATTCTTGCCAAGCCTCAAATATTTGCTCTGAGGCAGCCCTTGTCAGCTGCTTGCATGGGCTGCAGAGGGGCCAGGCACGAAAATGCTGCCCTTCAGGCTTGGCAACCAGATTAGGGGACTGTCATGCATTTTTCAGACATGGCCACAAATATTTATTTTCTTGCTAGGGCAGTGGCTTGAGTGTAAATTCATTCCGAATTCTCTAAAACCTTTTTTGTTTACCTTTTGTGGTTAGATGATTTTCAAGGAAATAGAAAAAAAAAAAAAGTAGCTTGAAATGTCCCAGAGTTGAGCAAGCACAATAAATCTGGTGGAGTAAGGATTACCACCCCAAGACATACAACTGCTCCATAACCCCTGTGTGGGAGAGGAGATGTTGGGCACAAATCTCCCTGAAAGGGAGGTGGAAATCTCTCTTCTACCACAGCATCCATCCTCCAGAGCACCCCAGGAGAAGCCATGAAAGAGCTCCTCATTCACGGCATTTCTAGCAAATGTTGAGGTTAGCTCTTGATAAGAATGTCCCAGCTCTGAGCTAAGCAATTTCTGCATGGGGGTGGTGTTTTTGTTAACATCAGCACAGCAAGCATAAACACAGGTTTCATGGAAATTTGATGACCCTGATAAAATTATTCAGTCCAGAAGATAAAGAGCAGCACATTTGGGTTCGTTTAATCTACCATTTTCTTTTCTTTTGACTATAAAAAAAAAGTGACTTGAAAGAAAAGAAACCTCCACACAATGTTACAGCTGACTTTGCAGCCTAATAACATATTTAGATCAAAAAATGGAAAATTTCTACTAGAAAATGCCACATGATACTCTGAGAGGTAGAGGCAGGCCATGACCATGCTCTGTCTAAGGGATGAAACCCTCCCCACCATGGCTGCAGCTCCTGGCATCCTGCTCTTCTGAGCAAGAAGAGATCTGAATCTGCAGCACCAGAAATGCGAGTGGCCTGCACTGCCACCCCCGCAAAGCACCACACCAGCATTTCTGAACTGTAAGAGTACATAGCCTGTTATTTGATTTTAAATTTTAGGGAAAGCAGTCACTTTATAAAGAGAAATGGCTTATTTTATTTAAAGAATAGATTTTATATTTATTTTGATAGGTAGATTTTGATAGGTAGGCAACAGTCTTAGTTACCCATAGATACTGAACCACCAGTGAAGATTTGTGGGAGTGAAGATACTGATGTTGCAATTTAGATTATGCTCCAATGTTGGTAATCACAAAGTAGGTATCAACACTCGTCTGCGATCTTATGTTTGAAGATTTCTTTGCAGCTTCTTTCAATGGGTGTGTGCTGCTGAAGAGCACAGTACCATGTCTCTTAGCAAAAGGAGTTTGTTTTCTGGCAAAACAGTTATTCAGTAAAGCATATTTTGAATGTAAAATACTTACATAATAATCAGGTTTCACTTTATTTTGGAATAGTAAATTTTTCTTGGACTGAGATAAAGTTATCAATCTAGATGTAGGAATTTCATTTAACCTGGTAGCTAAAAAGAGAAAATATCAGGTACCAAATCCAGTTTGGACCTGCAGCTTTGCGAAGCCTCTGTCATGGAGCTGTATTGCAAAGCAAATTTTGGGTGAGAGATGCTGGGCTTTTTTGTAGTGGAGAAGCTGAAGTTTTGGGCTATTTCTTTTTGCTGAAAGACTCTCAAGGTGAAATTCTACAGTAATAAGCAAATTAATCAAGTCTAATTTTTTTTCTCCTGTGAAATTTACTGACTGATTCAGCTGTCCTTTTAGTCCCGTGACACATGAGGTAAATTGGAGGAGGCAGTAACTCTATTAACAAATACAAGATATAGGGGATGGTCCCTTTAAGTAAAGGATGGTTTACTACCTTAGTAAGAGCCATGGTGTGATGCTTCTGCCCTTGAGCACTCTTTTCCTTCTTTGATGTCTTCTATCTATTTATAAAGCGCTCTGAGATTACAAGGATGAAGCACTCCATATAAAGTACAAGGTTGTTGTCTGTCTGCATTAAAAAAAGGCAAGACAATTTATGTTTTAAAAAGAGGGTGAAAGAATTCGGCAAAGAAATCAGCTTGCCATGTTTTGTTGTAAGATCCAAGAGAAACTGATAAAGCTGACACATTTTTCCATCACTTCCTAAATTACACACATAGCTTCAGAAAGATTCATTTGGTTTTCTACTCAGAGTAAAAGAACCTGAAAAAAATAGAAACTAAATCTTAACAATAAAAAAAATTGCTAAAAGTTGAAATGGATGCAGAATTGTGGGTTCTGGGCTGTAATTGCAGTCTAATTCAGGCAAACTGCAATTATACATAAATAATAAGTTGAAGTTACTGTCCCTGTGGAGATGAAGTACTGAAACCAATCTCCATTTTAAGGGAAACTTGCTGCGCCAAGGTGGAATAAAACATGCTGGAGTAACCATGAAAAATGCTTGGTCTGTGCAGCAGAGTTATTTTATTAAACATGTTGAAAGTGATACACCTACAAATATCTAACATAATGGTTCTTCTGGCTGGTATTAGGGATTTTTAGTTTTAAGGAGCAAATCAAAACACAGAAGATAACTCCAGGATCTGTTCAGTACCATGTGACTTTTTGATGCTGTTTTCAAGGTATTTGAATCCACACATGCAGGTAACCAGGGTGACCACCAAACCACAGCTGAAATGGAAGATTTATTTCATTACCTCACTAACAACACCGGCTGGCAGAGACACATGGGGACACAGGCTGCTGTAGGCTCAGTTCATCCCAGAGCCCACAGACACACAGGGACACAGGCTCCATCAGGCTCAGTTCATCCCATCAACATGTGTGTGCGTGCGCCCCTGCCTGCCCCACTGTATCAACGGGCTTTATGCATGTTCAGTTTATCACAAGGCTGTGCTTTTATGATCTCTGAGGTTTCAATGTCTCTCCCTCTCTCTCTCTCTCTCTCTCTCTCTTGCTCTCTCCCCCTCTCTCTCCAGCAGGAGGCCCAAGTATGTCTGTGAGAGTGTGTTATCTCTGCACCGGAATTCTACTTCTCAAAACAGGGAGAGGATGAACAACACTAGGCATAATAACTGGGGTTTCCCCAGTCTGGTGTTTTTAGCATTCTCAGCTGCAAGGTCGCTTGAGTGAATTCACTATCCTCCTTGACATCCTTCCACTTTCAACCCTTTCCTCCCAACACAAGGACTTTTGTTTTGTATTTCTAGACTAGACCTAGAACTTTTATGGTGCCCAGGTCCTCTTTGGCTGAGGAAAGCTATGGAGTTAATGAATCCTACAAAAGCTGGCAGGAGTCTTGATTTGACTGAGTTTATGTGATCAGGCTCTTAACCCCTGCTATGTGTCACTGACGTTGGCAGGATGGAGGCTCTGCACTGGGTGCAGCAAGTCCTTGGGCAGGGTCTCACACTGAAAACCATCCCATGCTGGATTCCATCTGCCTGCCCAAGAGGTCCATGAACCTCATCCTTCTCAGTTCAGTATATTCACTGGCAGGACATCTGGGGCAGTCCAGCTTCAAAGGGCTTCAAGTACCTGAACTAAACCATCCTAGTTCAGCAAAGCTGCCAAGGCCATCCTTCATTGCCCTGCTGAATTACAAGTGAGTTCAGCTGTCATGTTCATTTGTACACAGAGGCCAATGAGACTGTCACACTGCCTGCCATGCCAGCTTAGAAAGAGAAGATTAAAAATGACACTCTTTTTTCTTGTGTCATGCAGCTAAGAGGTTTTCCAGTTTCTTTATTCTCAGCAGTTTGGGAGCTGTTGGAGATCGGCTGTTACGAACAAATCCAGTTAGCTGATTATCTGCTGAAAACCCACCCTAATAAATACCAAGGATTTTGAAAAAACCCCAACTGCAACCCCAAGCCCTTGTGTTGTCTTTCTTTGTATTTGAAGTTAGCCATCAATCCTTTGGCTGACATATATATTACACCAAATAGCAGAAACAAATGAATTATTGGACATGATGTTAATTTATTCTTGCCTAACTCTGGGCTCTGTGTGAGGACAGCTATTGCTTTGTACATGGCTGATATTTGATATGGCGTGTGTCCTGCTATTGTGACTCTGTAAAGCTGCTGAGGATTAACAAAGAAAGGATGTAGAAATATACTGCCTGAAATGTCAAACACAAAAGTGAAAGAAAGAGAAATATACAGGAAAAACAAGCACATTAGTACCTAAACTTTTCAGGGAATCAGATAATGTAGGTTCAATTTCTGATTCCACTATCAGTTTTTTATGTGACCTTGGGCAAATCATTTAACTTTTCTCTTCTGTAAAACTGACACCAGGCTTTGTCAGAGGAAGGGGAAAGTGATAAGCCTTATTTCAGCATGGAGATCATCTCATGTGGACAATGGAAATATGAATAAATTCCTTTTAAGAAAATAATTTATAACGTATGTTCCTTGTGATCTAGTCATACAATATGCAGTGCCTAAATTTTACATCTTTTGTGCTGTAAATTTCATATCTGAATAAAATATATTGTAGTGAAAACTAACTCCCCACACCTCCCCAAAGCCGTTCACTCAAATGAAAGCAGATATTTGACCTCTTGAAGCATAAAAAATAAGCATTCTACTCAATTTCTTCCCCCATTAAACTGATAAGAGTTTTTCCTAGAAGAATTACCTTTGACAAAAGATTCATTTGTTTTACATCTTCAGAAACTGTGGCAGAAATTGGATCAGAACAGTGTCTTACACGTTTTAACATCAGCTATAAAAATATTGAGAAGATTAAAGTATATTTCTCCATCACCAGCAGATTTTTGCTGGACCTCCCTTGGGCTGACAGCACTTTTAAACATTTACATGGCCTAGGATTTATATCCTAACTGTGTGCAAGTAAAAAATTACCCTAATTGGTATCAAAAATCTTAGTGGATGTATTATTTTGAAAATAATTTATTTAGCTTCATGCTGAACTGAAATAATAAGTTCTGCCTTTAAGAACTGCCTCTGTTCCACAGTTTACATACCAAGAATAAATATTTAAATCACTCTTTCCTGTGAGCAAAGCTCAAAGGGAAGATCTTGGCCACTCTTTACCGGAGACATGCGAGCTGTGGTGCTGCATGCCGGCTCCTGAGGGCTCACAGAGAGCTGAGCTCCATCCTGGCCCCATCGTGTTGTGGTCAGGGTGCCTGGATTGCTCCGTAACCTCCTCTCTGCATATTTCAGAAATACCAGGGATATGACCTGCAAAACCAAAAAACGCCTCTAAGCAAAAACAAATTTATGATAAAGGAAACAAAGGCATTTTTGAGCTCTTATAACATGAATATCTGGAATATCTGTTGGGGAAGAAAACCACAGGATTATATAATTAAAATTATCTAATATTGCACATATATAAGGACATTGAAGTGAGGTTATTTACCTATTTCTGTCGCTTCCTAACTTTTCTGTGTTTAACTTGGCATCTTTGGTTGTGTCCTTTACTCTTCATGAGTCATATGTAAATTATCTGGGCAACACATGCTCTCTGAATGAATAGATTTTAAAAACATCATTATTCATATTTTTATGAGCAAAACTTTCTCAAACATCAGTATGTGCAAAAATCGCAGTCATCTGAGTACTCGTGGGAAAGGGACTGGAATGGTGTGAAATGCAGAAGTTATGCTTTATCTCACCATTCATAAACACATTCATTCTATCTATAGCTTTTTATTTGTGAGTCTCAGGTCTGTCTAAATACCTGCTAATTTGGAGAAAGCACAGCTCCACTGTTTCCCCAATGCTAATAAAAGAGATATTTTTATGTGTTCATCACAATAAAAATGTACTCAGTTTTTTTTTTAAACAATGATTTGACAGCCCCTTTCTTTACAAGAGCTGTTTCTCTTAGAAGTTGTCTTTCAATGCGTCCCTGAAGTTTTTAGCATTACGCACTGATGTGGTACAGGAATAAGGCTGAATTGAAGGCCTTTATTCTAGGAAAATGCAGAAGGTATTGTCTCCTTTCTGTCCTGAAACCTGTTTCTTTAAATTCCTTTCACATTTAAGGGTCAAGCCCTGAGGAATACTAAAGGTAATATGCATTATGAATTGCACATGGCATGCCGACCTATTTTTCCATACACTCTATTTTTTAGTGGATAAGTTCCTTTTTTCTTTTTTTTATGTACAGTTTGCATCCAGGCAACGGATACAGCAGCACTCGGTGATCCAGGCCTATGCATTATTCTGCCAGGTTCTGCCTTGTTAAATTTGCACATACCACATCATCTTCTTGACCTCATTTACCTCTCAAGAAGCCAGTGCCTGAAGCAAAGGATATGCAGTTTTAAAGCAGTTGTTTTTGCTTCATATGATTAAACTTATTGAATAAATGTCTCTCGGTAAAAAGGCCTGTGTCCCTGCAGCATCTGTTTGGTACATAGACAGTACCAGAAAGTATTTTACAATACTGGAACAGCAAGTAGGCAACATTTGACAAAAACATGAAGAGAAAACAGATATGTTAGCTACAAGCATACCTGTTCTTAACCTTTGATTTCATTGCTCCTAAAGGAAAAAAAAATTAAATTATTTAATGTGCAAGAATGGCACAGACATGATGGTTTCCTGAAGGCTCTGAGTCTAAATTAGAGGTGGGTGTTGGCAGAGGTCTGTTGCCCCCTGGAATGCAGATGATCCACTATGGAACTTGCAAATTCCTTGAAGAAATGCATTGAACCCATTTGGTCAGAGAGTGTTTGGTTACATGGACAAGGTGCTCAACAGTGTGTCTGCTTGAAAGGGGACCTGTACAAATAAACAGATAGTTGTGGAGCACTGAAATGCAGGTGAACTGCAAAAGAAATGGCATAATTCAAAATAGCTCAGATGACATACAGCTTATTTCCCTATCTCAAAACATTACTTCGGTCTCTGCAGCAGCTGGAGGGCTAAAGGCTTTTAGCTCCATCAGAAGGATTCAATCAGTCCAAGAGAGGTGGGTATATGTATTAAAAAATAGGTAGAGAAAAAGTAGTGTCTACAGACCTGGCTTATTCGTATAGAAACACGTTGCTGATTCCGTGTGATACCAGCGCTACTCCTCTTCTCAAGGGAGAGACTGACACTGAGACTGAGATGTGATCCTCCTTCTGGAACTGCTTATTAGATGTATGTAAAATCATGTATATTTTCTTTTTCTTTCTTTCTTTCTTTCTTTCTTTCTTTCTTTCTTTCTTTCTTTCTTTCTTTCTCTTTCTTTTGATTTCTTTCTTTCTTTGTTTCTCTTTATTTCTCTTTCTTTCTTTCTTTTCTTTCTTTCTTTCTTTCTTTCTCTCTTATTTCCCCTCTGTCCCTCTTTCTGCCCCTTTCTTCCCACCTGACCACACATTTTGATTTCTTTTGAGTGTCTAAGACTTTCCCTACATTAATGAAAGCCAGGGCATTTCATTATAAAAACAGAAAAATGAAGTAGAAAAATGAAATTTTACACCCTACAATGTGAGTCACAGGAACTGGGGCTAAAAAAACCAGTGTAACAGTTTGTCCGGTTTGAGGGACAAATCTGGAACTGAAAGTGTGTGTGACTCTCTTCAGTTAATCTGATTGATACATGTGATTGACATTAGTTGTGGAATCAGAATTAAATTGTGTCAAGTTTTTGACAAGGTCTTTGAGGGCACAAGAAAAGTCCAGAATTTACTCATATTATTTTTTACTTCACTTTTTTACTACCTTAAGTATTAATACATCTGCACTATCACTTCACATTAATTATTCTAGTTTATTGCTGTTGCTGTTTCTGGTTCTTGGTGTCTGATGCTTAGACACATTTTTTGTGGTTTAAATCTCATGGGTATGCACTGCTTGCCTGTAATTGATAATTTTGAGAACCACTGACTCAAGGCTTTTGTATTCCTACTCAGTCTGTGCACCATTTGGTTTTACTATGAGGGAGTTTAACTCAACAGCCGAGCTGGACACACTTCTGTAACAAAATACACCTTGACCACCTCCACACCCATCAGACAGCTATGGAAATAATCTGGAAGCAAGGTTTCTGTGACTAAGAAGAATTTATGGGAAAGAGCAAGTTCTGTCACTGAGAGATGAGTGTATATGTGCAGTGTGCTGCCAAAACCTCAGAGATGGATTTCACTTTGTGGGAATTTTGGGATATCTGATCATTATTAGAAGCATGGCACTTATGCAAACAGCCTGGCTTTGGCCTCAGCCAGCATTCACAAAGCGTTTGCCACCAGGAACTGTGTGCCTTTGGCAGTGCTCCTGTCCCATGCACACAAACACCCTTTGCCAAGCCCTGGCAGCACCTGCCTTGCTGGCTGCCACCACCTACACAGAGAACAGCAGAGATAGCCTCCTCTGACTCGAGCTGCTGAGTCAGGAGTACATTTCCCTCTCCTGCCCCCAAACCCATCCATGCTGCTGTGAACTAATGCTGGGACTTGCTTTTTATGGCTGTTGGTGAACAAGAAACTCTTCTGAGAAAGGTGATGGTACAAGTCACTCAACCTTCGTCTGTCCATCTGAGGCAGATATTTGTCATGCATGCTGTGATCCCTCAGGAGGGCACACACAAGTCACATTCCTCTCAGCCAGTCTTTGGAATGTCCTTCCTCACTTTGGTGGCCTTTCTTTGCTCCCTGTGTCTTCTCCCACCAGGACACCCTTCTCTTAGAAATTACTGGGTCCAGGTAAAGTGAGAAGGCAGGTGCTGACACATCTTTGGGTTTCTTTAGGTGTGCTGTATTCTCAAACCCCACCAGCATTCTAGCACAAAATACTGGCTACACTCCAGCATTTCTCAACTGCACCCTAATCTAGTGCAGGCTAATTCACAGATTTGAGGACAACAAACCACATGCCCTCAAAGCTAATTCAGTCTTTCACTATTTTCGTGAAACCAGTGTGTGATTCATGGAATACTGACTACATCTTTTCTTTTGCAGCCACTCATTCTGTGCTCACTTATGGAAGTAATTTCCACCTAAGACTTCCTTCCATGGCAGTAAATTTTCTGGTTTCCCCATCTGACCCTTTGTTTGCGGTCTCCCAACACCCACCCATGATACATAAACCAGCTTTGCAAGCTAAAACACAAGCTCCCCATGAGCCAGCACCTGCTCTTCCACAATGGAACAATGAAGAAATGGATATATGTTTATTACTGCATTGATGATCTGTCTTCAAGTTTCTTTTACATTAAGTGTTGCACAATTTAGTCTTTTATTGAAGCTTTATTACATTTATTGCATTTCTTCTAAATATTATTTCTGTCAAAGGAAAGAAGAAAGTGATGAGATCATCTGTGTAAAAGCATGACACTCTGGGGATGTCATTATTGCTTTGAGATTAAAAAATAACCACCAAGGGAACCAAAATATTTCATATTCCTACAGGAATTTAATCATAGTTTAATTCTGTGGGTCTCACAGTTCCTAAAATCTCCCTTTCAGGGATGACCAATTATGAACTTGATAGTGATATAATGAATTTATTGCAATTCAAGAGCATTTCCAGAGCTGAAAAGTTTCTTGCCACTTATGTAATTTTTACTTGTTCTATAATAGCTTTTTTCATTTTTTTGCCAGATTTTTGACCCAAAGTTGGTTATTTTAATAGATGAGTGCTTTTAAGAAGATATGACATTGTTAATTATGTAGTAAATGATATTAAAAGGTAAGATTGTTAATAATAAGATAATGATAATGGGAAGATATTATTTATTTATTCTGAAGGCACAAAAGTCTGAATTAAATCTTATTTGAAAATATTAATTAATGATTCTGCTGTTGCTAATATCTAGCCTACAAAGAGATATAATACTATGCAGTGCACAGGAAGTGATTAAATTAAAAGTATAAAATATTTATGTCTCCAGGCTGTGAGCTGGTACTGTAGGTTAGAAATAAAACATGAAATGTTGAGGCTGATAATTGTAACCTAGATAATTTTACAGAAAGATTTTTGTCCTTTTCCATGGCCTCCATTTTCCAGCATGTTTTCTGATGGTTGCCCCAAGAATGTAAACACAAATGTGAAGGTGGACATGAGTCAGTATGAGAGTGGGCTCCTGTCTTTTACAGAAAGACACTTCCCAAACAGGCAAACATATCAGCAAGATCTCACAGCCTTGAATTTGTTAGTTTTTTAGGTAAATGGCAGCTAGTGACCAATTCAGTACTGAAATGATACAGAGGTGTTGCTCTGGGGGAGGTGATCAAACAACACTCTTGATGCAGAGGATGCGTGGAGCAGGTTATGGCAATTACATTGACCTCTCCTGTAAAGCACACTGAGATGAAAATGGCTGTGTCACAATTCAAGGAAACACGATTTCTTTCCCAGCACTGTACGAATGCAGCCCCAACACAGGGATCAGCTCTGCCCCCAGCACTATCCCAAACTGTGGCTGCTTTGGCTGGCGTCAACTGAAATGAGGCTGGAAAGAAAAGGATGAGAGGATTATTCTACTCACAGATATGTAACAGTAGACATTTAAATTACTAGGGCTCTTCAGCTTCCTGCCAGAGTCCATTTTTTGGGTATTGGGATGGTCTTTGTGGATGCAAAGGGAGTCAAGATGTGATGCAAGGAACCAGGTTAATCAAGACTCACAGCACATCAGTATCTCAAAGGCACCTATTGCCACTTTCAAATTTAATGGAGTCCAGATTCTTAAAGAACAAAGTATTAGTATTTTCCAGAATACAGGATAAAGATTGAGTCTTATCTTGATTTGCAAAAAAAACTTATGGATAACACAAGCTTCACATATACACTTCTTTCAGAAGACATTTTATGACCTTACCTGCAAGGTAGTCATGGTGTGTTTCTAAAAAACAGATGTGGTACACGTGTATGTGCTGAAACTTTCAGTTATGCATTTATAGGCACCAGTAAAGGGTGAACATTTTGTCACTGGCATCAAGAGTAGGCTTTCACAGCTTCCTTGAGATTTAGGCTTTCATGCCTTTGGGTCCCTTCCAAGAGAGGATCTTCCATGATTCTATAATTCCATGACTTACCAATGCCTGTGAATGATGCTGAGCCTGTTGCACTGTACCTATACAACTATGGATGCTTGTACATACAAAATATCTGTTTCTTTACAAGCTTTTTAAATCTCATTTTCAAATTATGTCATATTGCAGAGTGGCTTAGAAAGATAGCCAAAATTCAGTTATTACTGTTTGCACCTCATAGTTTTGTTACTGGGGCAACTGGGGACTTTTGCTATGGAAATGCTGCTCTCAGACTTTGAGATGTTGGCAGTGCTACACAGACTTATTTTGATTCTTAAATAATTTTTAAAGATGAAACTGGAATTAATGGGTATGCTTTGAGGGAGGACTGAAATACCTTGATGTAAAAAGCTGGACTAACTACAGCAGCAAATTCTCAAAATGGCAGTAAAATGAATTTCCAAACATTTCAACATAAATAAGATTAACTGTGAGAAGGGAGAAAATCTGCATTAGCAATTTTCTGGACCAAGACTTCAAATGCAAATTGATGTCTTGAAACTGATGGCTCCTGAAAGACAATGTGGACTTTGAAAGAAGGCGCAGAGTGCCAGCTAGACCACGATCTGAACAATCTTTCGCGATACTCTTTTTCATGCTTCCTCCCCCATTTTTTTGTCTGATACTGATTTCTTATACACCATGATGGGTTAACAACCAAATCTCAAACCTCAGGTTCTCTCTGATGTGCTTTGATTGTGTGACAGAACAGGAGCAGCAGCTTCAGAGCATCAAAACTTGCTGATATCACTGAAGTCCAGGCAGACGTCCTGCTGTCCTCCTTCAGCTGCTGTTAAGTGTCTGCACAGGGCCATGTGGTCAGACAGAGCAGAACTATATGTGGTCCTGCTGGATCTTACTTGACTGCCAAAAATCTTTCCCAGGACACTGACTTGGGACCCATAGTGCATTTCTCTGCTGATATCTGCTGTTATTCCAATTGCTGTCTACAGTGGCTTCTCCTCCTCTTTTGGGGGAATGAAATATTCAGTACAGGGGAATGAACAGAGGTGAGGGCTTTCACATTTTTTTCCCATACCTTTTCTCAAAATGTTCCCACATAAAAGGTGTCTTGATTTTAAATACAGATCCTTTCCCAAGCCACTGTTCAAACTGAGCTCAGGTAAGTCATAGGTATTTGACGGGATAGGAGAAAATAAGGAGTCATCTCATCTCAAATTATCATGAAAGGCAATGTGATTAGTATCCTCTTACCCTTGTTATCTTCAGTATAGCTGCTTCCATCACAGCTTGTCACCCTTGGAGTTCCTGCAAAAACCAAACAGGGAAAACAGGCACGTTTATATTTGTCACCTGGCCTATTTTATCTTTATTAGGCTGCTTCAAAAGAGATTCTTTCACTCCATGAGCTAAAGAGCCTAAACGACCGGCTCTGTGCCGGGGATGCTTGCATTTAATGAGATGAATTCCAGTGTTTCTGACATTTTTTGCCACATAATGAAGACTCTCCTGATGGAATAGAGACACCAGTACCTGTTTGTCACCCACACTGCCATGAAGCACTGTGAGTGGGCAGTGGGAGGAAGTGATCACTCTCTATGCTATTTCTGGACCAAAAAGGCATGCCTTACTAGGAAAAGTGCAGTGGGAATTTTATCTTAGTAAGGATGGGTAGGGAGGGGGGGAAAGTCAGCCAGCAATGGATAAACAGAGGATTTGTATCTCTGTCAGCATCAGTCTGACATGTCTCACCTCCTATGTTCATCAGAAAACCACACATGCAGAGAAGTCAAAATTGTAGAAAAGTTAAAATACAGCATGAAAAGAAACTGAATGCTTATGAGAATTCTCAGAAACATGGTTTTCAGAATTAAGATGGCTGTTGTTACCTATTCTTCTCTATATCTGATGCAGTTCTCTGAAATACCAAATTGCACATTTTCTCACTGGGTTTTCTCTCATATTTTCTAGTTACTCATCAACAAAATCTTGTTTCTGAGTGCAAGAAACGAGAAAAAATGGTTTCCTTGAGGCTTTTGTTTTGCAGCTCACAAGCTGGTTCCAGCTGCATGTGAATCATTACCTCCTGGCTGGACACAACCCATCCATGACTTTTTGAGGAAGGCTTTGTAATTTCTGGGGGGAGGCAGATAGGAAAGGGCCTGCCACCTACTTGTAGGCAGGGATTTTCCTGGGATTTACTCAGCCTTCCAAAAGGTACTTCTAGGTTTTGTTTTGCCCGATATAAGAAGTGCCCTAGAGACTGCAGAGAACTGCTGCATTACCTAATTAACATTAAATGGACTATTTTTCATGCAAGGTCAGGGAAGAATCACTCCCATAGTTTGTTTTCAAGGACAAGTCCTTAATGTTAGTGCTCTTGATTCCCAGCAGGCTCTGACTCTATGTTGCCACAGACAAAGGGAATGCTCTTGGCATATTGAAATCAGTATGTTTTAATAAAATTTAATAAAATTCCAATTTTCAGGGACTTTTTTTATTCCCAAAATTTTTCAGTCAGCCCCACATTCCAGTTTCAGTAATGGGCCATTGTGGATGAAGTGAAATTTTCATTTAGTGGAGAATGCCCCCAGGGTTTCAAATGAGCATTTCAAAAACAAGAAGGTGAAATAGAAGCTTGAAAAGATGACATTTTGTACTGACCTTTCTCTTTAGAGTCCCAAAAGCTGCAGCCAAAACCTAACTTGACAGAGAAATACCTGACTGGCTGATCGATCAATAGCCTGAAGATGCTTTTTCCGAAGTTAATTCATCCAGACAGATTCTTCAGGGAATTCTCACACTGTGAAAGTTTCTGGGAGGTAAATTGGATTGATGAATCTTCAGATGTTAGTCACATTAAAATTATCTAGTTTAAATTTGTCCTCTGTCTTGCTATAATTGCCTACAGACAGTAAATCGGATGCCATATCTGAGCATTGGTAGAGTGCATCTTTGTTATGCAGATAACGTAGACCAGATAGCATGGAAAACTCAGTCTGTGATTGGCACCCATATGCCAAGGCTAGAAGCACAGGGCTTAATTTAATAGGAATTGTGACAGTAAATTAGTGACAGCAGAGATATTGTTCTGTTTCGCATGTAGGAATTTCTGGCCTGCTACCAAAGGAAGAATTAATATTCAGGAAGAAGAAACTGAAAAAGGAAGTGGTTGTTGTATTTTGTTATTCCTGATTCCCTCAGAGTGTAAATGCAAAAGAGGAGAATCCTGCAGCTCCCTCTCAGAGATGCTGAGTTCTGCTCTGACTTGCTCCAGGCTGGGGTCGCTAACATGAGAAGGCAAGAGGAGCCATCAGGGAGCTCAGACACTCAGCCCCAAGATATGCTCAGTGGTGGAGACAGGCAGGAAGAGCTATCTGAGGCAAAAAGTTTCTCAGGTCAGATGAACCAGACCACTAAAAGTGAAATCTAACTGGAACTGTGTCTGCTTCTCTTGATCACAGGAAAACATGAGCTGAAGCTCCAGGTATTTTCAATTCTGTGTATAGACTAGCCATAGGTAACCAGTCATGATGAAAGGAACTCGAGTCTCTGAATCTCAGAGGTAGTCCCCCACTAAAAGAAGTTGTTTTGCTCTGGCTCTTAAGCTTCCCTGATGCACCAGAGAGGAATAAAACCTTGCCACATTCAAGTGCAATCCTCAAGGAATGTTGAGATGAGCTTCCCCACACCAGAAGAGAAACGTGAGGTGAGGGGCTTGGCAGGGCACTGGTGGCTGAAAATAAAACCCCTAAAAGTGACGTTTATGTAGTGATCAGCTCCTGTGGTACTACAATTAGGCTTTCAACGGAAGAGAGTTGGTGGCTCTGTGGTGTTTTAGGACATACGAGTGCTAATCCTAGTGCTTTGTTCAGGGAATTCAAATCACCAACAAAGGACTTAAAATATTGGATCAGAAGATCTGTAGAGATCAGTTTCGTAGTGGTACATGTAAGTTTAAAAAGGATGTTGTAATTTCAGGTAAATTCCCACTTGCATTTCCCTTATGTCTGAGCATAACCTGTGGAGGAGAACAGAGCTGGAAAGCCTTATAATTAGTGATCCCAAGAAAACTGGCATCCTCTCCTCCTCTGGGCAATCCGCTGGGGCTCACTCTCAGAAGTGAATAGCCAACTGGATATTTTATTTCAGTGTTCCTTTGCAAGCTTTTCTTCAGTGTATAGACTTGGCAGCCTGGAGAGGTGTTGAGGGACGGGAAGGACTCAGTGAGTGGAGCACAGGAACCAAATTTCAAGCATTAAGTCTTAAATGTACTTCCTCATAGCCACAGCCACATCAGAGGGCAGGAAGCAGCAACTTCAGTTCTGGTATAAGCATTTAATTTCCATGTGTTCTCACAGGGTGAATTTTGTTCCTCAGCAGATGTCCAGAGGGCGATCTGGTTATATATCCATTTCAGTGAGGGTGTAGTGAACAACTGTGGCGTGTTTGGTGTGAATATCCAGACAGCAAACTTTGGAAGCAGATGTGCAGTGGGGACAGTTGGCTTTAAAAATAACTGTGTCAACACCTGCTGTTATTTCTGTACTGCTGTATGTGTAGGGCTTGGACCTACCCTTGCCCCCTTTTTGAGCAGCACCCTAATGAGGAGGCTGATGTGCGGAAACTGCTCACAGCTATCCCTACCCACCACATATTCAACAAGCCTTTGTTATAGTTTTTATCTACTTTTTCTCAGCAAAAGAAGCCAAATCTAGTGACAGTAATGATAATTATTTTTGAGATTCTAATATTTTTGGACCCTGAATTTCAAAATGGGTAGGAAAGTAAACATTGTTGGCCATATGAAGTGATGTACAAGATAAATAAAAAAAGATTGACATGAGCCCAAAGGTGAGATTTATCATAATTTGAATTCCTCTGCAGTTCATATATACCACACTCCTGATAAGAAAGGCCTATTTCCTCTCTGTTTTTACATATCAGTAACATTAAAGCATCAAGTATCTTTCGTTCTTCTTGTTCAACTAATCATTAATATGGAATATGCTACTCAAGGAATTTGAAAGGATTCCCAAACCCACCTGTAGATGTGCTGTAATACAGTGCCAAAATCTAAATGAACTGTTCCTACGGCAACTACTGTTTGCATCATCTATCACAAACAATCCATTCAGTGGTGCCTGAATCAGATACTGGTAACAATTATGGCATTTTATATTACAGTAACTTAAAATCCTAATACTTTCTCACTAAGGCTAAAATCACACACTAAGTGGACTATTACCAGACTGTTGCTGTGCTGAGGTGCATTTAAAAGATTGTATTTGTCTGTAGCAAGGATACTGACAATTCCTTCTAATAGCATTTGGCAATTTATAATTGCTATGTTCTGTCTGAAGACCTTCTGTCATGTTCATGTAATCCCTATCAGAGATTTCCAAACAAAATGATTCATAAAGAGCTATAATTAATTGGAAGAAAGCCAGCTATCTAAAACAAACACTACCATTAGCATCTCTGGCAAGCCCAAAAATAGTCTCTAGAGATGCCACTGTAACAATGAAAAAGCTTTCAAAAAAGTATGAAGATATATGCTACATGTTAATGGAAAGATTCTGCCGAGTCCAAGACCTTGAGACCTTATATTCATGAAATTTAAGATGGACATGAAAATGGAAAGATTCTGCCGAGTCCAAGACCTTGAGACCTTATATTTATGAAATTTAAGATGGACATGAACCTCTGGAGCAAGTCCAGAGGAAGCCATGAAGATGATCAGAAGGCTGAGACAGTTGGGGTTGTTCAGCCTGGAGAAGAGAAGGCTCCGGCTAGACTTCAGAAAAGCTTCCAGTAACTAAAGGGGGCTACAAGAGAGGGACTTTGCACAAGGTCATGTAGTGACAGGACAAGAGGGAATGGCTTCAAACTGAAAGGGGGAAGGTTTAGATTGGATATTAGGAAGAAATTCTTTACTGTGAGAGTGACAAAGCACTGGCATGCGTTGCCCAGAGAAACTGTCGATGCCCCATCCCTGGAAGAGTTCAAGGCCAGGTTTGAAGGGGGTTTGAGCAACCTGGTCTGGGGAAAGATGTTTCTGCTAGTGACAGGGGGAGGGGAATGAGATGAGAGGTCCCTTCCAACACAAACCTTTCCATGATTTTATGATTTTATGATACTTAGAATACCATTTTTTGAAGTCAAGATGACTACAACATTGCTGTTAGCTGTGTAACAGCTGTCTCTGATTTAAGGACCAGGTCACAGCACACATTGCCCAAAGTTCAAAGGGAACCCAAAATGCCACCTTAGCTCAGCTGAAAGCTTCATCCTTGGAGCACAAGAAGGAAGGAGTTTTCACTCAACTACCATTTGCCATCATTTCTGTGTATGTGGGAAGGTGTGGAGTGTGCAAATTCAGTTCTCAGTATTTGGGTATGCAAATATTAGGGTGCACTGCAGAGCCTATAATCAACCTGTTATAAATGAATCGGTTAATTCACGCTCAGATATGAAATATCATGCTATTAAACTGTATACTGGGTCCTGTGGGGGGGGGAGAGTTCTTGAAACAGCCGAGCGCGATTCCCGGAATCGTGCTTTCTTCACCGAGGGGACATTTACATTTCAAAACCCCGGAGCTTGCCTTGAGCTGGGTGTAGTCTCGGCCCCGTTT